>VZRI01009639.1:0-135312 GCA_013397515.1 Upupa epops
ATCTGTTCAAGTACGTTGATTAGAATCACACCAAATGCTTATTCGTTTTTGGCCTCCGAGTTGTCTTGGAGAGGTTTGTCAGAAGGTATCACACTGATTGCTGTTTCACCACTGTGGGAATAGTCCACCACCATTTTCTCGATGCTTTCCTTTTCTTCTGGCAGTGTGCTAACAGTGTCTTCGATGTCCTCCTTTGTCTGGCTGTCCTCACTGGTCCTGTGCTTACTTTCGTTCAGTGCCCTGCAAAGCCGAGCAGCAGAAAACAGAAACACTTACAGCTGACATAGAGAGCAGCAAAGCAAATCTTGGCATCTTACACGAAGGACAAAAATGGACAACTTTTTGAAAAGGCACATGCCAGCAGCCATGCCACTGCCACCTCATGCTCAGAAGGAGTGGCAGTGGAATGAAGCTACCACTGGGATCCTGGTAGAAACAAAATCTTTATTTGCTTGACACTGGGATGGATATGAGATGAGAGGGAAGAACCCAAATTCTGACTTGTAAACACTTTTTCCCCTTCCTTCAGTCTTCTGTAACAAGATTTACAAGGTGCCAAACAGGCACATCATACCTTTCACAAAGATTTAATAATCCAATAAATGTCTTTATAAGTTGTAACACTTAGAGTACTCACATTTAGGCAGACAAGGTTAAGGGTAAAGGAAATGATATTTCTCATCCCAATCACAGTTAACCCACAATATTTTATTCAAATGTCTTCTATGTGTCAGCAAACTTAAATGAAATCTACTCTTTGAACAATCTGTGGTCAGCAAAGAAATCTGCTGCCAATGAGATATGCACCCCAGAAAGAAAAATTATTGCTCCAGATACGCCTATCTTACCTGCGATGCGCATCATCCCACAGTGTGTAGGCTGACCTAGAAAAACAAAGTTCGTCCCTAAGAAGATGAACTTGTGAACTTCACTATGCACATTTTAGGAAAAGTTCATTCAGACTGGTTCTACTTAGCTTGACAGTCTTGACAGCTATGTGCATGTAATTTTTTTCACTGTGTTGCAAGTTCTGCTGCAAGCTTGCAGAACAGATACAACAACGAAGGGGGAAAAATACCCTCAGTTGTGTCCTAGAACATTTCCTATAATTCTCTGCCATTTTTACACTGCTTTACTGGCAGACAAAATTAACAATACACTCAGGTAAAACTAATCCTGGACAGGTAGCATTCACCTGGGAACAATTTCAGTTTTAGATTATCAGTTGAACCCTACAGCCTACAGCCACTCTGGGCAGCAGAATTAAAAAGGATCAACAGAAACTTCCCATTCATACACATCTGGTGACAGTGTCTGCAATTGTTATAGACAGAATCGTTCTTCATAGAATGGTGGTTGCACTCATTAGTGGGCTTTTCAGGAGGTAAGGAATGGGGTGAACATACAGACACCTACTATCACCTTTGGCTGGCAAATAAATGTACACTTACATGCCATGTCTTAGCACGTGTCGCTCCCACTCAGAACCTTCTGTAAACGATCGGCCACAGAACTCACATGGAAAGCGTTTCTCTGGAGCACCACTGTCAGGAAACATCATGGGATCTGGAAAAACGAAGTATAGCCCATGAATTCAGAAGTGCCCAGAAGTGACCAGTGTGATCCTGCTCTGATTTTCTATTCTGTACCTTCTCATCCCTTACCTATCCCATACCTATCAAATAACTATGCTTGTAACAATGCAAGTCCTCCAAAGCAAAGTGACACCTCAAGTGACAAATCCCACCCCAAGTTGTAAAGCACCTCTGCAAATAAGGGTAGCAAGTCACTTGTTCCTGTATTTCAACAAATCACACTGTGTAGCTGCAATTAAAAACTAAATCTGACAAGATTGAGGCTGAAATAGCTTGAAAGCAAAATCAGAAAACACCTAAAGCCCCTCTATATTTTGTTTATTTTTTTTCTATAAATTCTAGGGAAGGAAGGCTTGGTATATGTGTGACTCTTACAGGGACCCTTCCTCATGAAGTCTCAAGGGTTAAGTCCTGCGTCCAAACTGAATAGATGTTTCAGCTGTCCTGTCCTAATCTTCTCTACAAAGTGCCTGGGGCCTCATTTGCACGGTGTCAAGCACTTTGTAATACCAGTGAAATCATGGGCAGTGGAGGGAGGGGTATTTCTGAAAGCCAAGCTCCATGTGAACAAAGCCAGCTTTAACAAAAGATGAAACACATTTTCACAAATTAAAAGATCACTACACAAGCCATTAAAAATAATTGCAAGGACATTCTCACTTGATTCTTTTGCTGGAAATGAGACAGCACCATCTGCTCAGAGCATTAATTCCTTAGCAGGGATTACCAGCATCAAGAAACCAACAGAACGTCTTTCTGACTCCTCCCAAACTACATAATAAAAGAGAATTTGCTTCATTTTAGTTCTGATATCTTCTGACTTGATTTCTTCACTCTTCAGGTTTCTTCTGCTCAAAATCAGCCCATGAACTTAAAATTAAAATTATAACTTGTACTTCTGTGATGCTTTTCTTACTAGCCTCTACTAAAGTTCTACATGGAATACTTAAAGTAATTTCTCTGCCTTGAAAGAAGATCCTGCCTCTTTGTATTTTATACTGTCAATGATTTACTATTTGGTTAAATAACACAAAATAAAATGCTGTGTTAAGAGTAACACCAGTTAAGAGTAACCAGAAAGTAAGTCAATGCCATTTGTTCAGTTTACATCTGAATTTTAATACCTTTTGTGTGGTATGAATTTATAAACACCACAAGACACAGACTAGACATGGAACAGGGAGAAATATTTACGGAGAGTAAAATTTGAGAGATAAATGCTGCTGTTCTGTACAAGAACAAACCCACCCTATAATGCACAACAGGAAATTTACCCTTCTGCAGAGATGAGATACACAACACAGAGAGAGTGTTTTATGCAAACCAGGGAGAGGTTGGGGTTCTTTGTCTTGGGAGGACTGAAGGCTCTAGGAAGCACCCTTGCAATTCCAAAAAGGGAATATTAAGAAACACATTTTACCAGTACCTGCACTCACAGGACATGGGGTAATGTTTCTAAACTGAGAGTAGGTTAGATTAGACATAAGGAAGAATTTTTGCAAGAAGAGTTTCCTGAGACACTGGAACAGGTCACCTGTGAAACATGTGGAAGCCCTATCACCTTTTTATCAGTTTTTAGGGTGAGGTTGGGTCAGGTTTTCAACAATCTCATCTAGTGACAGATGTCTGCTCATGGCAGGGGGGTTGGAGTGTATGATCTTTAAAGGTTCCTTCAAACCCAAACCAATCAATAATTTATACCTGCAACTCCCATTAAGATTAGCCAGTGGTACTCTAACAAAAACATAGTGTCTTCAGAAATCACTAATGTGTTCACACTGCTTCCCGATCAGTTTTGCATCTAGGGTTGTGAGTTTGGCTTGCTTCCCTGGAGGAGTATCAGAAACTACTTTCTTTGGGGGCCACACAATAGCAGTTAACAGACTGCACATAACACCTGACTTCTCTGAGGTTTTCCTGTATCACACACACAAAACCACACCAACATTTATTTTTGTCCGCTGTGGAAAAACACCTCCCAGTTCCTGCTTTTGCTAAGACCAAGATATAAAGGTCAGTGAAGATATACCACAGGGAGGAGTTGTTCTTTCTTCTGCTATATGTCAGATTCCTTCTTTCCCCACTACATATCAATATATTTTCTACTATCCTTTACCTGCAGGCAACAACTTCCTTCTTTTACAACCAATTCAGCAGTTCATCTCTGCTGAATTCTAGGTCAAGCTCTGCCTGTTCACAAGGGCAACAGCCCATCTTTGGTCCACTGTCCAAGAACCCACATGGACAAGCAACACACTCTCCTTTGTACCTTCATTTTGGCACACACCAGCCTGAAGTCAGTGGTGAATCTAAGGAACGGTTTGAGTCGTGGGAAAAAATTCTTGTTCTGCCAAAATCATGGACTTCAGAGACTACAGACAGCGTGTTCCTCCAGATAACTCAAAGCATGCAGAGGCATGCTCGTTGGGACATTTTGCAGAAGTGTACTTTGTGTCTTGCACATTACAGTGGCAATCCACAACTTTCCTATAAAAACAGTCAGTACAACTGATACTTTTCTAAGCATCCTTGCTATTGTATTAGTAAGGGTAGATGTATACAGGTTTTCTGCATTTTCTGACAATTTTAGTAAAATATACTGCAAATTATAATAGATTAAAAAAAGAGAAAAATAACAATGGTGAAACACAATAGGTCAGTCAGGAAAGAACAGCTGCAAAACAAACCTGGAATTATGCCTGATTTTCTCAAGGCTGCTCATCTGAACAAACAGGTAGAGATTATTTCAGCCAGATACAGATGAAAAAGCCCCACAGATAAAAGTGAAAAAACGTACAAAATAAAGACTGGAATTATTAAGATACTGTTCCTTGCTTATCTATTGATAAAAGAAACATGAGGAGAATGCTTATCTATTATCCCCGTATATTTAAATCTCTTGCACAGAAGGTGATATTTTCACACTTTCACGGTGCAACCTAAAGCCAGTTTAAACAATGAACTTCACCTTGGGCTGTCCTTTTATGGTGTGCTTAGAGGGATTTGTAAGGAAGCCATGGCACATATCACCTTCTTGGCCTTGGCCTAGATAACCATGGGCACTTCAGCACCTGTGTTTGCATGTAATGCTGAAGTGATGCTCACAAGGTCAGCATGACCCTTCATCCCCTGCTAGCTGTGGGTCTATACAAAACATTAATCAGCCTCCTACATCTGCAACTAAAGTGAGCTGGTCCTTTAGTGAAACCATTACACACTCATTATTCCAGCCATGAAGCTCTGAGGATCAAAGCTGTCACTGAACAAACAATCATGTTTCTACACAAGTTACTGATGTTGAACTTTGAAATGTGTATAGAACAATCTTGTTTAGGTCTTTGATTTTTCTACTGTTTGTGAAAGACATTTTTTATTAAAACATAAATGGTTTCCTATCCAGCTTGCTTCCTTTCTCACCTAAATAAAAGCTATGACTAGCCACACTTGAAGTGAAGTGCTGGTGATTAAATGTAGACAGGATTTATGCTGCAAGGACACTGAAAAGGCCAAACCACCGGAGTCTTTCTATGAAAAGGTAAGAAGCATGATCTGAGCCCAGCTGTTCTGTAAACAACCTATGAATCCAGAAATAGAAATTTTCCAGTGTCTGAAAAGATGTAGGGAAAAAGACTTTCTTTTGTGAACAACTCTTGAGTGAATTTGAAACCTGAAAATTAAGGAGGAAAAAGGTAAAGATGGTGGCATGCCTTTAACTACAGTACACAGAACTTGGCTAACTGCTGTGGTCATCAGTTTCAAGAGGCTAGGTGACCCCAGGAACCTGACAGGTGTCTCAGGGCTAAAGATTTTAGAGTTGAGAACATACTGCATCTGACTGATGAACTGTGCACCAGAGCACTTAGAAATACTCAGTTTACATCAGATACTGCCATAACCTCGTTTTCATGGGGGAACATGTTGGAAGGGAAGGACAAGAAACAGTTCATTTTACAGAGATCCTTCTCTTTTCCTGCTGATCTAACTACAAACAAATAAAAATTATTAGCAAGTACATGTCACAAGTTTGCTGAAGTCAGTGGGTACTTACACATATTTAAGTACACAACAGTACAGAGGAGATACCCTGGTTCCAGAGCTGCCAGCTGCACTAACTTCAACAGAACTGACTCTGTCACACCAAGAATGCGGGGCAAAAAGTTAATAACAGTCCACAAAAGGTTTGGTCATAACACCTTCATCTCTTGCTTGAACAATGCTGAGTGAAAAGCTGAAATTTGGTCACCAAACAGAAAATCTAACAGGCCACTAAAATGCTCCAATTTTTTGTAGTTTTCTAGACCCTTATAGATAGTATATGCATGGGTAGGTAACTCACAAATGCTATCTGTGCTTTCTCATAGTACATATTTCTTTAACAGATAGAAAAGTCATAATAAGGATTGGAAGCACAGTATTTCCCCCAGGAGCAGTGTCTTCACAAATGCTTCATTCTGCTTCTGCTGGCATGCCAGCATGGTTTTAAAGGAATGTGCTGGAGAGTCAACAGATGACCTTGCTTTGTGGAACTGGTAGGGCATGTTGCAGAGCCTAAAAAAAGGAACAGCACTGACCTCTCTCTTCAGTCTTGGGGCTTAATTCATCTTCTTTTTCTTCTTCATCACTGCTGGAGCTCTCTGTTTTCCCCTTCATTTGTTCCAACTGGTCCAAGTTAACCCGTCCAACCAGTTCAAAATTACGACTCACCTTTGAAAGAAACATTTCTGTCAGTGCCAGGTACATCAGATAAATCACCATGATGCAAAACAAAATCAAATGCAGCCCAAAACCTGCTCAGCTAAAGATGACATAGAGTCACTTAATAATTTCTTTTCAATGGCAGTGGTTCTTCTTCTGCTCTTTATACCATGCTTCTCAGTTTTGGCTTTCAAAAGTGAATGACATCCATTAACCCTCCCAAATTTCTTCCTGGTTCCAATGTATTAAAACAACAACAAAAAAAATGGCAAGAAATACAAAACCCTTTAAGTTGCATCATCTTTTTATGGGACCATTTAACTGCTGTAATCAAACACTACTACTGCACATCAACACCATAGGAAAATTCCTTGTGACTGCTTTATTGCATTTCATTCATACAAGTACAGGCCTTTTAATAAACACATAGCTGCTGTGTACCACACATGCTTTCACCCATTAATAACTGCTTACTTTTCATTATGAAGAGCTGAAAAGTGCAAAATAACAACGACTATAACCTGAACACTTCACCCAGCAGTCAAATTCAGTCAGCACTCGGGTGAAATGCACCAGATACTTAACAGCTCACTGTAGCAGTATGAAAGGAACAGCTAGGGGCATGGAAGTCAGGAACTCCACCACATCCAACAGAGGCAGCAGAGGAGCAGACCAGATTTAGTCCAGAGGCAGAACGCATGGAGCATGACCAGGACACTAGGGCTAATACTTGTTGGATTACAAGTGCCCTTTGAGCACACTGATCACTGTTGGGAAGGATTTGGGATTCATCTTTCATGCAATGAGACAGCCCTCCAGCAGCACAGGCACTAAGCCACAGAGCAGCACAGACACTAAGCCACAGAGGCAAAGGGGATAGAGAGGGAGGAACAAGTGCAGTAGAAAACCTCCCGCAAGACGCTGAATAGCAAAGTCTACTATTATTTACCCCTCTGTGGGAAAATGAATTTGAATGAACTTATGCAGCACATAAATTAGACTGCAGATTCCTAGTACTGCTTCACACAGACTGCTACAATGAGTTTCCCAGATTTAGCACACTGCCCATTGAGATTTAAACTAACAAGACAACGTGCAAAGCACCTAACTGAACACAGCTTATGCACAGAAATCTGTAAGGTGCAATATAGTACTTGGGTATCTGAGCATAACTTGCACATAAATTTGCAAGATAAAAATTACCTAATAGAAATGAGGAAAAGATACACAAAATGAATGGAACCACGAAGACAAGACAGGATTGGAAGGGATAGCTAAGTGCAGGAATAACCTTTCTAGCCAAATGCAGTGTCAAAGGAGCAAGGAACAGTGCCTGTTGGATCAGCCAGGTGCCTTGATGCAGTGACTGAGAGGTGTGGAAAGTCTCACATATGATATGAATTGCAGAAGATTCTCCAGAAATAATAAAGAAATGGGTGGGCAGATAAGCACAGAAGACCAATGTAAGTTTATAGAGTTTGTTTCTTATAAAATGGCCAAATGATTTTCAAACACTGAAAGTTTTAAAATCATAGAATGGTTGGAATCACCAGAAGGGATCTCAGAGATCATCTAGTTCCAACTCCTCCAACACAAGCAAGGATACTTCTCAATAGACCAGGTTGCCCATGACACCATTCAACCTGGCCTTAAAATACTTCCAGAGAGGGGACATCCACAACCTCCCCAGGCAATCTGTTCCAATGCCTCTCCATTCACACACTGAGGAATTTCTTCCTAATTCTAGGAAGAAATTCTCCCCTCTTTTATCTTGAAAGCATTCCTCCTTGTCCTATCACTAGAGTCCCTCATAAAAAGCCCCTCTCCGCCTCTCCCATTGACCTTCTTCTGGTACTGGAAGGCTGCTATAAGGTTCCAACTCTCTGATCATGCTTGTGGTCGTCATCTGTACTCACTCCAAATGTCTTTTTATACTGGGGATTCCAGAACTGGATGCAGTACTGCAGGTGGCGTCTCACAAGAGTAGAGTAAAGGAGGAAAATCCCCTCCACTGAACTGTTGGCAACACTTCATTTTTACACAGCCTGGACTGTGACTTTGCTGGGATTTCTGCTGCTAATACTGTCAATATGCATGTATTTGGCAGCAAAGGAAGTGTCATGTAGTCAACAAAGTAGACTGAGGTTTTTAGTGAGTACTTGGAGCCTGTGTCGATTTGTTGGAGGATAGGAGGACCCTGCAGAAGGACTTGGACAGACTGGAGAGATGGGCAGACTCTAGGAGGATGAGTTTTAACAAGTCTAAGTGTTGGGTTGTGCATTTTGGTTATAACAACCCCAGGCAGAACTATAGGCTGGGAATGGAGATCTTGGAGAGTACTTGGGTAGAAAGACGCTGGGGGATACTAGTGGACAGTAAACTTAGCATGAGTCAGCAATGTGCCCAGGCGGCCAAGAGGGCTAATGGCATCCTGGCCTGTATCAGGAATGGTGTGGCCAGCAGGGAGAGGGAGGCTATCCTCCCCCTGTATTGGGCACTGGTTAGACCACACCTGGAGTATTGTGTTCAGTTCTGGGCCCCTCAGTTTAGGAAGGATGTTGAGGAGCTGGAACGAGTCCAGAGACGAGCAACTAGAATGGTAAAGGGTCTGGAAGGTAAGTCCTACGAGGAGAGGTTGATGGAGCTGGGTCTGTTTAACCTGGAGAAGAGGAGGCTCAGGGGTGACCTTATCGTTGTCTATAACTACCTAAAAGGTGGTTATGGTTAGGTGGGGTTCAGTCTTTTCTCCTCTGAACATTGGAGACAGGACAAGGGGTCACAGTCTTAAGCTCTATCAGGGGAGGTTTAGACTTGACATTAGGAAAAGTTTTTTTACTGAAAGAGTGATCCAGTTTTGGAACAGGCTGCCAATGGAGGTGGTTGGGTCACCATCTCTGGAGGTGTTTAAGGTTAGGCTGGATGAAGTGCTGAGTGGCATGATCTAGATGTCAGGTGTTTAGGTTTACTTGGTTGTTTTAGGTTGGACTGGATGATCCTTGGCGTCTTTTCCAGCTTCATCATTACTGTGTGATACTGTGATACTTGGGCAGCTCAGCTCCAACAGGTGGAGGTATATAGGTGCTTCCCGCAGAAAGGTGATAAAGAAGCACTCTAACAAATACTGTAAAGCACATCTCAGTGCTAGAACTTAAGCATCTCAGCTACACAGCTACATAAATTCAAAGCTAACAGTCTGTGAAAAACCTCTAATTACTTGTCAAAGTCTGGATGAGGTCTGCAGTCAGACACTCCACAACTCCCAAATCAGTCTTAGAACCTGGGTATACTTGCTGTTTATCTTTGCCTTGTAAAATATAAACGAGTATGTATTGCCCTCTTTGTTATTAAAATATGCATGGCATGTCAAGCTGCAGAAGTCACCAAAGCAATCTTATGCTTGGAATTCTCTGCCTTTTAGAAAGGCTGAATCACACGGCCTTAGTATTGCTTCATAACCTATTTTCCCCCTCTTTAAATAAACCTAGCATATGTAAGTGCCTTTTCCAGATAATCACAACTCTGCATACAACAGTCTGCCAATTCTGATTGACCTGAATAGCTTTACACACCCTCAATTTTGAGTCTCTAAACAAAAAAAAAAAAAAAACCCAAACCATAAAAAGCACAGTAAGTGAAGCCCAGCACAAGATTAATTCCAGAACTGGGGAGGGAGAGACAAAAACGCCAGTGGCAAGCTGGCATGCAAGTAAACTAACACAGAATGTGCAGAGTAGATATACAGGTTAAAATGATTTGCATGTTACCTTGTGCTCATCTCGAAGGTGAGAGTCCAGCTCCTCTGTGTGTTTGGTCTCATAGTAGCAAAGTTGGCATTTGTAAGGTTTCAGTTCATTGTGCTTCTCTATGTGCTGCTGCAAGCTTTCATCACTGGAGCAGGTAAAGGTACACTTATCACAGCGGAAAACAACTCCCTGCAAGTACTTTGACAGTTTGGAACGGCAGACTTCAATGGGAACGACCCGCTCTTCTGTAGGGACAGGATAATATTCACTTAATAATTTTTATGAAATTTCAGGCCCATACCAACATTTTGTACACTAGCATCCACACAAGGAATAGGATCGCTATATGGGTAGGCAGTCTGTCTGTAAAGGAATGTGAGCTGAGCTGGATTGACACAATAAACACTAGAAAACAATTTTTCCTGCAATGACAGGGTTATTTCTCCAAGACTGCAGATGCAGGTGTCCTCACAAAAGTTGCTGCTTATTGGGCGAAGAGCATGGTAATGGAGGTTTTGGGGCAAATGAGATTCCATCTGTGGGTCAGAATAGCACAGCCTGGGAATACAACCCTGGACACAAATCAGTCCATTTTGGTTCAGCACTTGACAGCAGCTAGGAACAGATGCTGGAAATATAATAAAAGGGGCGGCTGCAGGACACTACCCAATGCATTGCCCTACTGGGTCTATAAAAACTGGAGGTAGTATTCTCACCATCATACCTCTGAGAACTGAGAGGGTAAGCAAGGCCGCACTGTTTCCTAAAATAAGCTGTGCAATTCAGCCAGGAGCAGAAACTTAACCAATGCACCCACAGCTTTTAAAAAACTCGGGTGCGAAGTCCACATGCACATTATGTTACCATGTCACAGTTCCCACAAGCCAGCCCATGGATACAGGCATGCACTAAAATACTCTTGCAGCATTTTTAAACTGTCCTGTTATCATACAAAGCATTGATGATTAACAGAGAAGCAAATAATTTCAGTCATTTGACAGACAAATCCAGTGTGAGTAACAACCATTCACTGTGGTTCCTTGAGCTGTGCACAGAAGGGAAATTTTACCCTTCAGCTGAGGGCCACCAGAAGATTCTTATTATGGGCCTTTCAAACTAGAACATCAACATTTAGTATTGCTAGTCCTTATGCACTACAGATTAAAGGATAAGTTTGATCTTTCTCATGCAGTTTCACTCCTAATTCTTGAAACAAAGAGAAATACCAGACTTGAATGCCTGAATGATGGTAGACATAAGGGCTAAGGGAAAGTGAGATGTGGTAAACTGCATATGCATTTGAGCAAATGGGCACCTATGTTTAGTAAGGAGGGTAATATCACATCCAAAAGACCACTACAGAAATATAAACTTCCTTAGAGTTTCTACAAGGTTGTTCACTTTTAGCAAATCTGCATGCCACTTTATCTAGAGTCTAACAAAATATTCCATCCTGCTCAGTTTCTCCCTGAACACAAGAGTTATCCTATCTCATAACCTCATCTTAAGCCACTTCAAAAAGTAGAAATTTTCCCCAAAACTATGCCTAAAAAAATCACCACCTTGTGGAGTTGTAGTTCTTTTCAAATCCAACAGCAGCTTCTCTAGCTATAAAGACACCAAGACATGGCCATTCAGAGTGGGAAAAATCAGAGGTGAGAATAGAGTCTAAGAGGCAATATAATTTAAGGCTCTGACTCTGAGGTCATAAGAAGGCTTTATTTACAAGGTTGTTGCAGCTGTGTGCTGTTCAACTCACTGAAACAAGTGTCACAGATGGTTTCAAAAGTGAAAAAAAATTAGTTTTCAAAAAGAGAAATAGTTACTAAAATATCTGAAAATTAATTTTACCTCCAGCACCTGGGACACATCAAAAAAGCTAAACTCCTAGATGCCATAAAATTTTTTCATCTACCAGTTTGGAGTAATGCAGCATTACATAATTCACATTAGTAAAATCCATTATCTCATAATCACACACACACACACTCCCCACATCAAAGGCAGCACAATAACAAGAGAAAAGTAAAATAAACATAACCATGAATTATAGCCGAAGGACTTCTTTATCACGGTATAATTTAGGACTTCAACATGGTGTATTCATGTCAGGGAGTTTCCTCTAAGCAACAATTTTGCATTTTGCAGGGTTATTTGGATCCAAAACCTCCCATTTTGTAAGATGAAGCTCTCATCTCCAGTCTGCTTTTACATAGCTCCATTTATTTAATTATTCATTTAGAATAAAGTTACCATATCTGGACAACTGACAGAATTATAGCAAACCGTAAAACCCCATACACATATTGAAAGCGGCAGATTATCTGTTCATATGCACACTCCTTCAAAGTTCAGCATCGTCTAAACAGACTACTGTATATGACTCACAAAAAGTTGTCCTGATTTGTGGAACAATTTGGCAAGAAGTGTAATTAAAAAACAAACCCAAAATGAACACCAAGAAAGCATAATCTTAGTATAAGAAACTCAGTCCTTCAATCAGATTGAAATATTCAAGTAGATCAGAGATTAAATTGAAAAACCATTAATGTACTAGATATTTGCAGCACAGTAACTCAAAGCGTACATACATATTTTTCTCCAGGTATAAGAGGCAATGACTTGATCAATCCTTAGTTTTAGTGAAAAGTCTACTCAGCAACACACCACAGCACACACAGTATTTCAATTCCTTTACAGTACACCAAATACAAACAACATAGATCAATTATTTAGTCCTGTTTGGTGTCTGATAACAGGCATTTTTGTCTGCAAATTCAGGCTACAGTGACAGCATGTATAGCATTTGCATTCCAGCAGCCAAAAAGCAAGCATAGCACAAGGATTCTACATGTATCAATGAAGCTGTGTGTACAACGGATAATGCCTGAAACAAACACATGCAAGGAATTAATCAGGAAATGTAGCAATGAATCCTTTGGGAAGGTATATTAATTTGAAAATTTGACTTTTTAATGTTAAAGTTACTATTAAATAGAAATGTGTGAGGTCTATGAAATTCAAGAACAAAATCTCTTTTTGTGTACCAGTAAGAATAAAAAAAATGTCCCAAGAATTTTGAAGTAGAACAGTGAACTTGCTAAGTTGTATTCAGCCCTGGGAAGCACCAATGTGTTTTCAAAATGTATGATGTGGAAATGTGACTGGAAGGTACAATGAAAACTATTTGCATTGTCCAGACTGGATTAAAGGTCAGAATGTCAGCTAGCCAAACAGCAAGAGTTCACTGTCTCCTCTGTTTCCTCTTCCCAGGCTCACCCTGTCACAAAAGCCAGGAAGAGTCTGACTGAAACTTCTCATCACCTACCAGCATAGTATCCTGTATCTTTGTCAGTGCTCTGCTACTGACCACCTGTAATGGCTCCGTGCTGTATTTGGGTGCGCAGAAGTAATGGTGAACTGCTTTTACACTGGTAAGGAATAGCTGTTGCATTGAAGGAGGCTCTTGAAAGCTTCCTGTTTGCTCTCAGGCTTAATGGGAAACAAGTTCCTTGCTGAAAGTTCTCTCACTAGGCATTCAGATTTCTAGCTCATTTCAAGCACATGGACCAGGGGAGCAGCAGTATGGAATTAATGTATGAGTAACACATCTGTAAACATGTCTTCTTACTCAGGGGGAACATTATCAAATTCTTCACTCTTGATTTTACACACTGCATTACTTCATCTACCTCAAAACTAATTTTCTTTGATGAAGACTCTGTGATATACTCTTCCCTAAACAATGCAATGATTAAAAAAAAAAGACTGTCTCTTTTCCACTGCATGTTAAATCTTGTCAAAACCATCTGCCATTCAATTAAACACAATGGTAGAGTCTTTTCAGTTGGATATATGCACTAGAAAGAACCTTAAGGATGCTTGGTGCCACAGGAAAACACTATCCTGCTCTCAGTGCTCTCTGGAATTCTTTTCAAGCTATAGTCCATTTATATTAAAAATTCTTTTACCGTTGTAGCTCTCTCAATGCTAAGTAGGTATATTATTATGTCCTTAGCTATCAGCTTCGTTTCAGCAGCACAAAGACTGTATACAGTTGGTTTGTGCAACTGAAGCAAGAGCGCTACAAAAGAACTGACCCACAGCATCAGTTACCCAGGAGATGAGTAGCTCCTTGCAATTGGTTAGAAACTGCGCTGTACAAACAATTCAGCTGCTTGTCTTCCACTTCTGCAACTGGACATTCCCAGTGTAAAGTGTATGCATGTTGGTAAAAACCCTAATTAAGCCCATTCGTTTCTCCCGTAACCTGTATATCTGTACTTAAAGGTCAGGCAGTGTCCATTGGAGATCTTGCACAGCTGTAACACAGGCCATGCTTTGACAGCACTTGTAACAACACAGTCCCTTGCACAGAGGTTAACTAACACTTCTCCATTAAAGTGAGCTAATTCCGGAATATGCCCTGAAACTGGGCAAAACCCAACACTGCAACACCTTCAAAGACAGAAAATAAAAGCTAAAGCATATGTCAAAATCTTAATAACCAAATAGGGCAGCTTTGTAATTTGCTTTCTGAACCACCAAGAGGTCAGTTTTCCCAGACTATTCCCTCAGAATAGCCCGGATAAGACACAGAAATTTGTATGAACTCTGCTAAGCTCACTGCTCTGGTACAAGAAGGACTTCAAGTTACAAACACTGAAAAGTGGTATGTTACAAGGAATTATGATAGCATTTGTCACACCAGGATCTCCTCCAGGAAAAACATGGTGTTCAAAACTGGTGTTTGCTCACCACCAATACCCTACTGTGAAACTATGCCCAACCTGCACGCAGGCAAAGTGCCATCCGAACACATGGGTTTGGGTTTTAGCAGCCAACAGACCATCTTCAAGCATCAAGTGTGATAGCTATGGGCAGGAATCCCAGCCCAAAGAGCCCAAACAGCTGCCTCATCTGAGCTAGCAAGCCCACAGTTAATAGAATAGAGAAATTCTTAATCCCATTTTTAGCTGTTTTCAAAAAAGAAGGCAGAAGTGATAGAATATCAATCTTAAGAAAAAACAAGAATATGGTAATTCTTGTTTTGATCCTAAGAATGCCGAAGAGAAAACATTCAAGCGAGTAATCAAGGGATATTTTGGGGCCTGTATGGTTAGTTGGTACAATTTGTCACAGAGTTTATGACAGCAAGGACTTTATGTTAACAATGACGTAAGCATGAAAAAACTCTGGCCTAGATCAGAGCTGTAAATTAGGGCACCTCGTAAAAAACAGGTGTTTCATGACTGTTAACCTCTCTAGAGAAAAAGCTTAAAAACAATTTTAAATCTGCCCTGTTTCAGCACTGGCTACGTTTGAATTTTTTGCATCGTTTAGAAATGAAATCAGAGATACTCAAGGGATAATGACTTACTCAACATACTTGTCCTCATGTACACAAAGGGTAAAATGTAATTACAGTCTGAAAGATAAGGGCATTGTTCATCACCCCCCTCATCAGATATAGACATATACAAGGGATAGTGTTACCTCTATGCAGAACTATATGGTCAATCATGTTGCGTTTATATTTGGTGTGATATAGGCAAAGAGGACAACGAAGGTCTTTGGGTCCTTCCTCAGGAACTGCCGAATGCCCAGCTTCCACGTGCATAGTAAAAGCAGATCTGTGAAACAGGAGGGAGAGATGGAAGCAGTCAGAAGAGGTGTGCAGGGAACAGTGATGTGTCACAGCTCTATAAGGGATGTGTCATAAAATACTACAGAACCCACTCAGCCTTGTCTTCACACTGCTGCATGGCATTTCAATGGGACTACTCACATGAGTAGCACATGAGCAGAGCTATTTGCAGGCTTGTGTCCTCAACTAACAAACACTGGAACTGAGTTACTAAGTTTTAAAGCCTCAGTTACAAAGATCTGACCCAAAACTACGAATACTCGCGTTATTGTGGAGAAGTGATTGTTCCACAAAGTGGAGTGGTTCCACTCCACTTCTGAACAAACAAACCAAAAAAATTACACTGGCTTTACACTGGGTATATATTTAAACGAGATGTGCATACTGACAAAGTTAACTGTACGCCTATCTAACTGCAAACTCAGCTACTAAAATGAGGTGTCTGTCTGTAAACTCAGGGTACTTGCTCATTTTTCCTAAACCAGTGGTAAATATTGTAAAAGTTAAGGATCTTGTCACATAGACCTAGAGTTGGAAGTCTCTTCAAAGTTCTTTAGGACTGTTAACTTTAGCATGAAGCAACTTAGTAATGCAACTGGTTTTGGGTCCAATCCAGCCATCACTGAACTTCTACATGTGTATTTTTATTAACTCGAGCAAGAGTTTTTATGCATTAAAGTGTCTGTGTTTAGCTGAACAGGGGATTGGTACAGGGCTTTTTTGTCCCTCACACTGGCGTTTTCTTTTACAAACGACAACAAAAAAATTTCAATGCTTCTAAAATAAGCAAAACTTAAGGTTTGAATGTTTGAGACATCAAACTGAAAAGAGATTGCACCCTTATGCAACTGCAAATGTGTTTAAGTGCTGTTTGATTTAAGATGATTTAATTTAACCAGGTAGAAGAAAATGGTTCTCACAAGACATGAACAGATTGAATGGACCTGGCAGTTGCTGGTAACCTTTAAGACAGATAGCAACCAGGATATAAAGCACAAGCAGCAAACTTTACCACAGAGGCAGCAAGGGACTAAAGCAAGAGAAGGTAGAGTCACATAGATTAAAGGTTGCTCTTGTGTGGATTTTCTCAAGTTTGTGCTCAACATTTTCTACATCAAAACTACTCCCCTTTATTCAGCCTTTCTGATTACTCACCAGTCTCCTAACAATTTAACAAGTTTGTGACCTGCAATGTCAGCTGAGAACATTAAGCTTGAGGGTCCACTATCTCAGGACAATATGATGGACAGCACTGGTGCATGGGTCTTTTTTTTTTAATTAGGAAATAGCAACTAAACACACACACACAGCACCAAGTTTTTAAATTTTGCACATATAATTGTCTTGTCTGAAATGTCTCTATGCTGTCAGATATGCTAGAGGATGCTTTGCATTTGAGCTAAATAGATGGTGGGAGAAATGAATTCACATGAGAGGTTTCTTCACACGAGTGATATAAATTCTCCTGTCTCCCTGAGACACTTGATGATAGCCCTCTAATTGTCTACACTGAGGAAAAAGTACTGCCTGAACCATTTCCTCCAGCAAATACATTTGTGCCTCCACGCACATATTGCTCATGAACACAGAAGGATTTGTAGGTGATATGCTGATTGTAGGCCACCTTGAACATAAGAGTTTTTGATTCTTGGAGAAGATAAGTAGGCATGTCAGAAGAACTGCTAGCTTGAACTATCAGAGGACAGACTTTAACCTGTTCAGAAGACTGGTTGATAGAGTCCCATGGGAGGGCTGAAGGACACAGGAACGTGTCTTCAAAACTACTTGTGCCTTAAAGGTGCAGGAGCAGGCCATCATCATGTGCCAAAGGACAAGCCGGAAGAGAGGAAGACCAGAATGGTTATATAGAGAGCTTTGGCTGTAACTCAGGGGAAAAAGGAAACTAGATGACTTTTGACAGAAGGGGTACACACCACTCAAGAGGACTACAAGGTTGTTATGAGGTTATCAAAGGAGAATATTAGAAGGGCAAAAGCCCAGCTAGAACTTAATCTGGCTATTGCTAAAAAAGATAATCAAAAGTGGTTCTACAACAAAAGGATGGTGGAGGAGAATCTCCATACTTTACTGGATGTGGGAGACACAGAGAGACAAATGCTGAGGAAAAGGCTGAGGTATTTAAAGCTGCCTTTGCCTCAGCCTTTAATTGTAAGAACAGTAGTTCTGTAGGTACCCTGCCGCTTCAGCTGGATGACAGGGATGGGGAGCAGAATGAAGCTCTTGTAATCTAAGGTAAAATTGTCAGTGATGTGCTACACCACTAGACACACAGAAGTCTATAAAGCCCCATGGGATCCATCTATGGGTACTGAGGAATCTGGCGGAAGTGTTCACCAGGGATTTTCCATCACTTATCAGCAGTCATGACTAACTGTAGAGGTCCCAATTGATTGGAGATTACCTAATGTGACACCTATCTACAAGACAGGCTGGAAGAAGGATCCAGGGAACAATGGGCCTGTCACTCTGACCTCAGTGCTGACAAGGTTATGGAGCAGATCGTCTTGAATGTCATCACATAGCATGTACAGGACAACCAGGTGATCTGGACCAGTCAACATGGCTTTATGAAAGGCAGGTCCTGCCTGCCTATCCTGATGTTCTTCAACGTCAAGGTAACACACCTAGAAGATGAAGGAAAAGGCTGTGAATATTGTCTACCAGTCTTTAGTAAAATTTTTGACACTGTTTCCTACTGCATTGCCCTGGAGAAACTTATTGCTCATGGCTTTTATGGGAGTAGTCTTCATGGGGTAAAAAACTGGACAGGTGGCTGGGCCTATGGTGAATGAAGTTAAATCCAGGTGGTGGCTGGTCATAAGCAGTGTTTCCCAGGGTTCAGTGTTGAGGCCTGTTCTCTTTCAGATCCTTCTCAATGATCTGGATGATCAGATCAAGTATACCCTCAATAAGACTGCAGATGACACCAAGCTGGCTAGGAATGTTGATCTGCTTGCAGGTAAAAATGCTCTGCAGATCCTGGACAGGCTAGATCAATAGGCCAATGCCAGTTGTATGAATTTCAACAAGGTGAAGTGACAGGTCCTGCACTTGGGTCATAACCCCATGGAAGACTACTGACTTGGGGGTGACTGGTTGGAAAACTGTACCTTAGAAAAGGATCTGGGATATTGTTTGATGACTGGCTGACTGTGAGCCAGCAGGGTCTCCAGTGACCATAAAGGTTAAAGGCATCCTAGGTTGTATCAGAAATACTGTAGCCAGCAAGATCATCTCCCTATATCCAGTACTGATAAAGCTGCACCAATAATGTAGAGTTCAGTTTTGAGCAAGTCAATACAAGAAGGACATTGAAGTGCCAAAGCAAGTCTAGAAAAGGCCAGTTAAGCTGGTGACGGTCTAGACACAAGTTTTGGACACGTCAATACAAGAAGAACATAGTAGCATATCTGGAGAAGGCAACTCTTCCTGATTTGCCTTTCCTTTTTTCCATAGAAAATAGACTAATTTTCTTTCTGAATTCCAGGCAAAGCTCTTTGTTTATCCAGGCTAGTCTTGTACTCTGCCAGCTCATTTTATAGCACATGAGGATGGCTTTTTTGTGTGCTTTGAAGATTTCTTTCTTAAGAAATGTCCACACTTCCTGGACTCACTTTGTCCTTCAGGATTCCCTCCTGAGGTACTACATCAACCAGTCTGCCCTCTGGAAGTCCAAGAAGAGAGTTCTATTGATCTCTCTCCTTACTTCCTGAAGTGTTGAAAAATCTACCATCTCATGATCACTGAGCACAAGATAACTACTAATCTTCACATGTCCCACTAGTCCTTCTCTGTTCACAAACAGCAGGTCTAGCAAGTTGGCTCACTTACCAGCTGTGTCAGGAAGCTATCTTCCACAGACTCCAAGAACCTGCAGGCACTGCATTTCCAGCAGATATCTGCCAAGTTTCAGACTCCAACAAAAACAAGGGCGAGTGATTGAGAGACTGTACCCAGGTGTTTATGAAATACTTCATCTATCTCTTCATGTTAGTTCAGTGGTCTGTAACAGACCCCCAGTATGTCATCTGCTTTGCTGGCGTTCCCTCTGATTCTTACCCATAAGCATTCAACCCTATCATCACTGCCATCAGGATGCACAAGTCAGTCAGACACTCCCTAACATACAGGGCCACTTCACTGTCTCTCCATTCATGTCTATCTCTTCTGAAGACTCTGTAGATACCCAATGCAACACTCCAGTCATGCAATTTATGTTTCTGTGGAGGCAATTACATCATAGTTTTCCTGTGGGACAATGGCTTCAAGCTCTTCCTGCTTGTTGCCCATGCTAGTATAGATGCACTTTCGTCAAAGCACCTTTTGAGGGGTGGAGGTCCAATCCCTACTTGATCATTCTCAAGCACTATTGTGAGTTCTAGTTCATTAGTGTCTCTATATCGTCCCTATCCCACTGTCCCTTACCTCCATTGGAGCCAATGGAGCTAGCACGCTGTCCTGCAAACACTAATGGGCCACTCCAAGGCTTGTTTCTGGTCTGCCTAGTTTCCTCCCTTTCATTCCTTCAACTCTAGTTTAAAGCTCTGTCAGTGAGACCAGACAAGTCAGGAGCAAAAATCATTCTCTCGCTTTGAAAGAGGTGATGTCAGCAGGCCTGGCATCACTTACATCAACCCATGATCAAAACACATAAAGTCTTGCCAGTGACACCAGGCTCAGAGCCAGGAATTTATCTGGATTGGTCCCTGCAACTGGTCATAGAAGAGGTTCTGTTCTGCCCTGGTGAGACCGCATCTGGAATATTGTGTCCAGTTCTGGGCCTCATCATATCACTGGCTTTGTCTGACCATAGAGCCTGTTTTAGGGAGGCAGGGTGTGGCTCCAGTGGTCTGTCTCTCTCTCACATGGATGCTGCTGCGACTTGGCACGGCATTCCCTGTGTTTCATTCCCTGGTCAGCAGTGGTCACTTTCTGTTAGCTACAGCCATCTCCCAAAGATCTCAGGAACCCTTCCAAGTTCAGTTTATATATCTTGCACTGTACTTACTTAAAGCCTGTGTAAAAGGAACAATCTTTGCACTTGAAGAGTTTCTTCCCTCCATGCTTGTCACGGTAGTGACGCCGAATGCTCTGTATGTAACCCGATGAGAATTCACAAAATTCACAGTTAAGAATGGCTTCCATTTTTTCGAGTCCTGCAGCACTTCCTGAAAGGGGGTTTGGGCTGATATTGTTGTTGTTCCTGGCCAAAGCTGCAGACTGGTAATGGTTCAACTGCTGCTGAACATCAGGAGGCTCAGAGTATGAAGAGTCTGTAGAAAAACAAAAGGAAGCTGTTATTTCAGGTGGAACAGCAATTCTATAAAGGTCTGGGGCCTGCTCCAGAATCTACTGGCTTTTGGAGAGGGATGATCAAGATGCTGCTTATGAAAGCCATCAACAGCTTTCTGAAGGGATTAGGAAAAAGGTGTAGTGCTTCTAATCTAATACATAGTGCACATTGTAAAAGGTAATCAGTATAAGTTATACTTTATAGATCTGATTTGGGGAGAAATTGACAGATTTAAATTAAAGGCAGCCCAAAACCAAGTCTGGTTTTGAGACACTTTTAAATTGTGAAGCTAAGGCACATTAAACATACTGACAAGCATCTATGCATTTGGTGCATAAATCAGATCAGATCTTAGCAAATATCTTATTTACACAAGA
Organism: Upupa epops; assembly: GCA_013397515.1. NCBI lineage: Eukaryota > Metazoa > Chordata > Aves > Bucerotiformes > Upupidae > Upupa > Upupa epops. Next base: position 21,372 of record VZRI01009639.1, read on the forward strand.
TGAAGGTCTGGCATAGGATACCTCTCTAAAAAGGTAAGTAAAGAAATAAATAGAAAGGAAAAATAAATTTATACTCTTTTCTTATTTATTCATGGAATTATTTAAGAAAACAATGAAGATATCTTTCATTAAAATAACACAATTTTAGTTTGCCACTTTTGAAGCAGTCTTCACAAAATCAGGTTCAAGTTCTTCTAGCTGATGATGTTTGAAATTAAGTCATCACTGGGAAAAAAACAATAAAGCAAACTTCTAAACCATGTTTCTTTGGAAACTACTATGTTTTGCTATACTGAGAAAGACATTTCATTACATAGATTTGTTTGTATAGACGCATCTTGTATAGACATCTCTTGTACAGCCCAGTAGAACTCTGTCGTGCCATTTTAAGAGCATGTGGAGAAACACAGTCCAGAAGTGTCTCAACACTGAAACTTTAAGTTATAATACTTCAGTTGGATCCAAACAGATGGAAGAGGTGAAGATGGCATTGAACCTTTGTCAATACTCTGAATATAGAGGTTAGGAACTCATCTGCTTTGTCCTATGTATTCCGCAGCTGCCTATGAACGGCCCAAATGCAAGTAGACAAATAAAGGACAGATTAATTTCAGTGCAACTTTTCTGAAAAGAAGACCAGAGCAACTGGGGTGGGGGGCGAACTGGACCAGCCACCTCCTGCTTTGATAGGTACTTTATTTCCCAAAGTTTAATTCCTTCAGGCTACACATGTAGGAATTCTCAAGCATACTTGTGTGAACTTAACACTATCAATTCTAACCAATTAATATGGAAAAACAAAAGGCAATCAGGCACATAGAGCAATCAGTGTGGGAATCTCTCCACCTGTCTTACAAAGCGTAAAATTCTTGCTTTCTTTTCTCATTACTACAAAAGTGGTTATACCTGCCTGAGAAATAAAAAAAAAAACCTAACAATAAAAAACCTCCATACATGAAAACAGAACAAAAGTACTAGACCAATGTCTCCAGGCTTCCCTGACTTCATCACCAGGTGTGCAGCAAAGACGAAGGCAGAGATGTGAAGGATTCAGATAAAGGGAATGAGATACATTTTGCTTTTCCTACACAAATCTCACAACCCTCACAAACCAAGTTTGTATTTCAGTGCAGAATTTATTACTTGTTTCCATCACTTCTACAGCAGGTTTGCTCACCATGAGGGATCACACTGAAATCCACACAACCAAATGTCAAGTTTTCTTTACCTGGTGTTTGAAAAAGGCTTCACATTTTGTTTCAGGAAAGGTCTGAAAAGCTACAAAGCTCTGCCCAGATTTCTTCTTCGTCAAAGGAAAACACATGTGTTCACCCTTCTCTTTTAGAGAAGTACCTTGATGCCTAAACTAATGCACAGTTCAGAGCTGATTTGCTTACTTGCACACCTACAGCCTGGTGTTTGGGCTAGTGGGTTCAATGTTTCTAAAAGATCTAAACAGAGACAGATATCCTGACAATGATATCACAGCCTAAAAAAAGTTACTGCAAACAGTGGTTTTGTAAGGGTCTGATTTGAGGCCAGTTTGTAGATTACTCTTCTCTTCCTCAGGAAGAAGGGATCAAAAATTTCCATTACATCATCAGCATTACTAGAGAAAGTCTCACTGATAGCCACTGCTAACAATGTTACAGGTTTAACAATCCTTTTCCAAAGGAGTTTCATTGTTGTTTAGATCTACTTCAGACATTTTTTCTTCCCCTATCAACAGGTGCCTATTTTTTCAGCTTTCAAACTTGCAATTGGATATTTATATACTTATACTGAATGTGGTACATGAACAAAAGTAGATCTCTACATGTCTAATGCCTTAGGAAAAAAACAGAGTACAGAAAGTACTTTTCCTTGTCATCAGGAATAGCCAAAAGAAATCTTTACCTTTAATATTTTAATTCTTTATTACTTTTAAACAGGGTTTATGCTGGTCGCCTTAGATTTTTTAATATATTTTTCCATTACAATTAGGATGACTATTTACAGAAAAAAAACAAAAAAAAAAAGCCAATCTGAAAAGCCTATACTGACAGCCTTACACTTAACAGTAACATGTATGTTCTGAGTTCTGCCTGTGTATTCTTCACCCTTTTTTCTTGCCAAATACTTCTAAAGAATCATGGCATAGTTCAGGTTGGATGTGACTTTTAAGATCACTGAGTCTAACCTATGACCCACCATTGTCAGGCCATCACTAAATCAATTCCATCAGCACAACATCGATACACCCTTTAAATATCTCCAGGGACTGTCACCCCACCATATGCCTGGGCAGACTGTTCCAATATTTGATAATCATTTTGGTGAAGAAAGTCTTCTTAATATCCAATCTGAACCTCCCCTGGCACAGGATATTTCCTCTCATTCCCTCTCTTGCTATGTGGGAGATTACACTAGTGCCCACCCCAATGCAACCTCCTTTCAGGTATTTGTAGAGATATAGTGGACCCTCAACTAAACAGCTCCAGTTCCCATATAGCTGTTTCTCATAGCACTTGTGTTCTAGACTATCACCAGCTTAGCTGGCCTTCTCTAGACATGCTTTGGCACTTCAATGTCCTTCTTGTATTGACTTGCCCAAACCTGAACTCTACATTATAGGTGCAGCCTCACTAGTGCTGAGTACAGGGAGATGATCTTGCTGGCTACAGTATTTCTGATACAAACCAGGACGCCTTTGGCCTTCATGGCTACCTGGAGACCCTACTGGCTCATAATCAGTCAGTCATCAAACAATACCCCAGATCGTCTTCTAAGATACAGTTTTCCAACCAGTCACTCCCAAGTCAGTAGTCTTCCATGGGGTTATAACCCAAGTGCAGGACCTGTCATTTCACCTTGTTGAAGTTCATACAATTAGCATTGTATTCAGCCTGCCCATCTAGAAAAAATCAGAGAGCCATTTAAGTTGGAAAAGACTTCTACAATCACTAAGTCCTATCACAACACAACCTTGCCCGCTGAACCATGTCGCAAAGTGACACAGCTACATATTTTTTGCATACCTCCAGGGATGATGACTGCACTGCTTCCCTGGACAGCCTATTCCAGTGCTTGACAGCTCTTTTGGTGAAAAAAGTTTTCCTAATATCCCATTTAAACCTCTCTGGTGCTACTTACTGCCAGAAATATCCACTGAGATCCCTCTGCTGAGCCTCCCTCCTTTAAGCAGATTGACACTCCTGTCTAACTTGGTGTTACCTGCGAACTTTCTAAGCGTGCACATGACCTTCTCATCCAGTAACTGATATAGACATTGAAGAGAACAATACTGATTGCTGGGAAACAGTACTTGTGACCAGCCACCAACTAGATTTAAGTCTATTCACTATCACTCTTTGGGCTTGGCCATACAAGTTTCTTAACCAGTGAAAAGTACATTCATCCAAGCTATGAACAGCCAGTTTCTACAGTAGAATGCTGTGAGGAATATTGTCAAAAGCTTTGGAATTTGCATTCCTTCTAGAGTGAAAGATTTGGCACTTCCTAAAGAAAATCACACCTTTATAGGGCTTCTGTTTGTTTCTGAGAAAACAGTTTGCCAAGCACTTATTCTAGTAAACCAGTTCTACTAGGAACATTTTGATGAAGAGTTCAAAGCCAACTAGAGACACAGAATGTTTACCACCAACTTCAGTGAATCACACTTTTTCATGCCTGCTCCAAAACTAATGAAGGCAGTTTCAGCACATGGCACTGAATGAACTGTCAGCAAGTAAGCCACTGATGATTGGTTTGAGGTCTTGGATTTTTTAATTAATTTTTCAAAAGCAATACCTGAGAGAAGGAGCAGGGAGGCTCACAACCAAAAAACAGCAGCATTGCCCCGAACTGGCAGAGCACTTATACATAAGCATGTTTTTATTCCTGTTAATGTTCTAAAGAGCTCTGCATCTACTTCAGTGCTAGGCTGACTTAAAGTGTTGACCAAGTATTCTAAGAGCTTTAGCTATCACGCAAGGCTCAGGCTAGTGTGCACCAAACTGCTGGATGCTTCTTGGTGGTGGCAAGTCACAATAGCAGAATGACTGCATGTAAGAGTGGAGAGAATAAAGGAGGAAGAAAGCAGAGCTCTTCCCTCAGAACTGACCAACAACTGAGTCATGGCTGTACATACTGTCAGTTCCACCTCTGTCTTTTTCCAGTTCTCAAGCACAATTATTGGGAGCACTTCTGGGCAGAATTAGCAACCATGGCTTGGAGCAAGAAGAAAGTCTAGCCATCCATATCTGAAAAGAGTAAAATGGCCTTAAAAACCTACATCAAAGTCAAAACAGAAGGAAGACATTAAAATAAGCAAAGGGAAATGTAAAGAGAATTTTGATGAAGTACTGTGAAATGCAAAGGCAAAAAGAAATCAGAGGGGAAGAAAAGTAAGAAATAAGAGCAACGAGGAAATACAGATTACATGTTAAGTAAAAAACCAGCATTTATATCTCTGAACAGCCCATGGCAGCACAAGAAAATAAAGGATGTTCATATGCGCAACACAAGGAGGCAAATGGATTACTTAGCCCTGACTGATTAAAAACATAAAAAATAAAACTCCACACCAAAATCACCAACAGCCACTTTAAAAAGTAATTTTATCCAAAATAAATGGAAGGATTTTACCATGCATTCCAAAAGCAAGGTAACAGCATAACATAATCTGATATGAAAGGAAGGACACCTGCAGTCATGCCAAGGTGCAAAAATGAAAAGTAACTGATGTCATCAAAAAAGGAATTTTGAGATTTGGCATATTACATCTACCTACAGACTACCTGCATTCTGATACCCAAATGAGGACATTACTAGATGAAAGAAAAACAACTACCCATATGACTGTCCATATAGTGACTCATCGACACAGTTGTATCCAAATTAGTACTGCATGCTGGCAATGATACATAGTACCACTATACAGGATGAGGAGAGAATTCCCAGAGTGCTTAAAAACTTAAATGCCTGGTATGTGATGTTGCCACCCTGCAAATGTTATTCAGAGTACAAAGACTGAATGAGTTTTCCAACAATACTGCAACACTACTATGTCATCCAAAAGAGCATTCACAGACTCTACTACAATGCAATGCAATGCAATTGTGAAAATACAGCTTGATACACATCTGCATACCTTGGGATCATACACAAGAAAATATACAATGAAACCCACCAGAGAAGTAAAATCAAAATCCAAGTTTTCATGGATCTTCTGTGGTATCCAACATGTTTCAAATACCTAAAGGAAGAAAACTTTTGTACCTTTACGTAAGAAAAAAAAACCCTATTCAGATCTGGATAGATTGATTTATTAAGTACTATTTATAATAGTCAATTAAGTATAAATAATTATTGTTATTCATTAATTACTATTAATTACTATAAGAAAGAAATCAAACCATTGCTTCATCCTTTCAGGGTGAACAGAACTAAAAACTTCTGAGACAAGCATTTGCACACCTGCACAATGAGGGATAGGTTTGGAGAGAGAAAACACTTTACAGAGGAAACAACTGATTGATTAGACACTGGAAAGCAAACTTACTGCATTTACAAACTACTAATAATTGGATTGCTCAATGACCGTAAGAAGACAGAGAGGAAAATATGAAGACACAATGCTGGTACATCCTGGTACATCCACGAAGAAGTATTAACTAAAGTCAAAAGATTTTCTTTTGTAAGACAAATGAAACCGCGGACAGGCATGTTTTATTCCTAAGATAGGAGAAAACCAGAGAGAATGCATAAACAACAAAAGGAACTTAAAAATTATTTTGAAGAAAAAAGAGAAGCTAGTAAGAATACAGGCGTAAAACGTTATGGATATGTTGGAAAAAAGTCCTACAGACACTAAAATGAAAATATTATAAAAATATTTATATAAAGAATGACCAAAACTTGCAGTAAATTAAAAAAATCAGCAAACAAATAGCTTTCTCTGGAAAGAAATGTATTTATCTAAACAAATGGAGACACAGCAATATACCAAAAAATATGAACAAACACAAAAAAGGTAGCCGAAAGCATGAAAGACTGAATTTATACTATTAAATGGCATAAGGTATGTCTAACAGTAGAATTTATGAGAATTAGGAAGATAATCCCTTCTGGTATTTAATGGGACTGAAAACTACCAGCTCACTGAGTGGTAGGATAGCATATAGTCATGAATGGAAACAGCTTGAAAAGTGGGAAGGTGGCAAAGCAGGGTGGCATAGAAAGATTGTCAAGACTACACACATTTGCTCACTTCATGCCACGTGGCATTGACCTGGAAGGAAGAATACGTAGGAGGGTGAAATATTTTGGCAATAAATTAAGCTGAGGGGAGAGGAAGATAGAAAAGCCTCAGATTTAAAGGGATGGCACAAAAAATTACTTAAGAAGCTTATGGAACCACGTTGTACAAAGAAGTTTTATTCATTTTTTTCAAAAACGTAATATGAACCTACTCTTCTACTTTAATTCTGATTTCTACTAAAGAACCTTTACATTTCTATGATGTGGTGAACAAGATAATGGAAACAAACAACTTTGTATCCTTGTTTCCATACTTAAAAAAAAAAAAAAAGCAACCATAAAAAAAAGAAAACAAATACCTGAAACAAAATTAGCACTTAAAGGAGTTACACAGAAAAAAACTACATAAAACCCCAAACTTCTGTTGGCGGAATTTATTCCAGCATTCGCTGTAAAGGTCACTTTTTCGATCATTTTGGACCAGCCTTTCATTAGAAGTATATCACGTAAGTGCATAAGGCTCAGAAGGGGACAACGAGAAGGATTCATGGTCTATGCAATCTTGATTATTCAACAGAGGTGAGAAATTATATATCAGTGTTTATTTATAACTTTGAATTCCTTTCAGAGTTATGTGTGTGCTTATCTTTGGTTGGAAATGAGACAGGATTCATGTTATGAAGCTGCTTCTTCTAATATGAAACTCATTTCAAAGAGATGCAAAATTAATCTAAGAAAATAATTATTTAATTTTATTTCCTTTACACAGAATCTCAGACTGATGCATACTGAAGAATCTTGGAGATCAAGGAGACATAAATAAGACTATAAGGAAAGCAGTAGGAATTGTGTATTAATTAGGAAGGATTAATGTAATTGCTGAACTAAGTTTTACTGTATTATTTTCATCAAAAGACAAGGATCAGTTCAAGAGTTTCATAGAATCTTTAGGGATCAGAAGGGACCTCGAAAGATCATCTAGTTCAATCCCCCCACCACAGCAGGATCACTTAGAGCAAGTCACACAGGAACACATCCAGCGGGTTTTGAATGTCTCCAGAGAAGGAGACTCCAGAACTCCACTGGGCAGACTGTTCCAATGCTCCATTACCCTCACTGTGAAGAAGGTCTTCTGATATTTATAGGGAACCTCCTATGTTCCAGCTCGCATCCATTGCTTTTTCTTCTATCATCAGATGACATTGAGAAGAGCTTGGCTCCATCCTTCTGACCCCCNAAGGGAGGTGTTCTACTTCCTTTGTTATCTTCGCTGTGTCCTTCTTGAACTGAGGGGCCCAAAACCGGACACAGTACTCCAGGTGTGGTCTCACTAGCGCAGAGTAGAGGAGGAGAAGACCCTCTCTTCATCTGTTAAACACACCCCTTCTGATCAACCCTAGGATGCTGTTGGCCCTCTTGGCCACAAGAGCATACTGCTAGCTCATAGTCATCCTGCTATCCACTAGGACCCCCAGGTCCCTTTCTCCAACAGGTCAGTCCCCAACCTATACTGGTACCTGGGGTTGTTCTTGTCCAAATGCAAGACTCTACACTTACCCTTGTTGTACTTCATTAAATTTCTCTCTGTCCAGCTCTCTATCCTGTTCAGCTCTCACTGAATGGCAGCACAGTCTGCTGGGGTGTCGGTGACACCACCCAGCTTTGTGTCATCAGCAAACTTGCTGACAGTGCACCCCAATACCTCATCCAATCATTACTGAATAGTTTGGAGTGGTCCCAGTACTGATCCTTTGGGGACCCCACTAGATACAGGCCTACAACTGGACTCTGTCTCACTGAACACCATTCTCTGGCTTCTACCCTGCAGCCAGTTTACAATTCACCTTACTACCCAATCATCCAGTCCACACTGTTTCAGTTTGGCTGCGAGGATGCTATGTGAGACTGTGTCAACTGCCTTATTGAAGTCAAGATAGACCACATCCACTGCTCTGCCATCATCTATCCACCCGGTTATGCCCTCATAAAAGGCTCTCAGGTTGGTCAGGCATGACTTCCCTTTGGTTTGCCATGCCCTCTTGATTTTGAGTATCAAGTACTAAAAGAAATTCCTACCAACATTTGTTTTCAAGACAGGCACAACATGGCCATCAACAGTGTCTGAATCACTGCTCTCATCTGCTAATCCTGTGACTTGGAAGGATTACTTTTATGGGTCAGGGAACAATAATGCAGCCGTTTACATTCATTTTGGTTTGTGTTCTCCACAACAAAATTTCTTTCCTGGCTTCAACTCAGCTTAACTTTCCTGCAGTTCTTTAGATGACTCAGCCACTTACTAGTAATGTTTGAGCTGCAAATAACCCTCTCATTATAAATTAGGCTGTTTTATTGATTCATGGAGTTGGTTGGAATTGGGTTGGAAAGGACCTTAGAGATCATGCTATTCCAACATCTGTGTCATATGCAAGAACACCTCTCAATAGAGCCGGTGTCCCAAGGCTCCATCCAATATGGTCTTGAACATTTCCAGGGACAAAACACCTAAAATCTCCCTGGGTAACCTGTTCCAGTACCTCACCACTCTCACAGCAAGGAATCCCTTCCTAATATCAAATATAGATCTACCCTATTTCAGTCTGCAACTATTCCCCCTAGTCCTATCACCAGAATCTCTGATAAAAAGTCTCTCAACAGCTTTCCTATAGATTCCTATCAGTACTGGAAGGCTTCTATAAGGTTCTCCTGGATCCTTCTCTTCTCCAGGGCTGAGCAGAACCAGTTCCCTCAAGCCTGTCCTCATAGGAGTGGCCAGCCCTCTATCATCCTTGTGACACTCCCTCTGGACTCACTCCAACAATTCCATGTCCTTCTTGTGTTGGGGATTCCAGAACTGGATGCAGTGCTCCACTCACCAGAGGGTCTCACCAGAGCAGAGAAGAGCAGAGCAGAGCAGAGCAGAGCAGAGCAAAGCGGAGCAGAGCCAAGCAGTAGAATCATCTTCCTTGACCTGCTGGTGACACTTCTTTTGATACAGTCCAGGATACAGTTGGCCCTCTGGGCCATCACTTCTTGTTTACTGTAACACATTCTCCTCAGGACTGTTCTCAATACATTCACCACCCAGCAAGCACTTGAGCTTGAGATTGCCCTGACTCAGAAGTAGGACACTGCTCTTGAACTTTTCAAACTTTATGCAGTTTGCATGGGCTCAGTTCTCAAGCCTGTTGAGGTGCTTCTGGATGGCCTTCCTTCCTTATAGCTTCTCAACCACACCACACAGCTTGGTGTCATCAGCTGAGGGTGCATTCACTGCCACTGTCCATATTGCTGACAAAGACTTTAAACAACACTGGAACCAAAGCACACCCTTCAGAAACAGCTCTTGCAACTGATCTCTGCTTGGACATTGAGCCACCAATCACAACTCTTTGAGTACACCTGTCTAGCCAATTCCTTATCCAGTGAGTGGTCCATCTGTCAACTCCATGTCTCTCCATTTTAGAGACAAGGATGTTCTGCAGGACAGTGTCAATTGCCTTGAACAAGTGCAGGTAGATGGTATTGGTTGCTCTACCCCTACCAACCAATGTCATCACCTTATTGTAGAAGGCCACCAGATTTGTAAGGGAACATCTGCCCTTAGTGAAGCCATGTTGAGTGTCACCAGTTACCTCCTTGCTTTCCGTGTGTCTCAGCATAGCTTCCAGGAGGATCTGCACCATGATCTTGCCAGGCACAGAGGTGAGACTGACTGGCCTGCAGTTCCCTGGGTTATCTTTTTTCCCTTTGTACAACTGTGGGTTGTGTTTCTCCTTTTCCAGTTGACAGGAAATTGACTGGACTGTCAAGTTCAACTGTTTATCCATTGCCATTGTAGCCACTAAACCATGTTTCCAATTGTCTTTTCTGAATGCCTGCAGAGATGGTGACTCTATGACTTCCCTAGAAACCAGGTCACCTGCTTCCTTTTGGAGGAGACTCACGTTTTCCACAGTTTTCCTCTTTTTTATTGTTATATATAGAAGTTTTCCCTGTTGCTCCTAATATCCCTGTCCAGACTGAATTCTCTCTCAGCTTTGGCTTCCCTAACCCAATTCGTGGTTGAGTGGACAATTCCTCTATACTCCTCCATGGCTACCTGTCCTCACTTCCACTCTCTGTAGGCTTCCCTCTTGTGTCTAAGTTTGTCCAGTTCTTTGTTCATCTATGCAGAACTCATGGTGGTTTAGCCTGTGACTTGCTGACTGGCTATTTTCAGCAATTGCTCTATCACTTGCAAAACTGCAACACAGTACCAAGCCGCTATATATGACTATTTCACAAAGCTGAAATGAGCAAGTGACTTCTACCTCTTTGCCAAGCACCAAGTCCTTCCAGCAGGTTTTAGAGATCAACAGGAAGTAAGTCTCAGGGGACATGGAGAATACCAACTTACAAAGAAGGCTACTAACATGGGAGAATGATTGCTTGCATAAGTACTCTCTTGCATAGCACTAGTCAATTCATACTATGTAGTTCCTCACAGCAGTAATACTCTTTTGCTCTGTATAGAGTGATCACAAATTCCAGGGACAGCAGTAGTATGTGGCAGCTGAGAGAGCATCACCCACTACACTGTTCTCAATCTTGAACACAAAAATCCAACCCAAAAGGAAGCAAAAACCCCAGAAAAAACACCAAAGTACTAGGAGTTTACATATGTGGCTTTCCTTCCCTTGCAGGTGCAATCAGGTCATTTCTGTATGTTCAGAAGGAGTCCAGAAAATGTTTCTTCCTTAATTTATTACTTGATCCACCCAAAATTTTTCAGTATCATAGCAACCCCATAACAGCAGGCTGGCCAAATCCATACAAAGACTGACAGCAACCTTCTTCCAGCTGCATGTGTTCCTGGCCTTATCCTGTTAAACTTCACTTTTACTTGTATCCATTCAATTCAAGAAGCTCAGGTGCAGAAAAAAAAATACAGTGAACAAGCTGACATTTTCCTGAGTCAATGACAGCCAGCAGCAGACTAAACATCTGCTGCTACACTAGCCACAAAACTTACCAGGGGAAAGGCCAAGAATCAAACAACTGTAAAACAGTGGAAGAGGGCTGCAGAGGTGATAGCCAGTGCCCTGGGTCCTTGAAAACTCACTGGATGAGTTTGTTCAGTAAACCTGGACATGAGCAAGCCCTGTACTTGTTTCAAGAGTTCCCGCCATCTGATAATTAGTTTAATGATGACCATAACAAGACATGCCAGCAAGTACTGGGTAGTTTTAACAAGCACTGGCAAGGCAGTGTGGTCAGTGGTATCACCTCTGGGAAGGAAAGAAAGGCAATGTCTGAAGGGCAGGCAGAAACTTGCTCTAGGTTAGGGAAAGAAAGAAAGAATTCTGCTGGGGGAAAAAAAATCAGCCTGCAAGGAAGAATGGTCAATCTGATAATTCAGGGTGAGCATTCAGCAACACTCCTATGGAGCACAAAATCAGGGAAACCAGCAGAAGAAGCTGACAGCTCTTTGCAGCCAATCTGTAACCATTAAAGATACATCTTCTGTTCTGCAGTATGCAGATCACCATCTTGCATCCTAAAAATGGATGCTATCTTTCCAATTGTCCTTGCAATGAAAGCAATTAGGTATTTAAGATTTGCCTGTGTTTGCCCTGTAATCACTACTCCCTTTCTGCCTCCCTAGTCAAACAAGAGTTAAAGGGGTTTAAGCTTCCAAGAGTGGTCCAAACCCCTCCACCGCCCCAAAAACACCCCAATGTCAAACTAAAAACTCTAAGACATAATTACAACAATGCAAGCATCAAGGGTGAAGAGGATGGGTTTAGGGTCTTTCTACTCTGATAGGAAAATCAGAAAAACATCCCCTATTAAAATTGTACATGATAGAAATAAACTTGTCAGCCATAAACTACAGTATAAATGAAAAAAAAAAAAACACCACAGCCAAAACCCAGGGGTAGTATGTCTGAGCATATGGAAATCTTGCCTCTCTTCTGAAAGGTGGAAGGAAGAGGGAGATGCATTGTTCCAGGGATGAGTGGAACACAATACTGTTTCATTGGCACCATCTGAGAAGATTTTGTTGATCAAGTTACTTGCTTCCCACTGTTCTCATCTTGTCTGGTAGTATATGAAATTGCTTTAGCAAAACTGCTGAAGTCTCTCTGCACCCCTCAGGATTTCATCTGTCAGGCAGCACAGAAGACACACATCCTGCTTATGCATTATCCACTTTGTAAAAGTGTAGAGAAATGAGAAGGGATTTACAGTTCTTAAACAACAGTCCCAGAAGCAGGACTTAGTCAAATAGTTTGTACTCAGCCTAGCTGTGGTGAAGCAAGAAGATATATTTTTATTTCAGTCTCTGGATGAGGCAAAGTTCTTTTCCACTGGCAAAAGCTGAAGTTCAGAAAAAGCTGGAAAAGGGCACTGGGTGTTTCACTTACCAGTTTTCAATGCATTCACTGCTGTCAGTAATTAAATTTAACAAAGATGTTGACATACCATGTCCTGAGAAACTCAAAAAGTCTTCTGGCCCTGCATGTATTTCTTGTTGTGTGCTAGTATTAATGATAGTGGATCCTGTTTGGATTGCACAACAGTGAAAAGCATGACTATCGAGTTTCAGGGGCACTCATAAAATGTGTGGCTTGCTACATTTCAATGATGTCCATTGTAATATTGAAGTCCATTTGTAATATTTCAATTTACACCAAATATTCACTGTATAAGTTCTGAAAAGTGTTAAGCTATATTTCAGTGCAAAGGGCAAATAAGTAAGTCAAACCAAACAAAAAAGCCAACTACAGAAATGCAAATAAATAGTCAAACTCCACAGTTTATTTCTTCCAAGAAAAAGAGCAATCTGTAAACTGAGCAAAAGTATTTTGCTACAATGGTAACCTTTCCAAGTCAACAAAAGCTGGATACCACAAACTATTCTGAGCCCCTGTGCTACGCAAAACAGAAATATTGCACTAGTGATCAACATTTGCTGATATTTTCTGGTGGTTATAACAGAAACACAGTCAAATTAGACTTGATAATCTTAAAAGTCTCTTCCAACCAAACAGATTCTGTGATTCTGTGAAAACAAAATATCATGACCCCACCCCCCAAGAAAAACCTGAGCACTTTACTTACATTGGGATACAATGCAAGTTCAGTTCCTTACATACCAAAGTATTGCCCAAGAGGCAGAGAGGCAGGACACAAAAGCAGCATCTTCCAAAGATACCTCTGTAAGTAAGCTTTCTCTGCTGACTCGCTGAGACCAACATTACAATCTTCCTACACTATTGCTCTAAGAGGCATACAAGCACTAAAGTGGTTGTTACACTTTCTAACGACAAGAGCTTTCTAACCACAAGAGCTTTCTAATGACAAGCGCTTCCTAAAGGCTAAGGATGAGCCTACCTAAAATGTTTGGCACCTACTACACTTTTAACTTCACTTTCAGTGAAAAATGTATCAAGCACCCAAACATCTCCAGGATACAGCTGAACACTTTTGATATGTTTGCCACTACAGACACAGAACTAAGAGTCACATAAATTTAAATATATTTGCATCTTTTAATGAATGCATCAGTTTAAAGGACAAAAACAATATCCTTAGAAAGGTCCCTCAAGTAACCATTTCCACAGGGGGAAAAACCATCAATAGGTGATCCAATGGGCTGCTGTCATACAATTCATGCACTCTGCTATTACAATTTGCTCAATAATTCATTTTGCCCTTTTCTGGGGCAAGATTTGGCAAGATGACTTCTGATAGCTCCTCAAACCTCCCCAAGTAATTTCCATTCCAACTGCAGTATTCATTCTCAGAAAATAACTGATTTTTTCTGCAACCACTTCAATTATCCTAGCCCACTGCATAACTACCAACCAATAAAACAAGCTCATAAGCATGTGAGGTAACCTATTGTGTTTCACCCCAGCCACAATCCAGTTTTGCATCCCCAGTAAATTAACCTAATGGTATCTCATAATACACATCTTTTGTGCACACTAACTCAGGCAAAATACAACCAAGCTACAGCAAGTTAGCCTCATATTGGCTTCAGTTAGACATAGCAGTGCCTGTTTCACAAACCTGCATTTCTTACTATTTGAACCAGTCTTTCACCTAGTCCTATCTTCCATCATGCAGGCCTTGACCACAAAGACATTGATTTATTCCCTTCTAAAACCCAAAAATGTCACAAAACCAGCCATCATCAACTTGATATGCAGCCAACTTCCTAATGTCAAAAAGTTACTTCAACCAGGTTATTTCTTCCTCAAGCAATGCTGAAAGTGTTAGCACTATTATTATAACACCTGCACTCATCTGACTAGCTCCCTGGTGGATGGGTTCTATTATTGTCAAAATGACTTAAGCATTAACCCTGTTTAAAGATGATCAAGCTAAGTGGGACAAATTCTGCCTTGGTTTCAGGCTGCAATACTGATCTAGGTAACAGTCAGCCTTATGAATTGCCTCTGTTAAGAGAATCATCATTTTATGTAATTTTAGGAAGAGTTCCTAAAGGCTGTAAAATTATAATCTACAGAGAGATGAACTCAAATTTTAACTTTGCTATTCATGGCTCATGGGATAAGAAAAAAAAAAAGAGTAAATTGAATCCTTCACAAACTCAAATATTGCCCTTCTGCATCTCTCAACACCAAAAACCTTCTTTGCCACCAAAAAACGCTAACACATAGGGATGACCTCAACAGCCACTGAAAATGATTCTCCACTTTGTAACCAGTAATAAAATATTATTTATTTAAAAAACAATAAAAAAGCAGCACTATACAGCAGAAGATGTTCTCTGCTTCTTGAGCTGGTTTAAGCTAGCATTAGCTAAAATGAAAGCTCAGTTAGTAAGTCTTCATTGCACAGTTGCAGACAAGTCTGAGACCAACTAGTCAAAATCGTTTGATAAGATTCTGATTCCAGAAGTGACTTTCTGAACCACAACAGTATTATTCATGTCTCTCTTTTCTTAAATAAAGTACATTTCTATGCTGATCACTTGTTTTCTTTAAAACCCTTTCTGCCATTTTCTGAGCTTATTTTTAATCTTTCACTCATTCAACATTTTTTTTTTCTGGTGAGAAAGGGAAGAAGGGAGTCAAAAATGCTACAAAATGATTACCGCTGATTTGTAACTCCCATTCATAGTTCACCAATAACCCAAGCAACAAGAAAAAAACCTCTGAGAACCTCTCAACATCTAGAAAAATTGGTATTTCCTCCCTCTTCTCATACAGCCTCCATCCACCCCGTGTTTTTTTCAAATACCTGTAGGTCTGAAACTTTCCCTTACAGAAGTCTACATTCTCCTTCCCAAACAGTGCAACTCATCCAGGAATTAAATTTGGTTTTCCCCCCTATGACCAATTATTTTCTTAACTGGTGACAGCCAAAATATGCCTCATAAGTTACCACTTTAAAAGCCTTAACACTTGCTGTGATGCCGCACTACGTCTTCCATGAGCCTATGTTTTCTCTGTTACCAGTGTCCACTCTGCTGCTTTCCAAGTATATTCTGTGTACTCCTTCAACAAACAATTAACAGCTTTCAAAGAAAGCATGAAAAAGAGAATGGTTTTCAGATACTTCTTTCTGCAGAAGCAGCTTAGTATCTGTAGTAGTTTTGGTGTCCTCTGTAGCAAGGACAGGAAGAACGATTACATATACTACTACCGGTTCACATTTTAAGTTTAATCATATGGCTTTGATGAAGTGTTCTACTAGCATGATAAGGCAGTGCTTTTCGTGGAGTTAGATGATGCCTTTCCTACTGTTCATCCACAGAAGCTTTGCCTTTCAAAATTGTCTGTAATTTATGTCTACACTAAGAAGTAAAGCCAGCACTGACACAATCCACAGCCAACAAGTGAATGTAGTACGTACTGGTGAGGCTCTAAAGCAGGTCACTGCCTACACCAGCATGTCTACTCTTGGTTTTAATGCAACTTCGGGGGTTTTTTTTAATGATTAAATGAAGGTGCTTTTTGGGCAAGCTGCCTGCTGTAGCTATCTTTTTTAAGAAAAATACTAAGTGGCACCTTAGATAATTAAATTCTTGCTCTGAGGCACCTCTTACCATTAGAGTCCTCCACTTCTTCAGCAGGAGTGTGGTTCTTGGAGGTGTGGTGGGCGTGTGAGGCTGCAAGGTTGACAATGCGGGGTCTTGGTAGTGTCAGTGCTTTCCCATGCACTTTCAAGGAGTGCTCTTTCAGCTGGCTGATTGTCATGGTGGAAAATGAGCAGGAGGAACATTTGTAGGCATGTTCACCTGGTTGAGCGAAATACAGGCAAGTCATCAGCTCACAAAAGAAACAAAATGGGGCCCCCATACTTCTCTTCCTGAGCTTTGCAGTAAAATTCACATGGACTCTTCAGTAAAAAACTCATCCCAAAGAGAACAAGCTATGTACATCTTGTTGGAGCAGTCTGGAGTCTGTGGGTACAGACACCTGCTTTTGGACCAAAATATTGCTGTCTGACAACTGCAGATCCTGGTAAAGTGACTGATGTCAAGAAACAGAGACCAGACTCTTAGCATGTCTGTGTTGCATGGTATGAGAAGAAAACAGACTCTGGGATGAAAATGGAGTCACTTAACTGCAGCACTTCCAAATTTCCTTGGGAGCCCAGCAATTTGAGGTGGTGAAGTCAGTTTCTGCATGCAGCACATCCAGCATCATTATTAATGAAGCAAGAAGGACACTACAAAATGCTGACAAATGTCTCTCAACAAAAAAACCAACAAAATAAAAAACCAACCCCCCCAAAAAAAAAAAAACCAGGAAAAAGAGAGGGAGGATTTACATTTGGGGAAGGTCACATTTTCCTTATGAAAAACCTGCCATTAGGCAGGAATAATTTTCATAGAACCGGTAACAAAGTAAAGGCTTTTTCCTACAAGAAGTGAATACAGAAATATCAAGAGCAGTGCATATATGTAAGGCTATGTGAAAGTGTGTTATGAAAAAGCACTAAAGGAAGTGGAAGAATGGAAGCAATGAACAGTAGTGAATTTAATTTTGAATACATTCCGAGCCACAGAGACAGCAAACAAGGGGAAACAAATCCCAAGTCAAGATTTGTTTTCCATTAAGCATGGAGGCAACTGGAACACAAACTGAAACTGTCCCAATACAAACAATGTGATATTACACAGGTGCCAAGTTATTGTTTTGGAAGTGCCACTTCCGCGTACAAGAGTAACACTGGCCACATAAGAGTTGTACATCAAGTGCCAAAACTAATATAGGAGTGAAATATCCATGAATAATACCAGAAGAACAAGAGTTCCGGTAATGAACAAAGCAGAACATGTTTTCCATCTCTCAACAGATTTAGCACACAAGGCTCTCAAACAACATTGTTTCCAATACCAGAAATAAGTGAACCAAAAGCGAATGTGAAAACACATGTACTGAAGCAAGTCCAAAGTAGGCACACCTGAAAACATCAGTAACCACTCTAGCTAAATATAAACCCTGCCCCTATATTTCAGAAAAAACCCTATGCTAATCAAGGGATGAAATAAACTGTCTAAAAAGTGTCTTCAGGTACAACTGAAAATGAACAGACCACACAGAAATCTGAAAAGGTGAAACAAGAAATTGTCCCACATGATTTTTCAAATGGTATTTCTCACCTGCATACTTTACCAGTTAGATATTTCCTTTATATAAATAGAAATAACACATTCTTTGTATAGCACATACAAGTTATTCAATGGAACTGGTTAATATCAGGACAAAAGAGACTCCAACATAAAAGATACCAGTGTGATACAGATATGCTTTGTAAGTGAAGAGGTTCCTGGATGACAGTAGGCATCAACCAACTGTTAACTTAGAAGCACCACAACACATTAAAGCAAAGAGAGGATGATTGCATGTTGAGCAGTCTAATAATAACAACTCTTTAATTAACAACTAATAAACAACTAATAAATATACTCACTCCACTATTCAACCACAGAAGGATGTCTTTTATTGCAAACAAAAGGCTACAGTTTGGCTGAACAGAATCCTTCACCACTTTTTTGAGTTTTCTTGACATTATTGTATGAATACACATGCAAACAAAACTAAAAATTTGTGCAGTGGCTCTCAACAGCAGATATATACTCAAAGACTTATGGTTCCAGATTACAACAAAACTGACCAGAGCCAATCTTCTCTGTCTTAAAATCATCCATTTGTGCATGCAGTATAGCTGAAATAAGGACACTAGCAAAGCCCCCTCAAAAACTAAGTTAAAAAACCAAAAAGAACAGGTGAAAATGTTCAGATGAAAACAGACAGTCCATTTAGAGATACTGTAATCTGTTCTGCCCATGCCAAAGGAGACAGCGCACACTGGACAAAAAACAAATTCCAGAAACACTGACTAGTACCAGCTGTTAGACAAGAATGTATTTTGTAGCCCAATGAATTTTGACCCATGCCCAGAAAATGAGGGAGGGAGGCAGACTGACTTAAGAGTCTTTGGGATTTTACTGAATTTTACGGATCTCCAGGTGAATTTAAAAAAACTCAGAGGGATTGAAGTTTCTGCTTCTAAATAACCTAATAATGATTGATGAGAGACCAAAAAAAAACAAAAAAACAAACCAAAAACAAAACTAGGGAGCCCTAGGAAAAGTCCTCACAAACTGCTTATTCAGTATCAAATATTTCTGAAGGACTGACTCACAACATGACAAAGCAAAGCTCTGAATGAAAAACATATACACTAATTTTCCCAGATGTGAATATACATTAGGTAAAAATGGTCTGAGGCAGAAACCAATCACACAACTCACTGTACAAGCCCTATCAAGGCTGTAATGAAATTGTGTTCTTGTACGATGCAAAACATGGTCCTTCAAGTGTCCACTAATCAAGTTCATGAATTTATAATAAATAAACAAATCAATGACTTACATGAAGAAGTGTGAAGTAAATATTAGTTGCATGCTGACTTTGTCTCTAAAAGTCTGACAGGTTCAAAAAAGGTAACACAAAATAGGCCAACTGGAACACGACATAAAACCCCAATTTTAGTGCAAATAAAGAAACATATCACCTCCATACAGGATGTGGGACTTGTAAACTGGAACTGCTGTATACAGTTAGCTTTGCAAGAAGGGACAGAATGCCATGGTACCTTACAACGGGAGGCTGGTAAAAGTTAAGCTAATCCACAACACCCATCCAAGTAACAAAAGGATCTTGGCACAAGCTCTGTGAAATCCAAAATTTATAAAGGAAACTAACAACAAGAAGTCATCAATCCCTCCTGTGTTTTTGTACAAGAAAGTACTTTTGTATCAGTGCTGACAGTTATATTTTTTTTATCAGCAGACAGCTATAAACTCCTCCTGCATTCTCTTCTCATTTTCCCATCTTATTCCTCCATTCCAAGCTGAACATACAATACAGCGTAAATTAAGAAAGCATTCTAGTCTTTTTGCTATATCTTTCAGTAGTTTTCAAACTAGTCTTGCAAGTGTTTAACAACTGGGCTAGGTTATAGATTTTTATAGTGGTCAATATTCTGTTATTTGCATCAGAGTGTGTGTTTGGACTGTGGTTTGATGGTTGATTTTTTTTTTTCTTTTAACCACAAATATGCCACTGCAACCAAAGTAGCCAATGTCTTTTGATTCCAGTTTTCTGATACTTTTTCAATGCATGATGCATGGTGGTGCCAAGCATCAAGGGCCAAAGAATAAAGACGAGGAAATTCTGAGACTTGAACTTTGTAATAAATCAACACTTTGAGGTGACACGTCACCAGAAACATGTCTGTTTGCTTGCTTTTGTGGATTTTGCACTGCAATACTACGATCTGCAAGACACATTTCTGTGTATGATAATGGTATTATGCCATTCTCAGTCCACTGCACACAGACCTGTCTCCCAAAGCTTGCAGTGTTTGGTTTATCAAGAGCGCCAGCACAAAACCCAGGTGAAATCCACAGACTCACCTAAGTACAAACATAAATACACACAGGGAAGCAAAGCTCTCTACAGATATATTAAGACACCAGTGTTATAAGCAGACTGATTAAATTGGAAACAATAATAAGAAAAAAAATCCCCACTCATATAAAAGAATGTTCTTGAAGTACTTATTACTGTTCTAGGTTCTCGTTCTTCCAAAAACATTATACAAACTGCCACTGATTCCAACAAGAACTTAGGCTGGCCATTCCTGACTTATCTTTTAAAACCTTACCCACATTTGGTGACAAAAGACGTGGTTCAAGCCAGCAGCTCTGATCAGGAGCAAGAATACATGGGCCATTTCATCTGCTGCACTGCAAAAATGAGTGAAAACTTACCAGCATGAGCCTTGAGTATATGGGTTTTCAGGCGGCTATTATAAGAAGACTTGAAAGGGCACAGTTTACAACGGAACGGCTTATGGTGTCCATGATGGGTCTGCATATGACGATCCAGACTTGAAAAGAAAACGACAGAAAAGGGAAAACCACAGAAGAATAAATAATTTCTACTATTCTTTCAGATGCAAAGCAAAACACTTAAACAGCAATAAACAAGAGGCAGAACAGGCTCAACTATCCTTTCTCAACATTCCATTAAAATTCAATAGGTCTCCAAACAGAATAAAGTAGGATCTAATTTGAGCAAAAGAAGCTGAGCTGACACCAATTCTGTTATGCCGAAAGCAAACCATTTAAACAGAACTACAGGGCAATTTAAGTATAGATTACATTATGTCTGATCCAAATGACTTTAAGGACGAGCTGAAGAAAGAAGAAGCAGAGAAGAGCAGTAAAATTATCATTATGGAATTTTTCTTGCAGCAAACATTTTTGTGAAAATATGCCACCTTTTGTTCAGTTGATGAAGGGAAAAGAATAAAAAAAACCCAAATACATTCTGACTAGCTTTACCGATGAAGCTGTCTTTTGGTAACAGCAGCAAAAGCTGATTAGAGATCCTGCACTGGGGAGGGTGTCAGCAAGCTGCAGTTGATGAGTTCCAGGATTAAAAGGCAGCAGAGTTACAGAAATAAGTGTAGGAGATTCTGCATGGAGCTCAACTAGAGAAGAAAGGGTGGCAAAACCAGCCTCTACTTTCTGGAAGCTACTGGGAGCCTGCATACTAGGGGATGATCAGAATCAGCTCTCTCCACAGTTTCTTGTAACAGCTCAGTAAAGACCAGTAGGAAAAAAAGGATGCTTTCCACATTTTATAATAGAAGATAAAATTCATCCTATCTAAGTCCTGCAGAGCGATCCAGTTCCTACACTGTGACCGACAACCATGAATTGACACTCTCCTGGTGGGAAGCAGGTAATTTCAACTTCTGCTTCAAACATTTCCAGTACTTCTTTGGACACACTCATGGTTTGTGGTCTAGTCTTATTTTGGGTCATCTTGCGCATAGTGATGGGAAAACAAGCAGATACAGCATACTGAGGGAGTGGCAATTTGCCAAAACTAACCCAAACACCTGTCACCTTGACTCTAGATGCATTTCAGGCATATTTCCTTTTTATTTTTCCTGAACTATCCTGTCTTATTTTACTGAATATCAACACATATATCAAGTAGCAGTTATTCCAGCTCTCTTACACTATATATTGTCATGGGATCTTTAGTTCCACAGTGACAAGAGCTTGAGCCAGAGAACTCCTGTTTATGACAGCTAACACTGCAGTCTCTGTATTCAAAGACCTGATGACCGCAAAAAAAAACCAAAACCAAACCTACAAAAAAACCCAAAACCAAATCATGCCTCCTTTCAGTGCCCTTCTTTCAAACAAATACAATTTAACACAAGTCTGTGATAAGAGTTTGTGGTAAGATTCCCAGAGAAATGGGGGATTTCCTAAATGAGTGACACATTGAATGCCTGCAGTGAATAGTTCATAGGACAAAACTTGTTTAAAGTAGCTGTCAGGGATTAACTTACTTACCAATTAAACACAGATGTATTCAAAACTTATCAAGCTATTCTAAGTATATAGCTTAGAGTACTCCACACATTAATATCTAGAACTACATCCACGACTACATACTTTGTAAGCAAAATTATTCCAAAGGTAGGTTTTTAAGTTTTGGTCAATTTGGGAGAAGAGTGAACTGTTCAAACATTCAGTTTGGTTTCTTTCACAGATTTTTATCTACCAATAGAGCAACTGCATCGGAAACAGAAACAAAACATGAAGCCATCAGCTTCACCAACAGTGACTCTACCTATTACCAGGTGATACCTGCAGAGTTCTTCCCTGTTGTACACCACTTTCATGACTACTTGGGCAAGCAGCAGAGTGTCTACAGACTAAACAATATAAGCCTGACTTTGGAAGCAACCCAGCTTACTAGGCAAATAGCAAGTTCCATAGCTACATGAGATAAGAGCATCCCAAACTGTCAGCCTTTACAAAGGAGGGTGGGATACCCCCAGTAATACACCCTAGTTTTGTTCTCTACAGTCCTTTTCTTTCTGTGGACTGCTCAATCCCCTGGACATATTCAATATGGCAGGCTAAATCTGGCATCAGTTTGTAATGCTGTGACAACAGTACAAATCTTGCTTTTTAACACAGTAAGCGAAAAAAATGACTTTTATCATGCTTTTCTCCTGCATGCAATTTGATAACAAAGCAGTGACTTCAACAAATTTCAGAGCACTATGGACAGTGTTATGAATGCCTACATCAAGCATAATCAGCTCTCACCTCAGAAATTAAGAGAAAATATGTTGCTGTAAATCAGTTCAAGGTCCCCACAACCTCACTTGTAGAGACATTATGATTAAAATAGTCTTTAAAACTACTCAGCTTAAGGCAAAGGTAAACAAAGAATAAATAATGTTACTATTAATGATGACTGTGTGTTTTCTATATGACAAAGAGTCAGGATTAGGGAAGATACCACACTGGTGTGAAGCTGAAATATTTGTATGCTGAAATTGCATACCACAAATAAAAAAAATCCCAAGTGAAGGTATACTTACAAGAGTTATTCAATAATAGAACTGCAAACTCAATCAACATGTACTTGTAGTAATTATTGGCAAGGTAATTATATGAAGCAGTAGTTCTGTATATATGAAATATTACCAAGAAAAATACTTTCCTCTCCACTCCTTGGTTGTTATACTTCATGCATTTGACAAGGTTGCATAAGTAGTGGGCTTCACTTTTTGCCTACTGAGAGAAGTTCTGTTCTTTTGCTTGCATGCTTTTCCTCTTACACATGCAAAAAAAGGCTTAACTATTTTTCTTTAGAGAACAAAAATAAAAGTCACAACTTACTTGTGCCTGAAAGCAGAGACAAAGGAGCAATACTGGCAGCTGTACTTGTCTTCTCGGGTAAACATAGCCAGAGCCAAGTGACTCCTCTCGTGAGATCGCAGACCCTGCATAGACATCAAAACCCGGTCACACTGGCTGCAGTGGTAGCCCCCAGGTCTGGTTTCATCTTCCAAGGATGCTCCAAATTCAGCTTCTGTAAATTCCAGAATGCCAGGGTCTGTGGCTCCCTCACAACCCTCCATCAAAGTTGCATTTGGAGACTCTTCAGCTTCCTGCTAAAAAACACATATTCCCCCAAAGCCATCAATTCTCTCTCCCTTCTGTCCCTCAGTCTTTCCCATGTCTTTATTATATTGCCTGTGTTTCTGCATTGTTTTTCTAAATATGTCCCTACACAAAAGCCAACATAAATGGCTTTCTGAAAAAAGTCTGGTCTTGGGAGGTGAAATCATAATCACATCTACTCTATACATAAATGTGTATGTAAAAAAAGAATCTCACTCCTTGATCAAATTTGTGTCAGATAATGTCAAAAGAAAATGAATCAACAATCTTTCAATAGTCTTGATATGATTCTCCTGAGCTTGATCAGGTAAACATTTAGTGTGGAGCAAGTTTGTTTTGTTTTGTGCTAGCTTGCTGTGTAGATGCTCTGCAGACTAATACATTAGTCTAGATGAGAGGAAACTTTGTTTTCCAGTGTCAAATTGACAAGAAAGAAGCCAATACTCTAAGACCTTACTGGCCTCTGTAAAAAGAAAAAGCAAAATATATGTCTATTTCTTATTCCCTTTCCTAACTTGCCCTTTTCTAACCACGTGCACTTTTGCAGCAAATCTAATAACCTATGACAGTACTTCCATCACATGCTTTCAGCTGTAGATCTCAGCTTTTGTTCCATGCTGCATATATTTTATTTACTCAAAAGAAAGAATTGATTTTATATAAAATAAAGAAGCAAGAAGAGCAAATGGTCTATTAGGAGGTAAGCATTTGACTCTGTACCAGCAAGGTAGAGGAAGGTCAGTAGCAGTGCAATGAAAGCTCTTTCAGGTAGCATGAGTTAGGTCATGAAGGACTTACTTCCTCCCAAGAAGCAGAGGATGTCACAAAGGAAGTGCCCTTAGGCAACAGGTGTCTTTGCCAAGAGCTCACTGCAATGTGAGAAGGAATACAGAGCTAGTTCCCACGGCCTTTGAGCACTTTCATTACCCCCACAGATACCCTGGAAACTGGACTGTGGAGTGTGGTTCATCCTTGGTGATGTGCTAGAAGGCATCCTCTTCCACAAGGAGAAAGGAAGAATACATTTATACCTAATCACCTGAATGGTCAGCAGACCACCAAAAGTTATGTTGGAGCCAGTGTGCAAATTTCATGTGGAAAGGTATACCAACAGCAGCTTCACACATCTGCATGTGCAGATTTCCTTTTAAAAAAAAAACCAACCCCTAAAAACCCAACCAAACAAGCAGTTCTTTTTAGAGGGTAACTAAGCAGATAAGTATCCCAGAACAGCTGAGAGAAACCCTTCTATTCAAACCAAGTCTTTCGGTCATCAACAACATCAATTCCTTTGTAGCTGAGAAGAAATGAAAATTAAATAGTCTTTGTGCTCCTGGATCAAGAGTGGAAGAAAGTTAAAACATCTTAAAGCAAATGCACTTCAGAAATTTAGTTTTATATTAAAACATCATGCTGAACTGGTATCACCAGTCCAAAACCTATTCAGCTTCACAAGAGACCTTCATAGGTTTTCAATGAGTCCTTTATTTGAAACAACCCAAAAAAACCTGCAGTCCATTTTTCAAAATTATTACCTTTACTGCAGCTGACACTGAAGAGACACTGCCATACTGGACATGCTTGCGAAGGTGATTACAGATGGCTCGAAGTGTTGGATGGACTTCCACACAAAATTTGCATTTGTAGCCAACCACCTTCCTCTCCTTAAGTTTTGAAATGTCTTCCAAGTGTCCAAAAGCCTGTGTAAGTATACAAGCATAAATCACTGAAGTGTGTTTTGTTACCTCATTCTAAGGAACATAGACCAGACTTAACACCTGAAGTGAAAATACGCATGATGTGCACCTTGCAGAACTGCAAGGAAAATTTTGGTTGCTAAATGTTTATGCCTCCTGAATAAGGGGACAAAACATCTGAGCAGGAGAAAACTTTAAGTTTCTGCAGAACAGTGGTCCTCTAGAAGACCATTCAGTTTGGCTTGAAAATGTGCTCTTCCGTGACACCCCAAGAGCTGTGTGGAGCTTTTCCACTGCAAGTATACTTCAAACTGAAGCAGAAGGAAGAGGGTAAGTGGGCAAGAAAAGGAGCACAATTTGGTCTTCCGTTTATGAGGCTCTTGGCCAAACCTTCAGTCACCAGATTGATTCATGTCATATTGAGTACTTAATAACCAAGACAGAGAGAGAAGGTTGAGAAGGAAACTGGTATGTTATTTAGAGGTACACTGAAAAGGGGGATGGAACATTTTGTAAAGAATTTGCAATGAAGTACTTGGCAACCTTGCAACAAACGAACAAGTAACTGTCAGATACAGATGGCCTTCCAGAAGGGTGGGAGGAAGGAAAGAAGATAAAATACTGAAGGAAGCAGAAGGAAGGAGCAGGGCTTCCTACAGAGCCTAGGGAGATGTGGAGGACAGATAAGGAAATGAAAGCAGAATGTGTAATTGACTTAGGGAGCTCACTGGTACGCTGAGTCATTCATTAGCCTGTGGTCATTTGGCTGTCAAAGAGAACATGCAAGTGGGCATTAGTGGGCTCCTTGGCAGGGAGCAGGGAAAGAGACTAGACACACAAATCCTTACCCTCTCTTGTTTGAAATCTGCAAAAGCACCATCTGCATATTTCTGCTTGCTCAAAAGCTGCTTCCTCCTCTCTTGACGTTTGGCACGCTTCTGGAATTCCTCATTGTGACCATTTAAATGTGCAGTCAACTCTGCCGTGCTATGCAATTTCATATCACAGTGCTTGCACTGGTAGATGGGACTCTGAGAGCGGGTACCACTTCCCAGTATTGTAAAATCCCTCTTCAAATCCTTGCTGTGATGGTCAGTGTAATGCATACACAGCAGCTCTGCTGTGCTGAATGACAGCTTGAAACACTTTATGCACCTGAAGGGAAGCCACTCGATTTCCTGAGTATCAGTCTCCACCTCAGGCTTTTCAAAGTCATTCCTCTCCTCAGCTGGAGCTGGCTTTTCATGCTCATCAGCATACACAGCAGTAAAGTAACCCCCCAGCTTGCTTGCATGCTGCTTCTTAGGGAAAACACCAGGGTGACGCTTCATGTAGTGGGATACAATACCCTTTTTGCTGAAGGACTGGAAGGAACAAAGTGAGCATTTCTTTTTCTCTACAGCCCTCCTCAGCTCCTCACTTAACTGAGGAGTGTCATCCTTGGGAGGAGATGGAATGATCACTTTATTGGGTTTGTCGCTTACTGTCCTGGAGGCCGCTAAGCAGTGAGTGTAGTAAGCATCAATGTCATGTCTCTTCTGGTAGTGTGCCGCAAGCCCTTTGCGGATAGGGTTGGTGTATGAACACAAAGCACATTTGAAGAGGTTATTCTTGCCCTCTGGCTGTGCCCGAACATTGTTATGTTTGATGCGGTAGTGCCTAGCTATCCCCTTTCTTGTGGAACAGAAATATTTGCAGAGCTGGCACCGGAAAACAGTGTGAGACACTAAATGAGAACTAGAGAAATGAGGTGCTGGCATAGACAGCTCTCCAACATCCTCAGCAGCAATTTCAGGGGAGGCCTTTATTTCAGTTATCATGTCTGGCTCCACCGAGGTGGTCACTTTTGGTGGTGATTGGGCAAAAACATCAAATTCAGGTTGGTTGTGGTATTTCTCATAGTGAATTTTCAGCTTCTCAAGTGTTCCATGGGTGTAAGGGCAGAGTTTGCATCTATAAGCACCATAGCCTTGCTTGAAAATCCTACTTGTCTCTTCTACATCATTCTGAGCAATATCATTTGACTGCTCCACGTCATGCACAAAGTCTTCAGCAGTGACCTTGACTGCTGGGTGCCGTTTCTGATAGTGTGTGAGAACGCCATGAATACGTGTATTAATATATGGGCAATGTCGGCATTTATATACAGCCCCTGGGTTAATGTCTATATCCTGAGCAAAGTCTGCAGCTTTCACTTTCATGCCAGGATGCTTTTTGCCATAATGGGTCAGTAGGCCATGTAAATTGTTGTACTCAGACTGGCAAACTGTACATTGATATGGAGTGGAGGAGATGGCAGGGTTTGCAGAAGCCAGCTGGACAGTTTTTTCCTGTGAAAGGCTGGGATCCTCTGCACACTCTGTATCCTGATCCATCTGTGATGCTATTTGGTCTTCAGAAGCCATTCTGGTCCCAACTTCATCAGGCTGTGGGATAGAGTTCTCAGCAGCATCTTTCTCCTTAATGATATCTAACAACACAGATTCATCTCCATTCATGGCCCAAGGGTGAAATGCTTGGTAGTGATTAGTAATATCCCAAATGGAAGATGCTTCAAAAATACAGTCTCTGCATTTATAGCTCTTTATCTCAGTTGGCATCACAAGGGCAGGAGGGGAAGGATCAGGACCTGCCCAGAGTTTAGTTGCCATATATGTGTAATCAACATAATGCTCGGGATGTCTCCTTTGGTAATGCACAAGCAAACCACTTGGCTCCATGTGTGAATAAATGCACCATTCACAGTGATAACCAGCTTCTATCAAACCATCCAAAAATGCCCATCTCAGAATGGATGTGACAGTGGCTTTCAGATTGGGGTGGTCTTTCTTAATATGCTTCCTCAGTGCATAGAAGTAAGGCGATGTGTAGCTGCATTGCCTGCATTTGAGGGCTCTCAGCTTTGACTTATCCCGTTCAGCACTGGAGGTGTGAGGAGGCACATTGCCAGTCAGTTTCTTCTGGCTTCGATCACAAAGGCTTCTAATGGTGGCTGTATGCTGCCTAATCACATCTGCATTAGCTTTGAAGTCACGATGCTTCTTTTGATAATGAATAAGCACACCTTTCACGGTCCGATTTCCATAATCACAGTGCTGGCAGAAGAACATTTCATTCTCGGGAGGATTCACAGAGGTCTCCAATCCACCCCGGTTCAACTGCTGCATTGGCACTGGTGGCCTCTGAATACCAGGTGGCAACTCACCAGCCCTCATCATCGCTGCAGTGGGGGGTGCCTGTCTTATATACTTGGCAGTGACCTTTATCTCTGGGTGCCTTTTCTGGTAGTGGACAAGTACTCCCACAACTGAGCGGTTGCTATATGAACAGTGTTTGCAGTAGTAAAGTTCAGTAGCAAGGTCTGAGGGTGGTGGTGGTGAGGCCAAGCTACACAGCTTTGGAGAGACAGGTGTCCCCAGCTCAAAAGACATCTGAGCCAGAGCAGATCCCCTTTCAACAGAGACTACACGCATAGTCTTCTGAATTCTGAAATATGATGCTTTTTCTTCAGGGTGCTTCTTCTGGTAATGTACCAGAACTGAATGCATGTTAGGGCTTGCAAATGAGCACACATCACAGTCATAAACAACCACACTATTGACTGAGGGTTCCTTCTGATTTTCACATTCAGGACTAAAACTCTTGGCAGCACTTTTGTTAAAACCAGCTGGCACACCAGCCCCACGAGCCACAGGGGTAGAGGTTGCCATAGTTTTTGGAGCAGAATTCAAGATCTCTCTCAGCGTCTGAGATTCTGTGTTCAGCCCTTCTTGCTGCTCAACAACATAGCTTGAAAATATCATTGCATTGTTAATTTTCACTGTGGGATGCATTCTTTGGTAATGCGGCATCAGGCTTCTAACATTTGGACTTGTGTAAGAGCAGAAGCGACAGCGGTAGATCAGATCAGAATGATCAAAGTTCAGAACATTCATAGCTTCAGGATGATGCTCTCCATAATGCTGCTGCAGGTCTTCAAAATTTGTGTAGTCAATGTAGCATTCAAGACACCGGTATACTGCACTGTGGTCATTGGGATCCAAGATATACCTAAAGCTGAATTTAATATAGGGATGCATTCGCTGGTAGTGGGTGCTAACACTCCTGGCAGATTTGTTGCTGAAATCACAGTGTTTACAATAGTAAAGTCTGCCAGAGTCATTAAATTCTGAATTTTCATTGTTCTGATCAGTCCCATACATGTTTGATTGGCTCCCCAGAACAGAGGCATTAGGACTTTGATGGTCTTTCATACTGACAGAAGAGTAATAGTCTTCCTCATCTTCAGATAAAGTGAGCTCAATCTCTGCTCCATTGGTAGAATTATAATCATGCTGCATGCTTCTAAAGTTTGTGTCTTTCTGGGAATCACTAGCTTCTCTGCCCCACATTTGCTGGGGTGCATAAGAACCGGCAACTTCAATCATTGGTTCTCTTTGCTCTTCTTCTCTGTCTAGCTCCACTTCTATCTCTACTTCATTGTCTTCCTCCTCTTCTTCATCATCCTCTACATTAATCACAGCATCCTCTTGCTGTTTGTTTTGGCTGATTTTGCTCTGCAGGTTGCTTGCTATTTCATCTATTCGAGTTCTCTTTTTCACGGGAGAAAGATCTAAAGGGAAGTCATTTGACACCTTCCTTGGGGCTTTTGCAACAAAATTATTTTTAGATGAGAGCCCCAGGATGGAGGTCTGGCTCTTCTTTACTGTGCTAGCAGAGGCGTGAACATCTGCCTCACTCTCCTGTGGTGCATTCATCGATGGTCCATCATATTTTGGCAAGTTGTCACAGAATGAATGCTTGTGCTGCTGATGAACTCTAAGGCCTTTCAAAGTTGTGGTGGAGTAGTTGCACATTGTGCACTTGTATGGATGCTGTGAATGAGACTGGGGTGACTGCTGCTGTTGCTGTTGCTGCTGTGGCTGCACCAGTTCCAACATTCCAGCTGACTTCCTACCATTTATATTTCCGCTCTCGTAAGACACTGTGCTATCATTCAAAGAAGAGGCTATGCTTTCGGTCTGAGAATTCATGGTGTCCCAGTCTGATGTTGTTCCTGTGTGACACTGCTTATGGGCACCGAGCTTTAGTGAACTCTTGCAGGTGAAAGGGCATTCATCACACTTATACACAGCTGTCTTCCCGGACAGGTGGATGTTCTCAATGTGACGGGAAATGCTTCGGCGATGCATTGTCAGAAAAGGGCAAAAAGGACACTGGAACCTGTTCATATACCTTCTAAAGGGAATTCCCTTTGTTTCCAACAGTTTGTTGCCATCGGATCCCATCAGCTGCTCTGCAGACATTCCTGAGGTCTGGTGATCCATGGAGTTCAAGCCATTCTCACTGTCCATTTCATTTAACTCTTCATCTGAGCTGGAGTCATTTAGCATACTGCTTGTTTCCAGGTCAGCAGAAGAATTTGCCATATCAGCAATTCCATACCGGGATCTGTCAGACAAATTAACCATGCCTGAGTTGTGAGGCGACTTAGGCTTCATTTGAGGGTAAGACACAGAAGAAAACTTGGAAGCTGTAGAAGAGTTGGGCCTGATAAGGGAACTACCCATAGAGCTCCTGAAGTTTGAGACATTAGCATTCGACATCTCACGTCCTGTTGTATTCATGGAGATATAATTAGAGTTTGGAGAGGCATTCTGAGCACTCTTGCTCTGTACATCTGGTGCACTGGTTCCATCTTGTTGCTGCCTCAGGCTTGACAGTATTTTCACCATGCTGCGATGCTTTTTCATCATGTGGTCACACCAGCGCTCTCTTCGAGGTGTTTGGTAGCTGCACCACTCACAGCAAAAGTTGCCCCTAGACTTTGTCAAAGGCTTGACCATGGATTCCAAAATGCTCCGCTCCACCACCTCTGCAGGCAGCTCCTTGCAGGGTTCCTGCACTGGCACAGAAGCAGATGTTGATTCAGACATAGCAGCAGCAGCAGTAGGAGTAGGAGGAGTTGAACTCTCTTTCAGGTTGCTTTTGTGATACATTTTCTGATGCTTAATAATCCTTGCACGCCTGGGTGACTTGTAGGTGCAGAACTGGCAACTGAAAACTTTGCCAAACCCTTCATACATCATGATGTTGTAATTTAGGGAACTAGCAGTTGGTGGCCCCACTGAGCTCCCCCCAGCCTGTGCTCCATGAACCTTGCGTGTGTGCTCTATGAGGAGGTTTTTGGAACGGAAGTAGCGCACACAGAACTTGCACTGGAAAAACTTGTTGGCTGGTTTAGGATTTGGAGCCATGTGCTGACCATAGAAAGTCTGACTCTGGCTATAGTAACTTCCGGTCCCCATCTGACTTGCTGCATTTTGCCCTAAAATGAGAATTAAGGTGTATATGTAAATAAATAAAACCAAATAAAGAGGCTTTTTCTCTACCCACCATGTATATGCATAATAATGCAACCCCATCCTGAATAGATAAATAATAATCACACCAGGCCTCCCTAACTTACTTAGAGTGAGAACTGCAGGGTCTAGGCAATGGTCAGAAAAGTGACCATGCTTAATTGCTAAATGACTGTGTTGTATAGTTTGGGACAAGTCACTTACAATCTTCTTGGGGAAAAAGAAAGCTAATACACTAAGAAAGTAAAAAATATTGAAGTGGTTCATGGCAGCAAAGAACAACCATGAAAATCTGAAAAACAAAAAGCAATATGAAGGACTACATGAAAAGCAGCTGGGAAATTAAACCATCCTTGATGCTTGCATTTACAGAAAAAGTTGTGGTCAGGACCCATACTGCTGAAGCCAAACTTCCACTTGCCTGATGTGGCAATAAATACAATGTGAGTGTTTAAAATTATATTAAACGTAGAAACTAAGAGACACTGAAATAAGCCATGGGTAAAATACAGGGTTTGAGGTGAGATTTTAGAGTTAAGATAAATTTTAATGGCTGAGAGTTACCTGCTATTTCATCTGCAATTGCAAATTCATCCTTTACAGAAGAAAATTCAACCTCAGTCTGGTTGCTAGCATTCATGGAACCAGACCTTGGCTGGCTAGGACTTTCCTCAGAAACATCAGTTGGCTGCAGAAAAGCAGTGTGGACATCCTGAATGTGAGCCTTTAGGTCTTCGTAAGATGGAGCTCGAAAATCACATCCATCACACTGCAGTACCTCCATGGTTCAGAGTTGACCTTTCACATTAGAAAATGCTGCAGAAAGAACAGTAAGAGAGAAAAAAAGAGGAATGTTGTAAGACATCCTGAAAATAAGTAATACAAAGCTTATGGCAACTGTCATCTCCACAGATTGGACAATTCTGCATGTAAAACTCAACCTTTGCTTACCATTTTAAGAGGCATCAGTTCAGATTCACATAAAGTCCTATCTATGTAGTTCACAAGTAGTTGACTCAACTCTACAGTCAGCTGTCTGACAGGTGACTATTGATTCAATGGCCTTTGTCCTCTTATGTTTTCCATTACACAGGATCAGGCTGCTGTTCAGAAGTTTGTCGTGTTAAAAGACCATAACCCATAGAGAACCAGCACTTCACTCCTAGTCACACATCAAAAGTTACAATCAGAAGACAACGTCTTCTGCTGTTATGAGACCCATTCTAACCTTCCTGGAAGCTGTCAAGTTCTTCCGGATTCACCATTATAGATCAAAAGCCTTAACAGTACAAAACTTGCCCTCCTCAACATCTTTTGTTGAGTGAGAATTTGTTGGTGAAAATCTTATTAGTCTGATGTTGGTGAAAACCTAGACATAACTGCCAAGTCAGATGCAACTAGAAGGACTAGAAGAAGGTGGAAAGCTTTGTCCTGCCCTGCTTTCACCAAGCTTTATAAGGGCATCTCCATATTTTATTAAAACATTACAGTTTCATTTTAGTGTAGTCTAGAGGCATGACCTTTGTGCACTACCAGTCTAGGGGATGGAAAAGACTGGAAGAAGGAGAGCATTAGGAATTAATACACTGAGAAATACTGAAAAACAAATGGAAACATGAGTTACTATGACCCAGACACATTGTGACTTCACTGATTTATCCAAAAGCCCTGATTTACAGTGCCAGTTACACAGCAACGCCAGATATGGTAACATCAAGTATGGTTGTTCAGCTTGTGACCACTTATTTCTGCAACAAAGTTGTATATTTAGGAAACATCGTGTGAGAAAGGAGACACAAAGCACAAGCTAAACAAGAGACTTAGACCCTCCTACCTTGAGCAGTACTTTGGCACAAGAGCAACTTTCCTGTGTACAGAAGTACTTCTCTAAGCTTCTGTGTGTCATGCTGGGACAAAAGGCAGCTTAGAGCATTGAAAATTCCATGAGTTTATTGTATGTAGAATATGAAGCTACTTCTACAATAAGGAGAAAGCTCCAAAACATTTCACTATAGAAGCAAGAGTGTGTACTACATCAGGATTTTACACAAAACAATGCTTTTTTCTGATAGCCTACTAAAATAAACTTCTAGCAAGTGAAATCCGGACAGTTGAAGCACGGAGGCTCTCCACATATTTATCTAACATTACTTTGCAGGCTTCATGATGCTTTTTCTCTCTACCCCTCCTAGCAAGAATAAAGAAAAAGAATGCTGCACCAGCTTCTTTTCAGCTAACAAAGTTACAATAATCGAAATACTCAAGCTTTCATGTGCAAGCACCAGACCAAATTGTGTAGAAGAGGTTGCTATCTGCTCTGGATCAAATTACAGCAGTGAGTGAAGCTCCACCCCACGTCTCCTTTAGCACAGTCCATTAGACCTGAAAACAAATTTTTCCATGGAGCAGACGACTCCTGCATTTAGAGCACTTCTCAGAAAAAGAGATCATCCAGTTTTCACTACCCATCCCCCAAGCTTAGTCCTTTCATCTCAGCCAAACAAGACAGAGCTCTGCTGAATGTGTTTATCACACTTTCAAGAGATATGAGCCCCTGCGTCACTGAAGCTTTAAGACTCACTAAGCTGCCCTAGTCCTCTGAGCTTTGGGAGCAGCCATTTTAGCTCAGACAACTCCTGCACTCAGAGGCTCAGAGCTTCTTGCCTGCACACAACATGGCTTCACTTATCTCAGCTTCATCTCAAGCACACTAGGCTTTCCTCCCCCTCCTTTTTTTTCCTCTTCCTCCTTGGGTGATGCTTAAAAAAATCAACATTCCCAGAACACATCTTTTCTTCTCCTGCACGACCTGCTCCCCAAATCATGTCGCTTGCGTTCCCCTGCACTGCCTAGGTACCACCTTCCTTCCCTGATCACCTAGGGGTTGGTTCCCCTGGACCCATGGATGACAAATGTGATGGTTCATTCCCGAAATGCGTTACGGTATCAAGACACTGGTCCAAGGTGTCCTGGAGACAGAGGTATCACAAAGCTGAGCCTTTAAGGAGGAGAAGGAGGGGTGGGGGTGGGCAGGCGGGGGGCCTCCAGCGTGCCCTGTCCCTGGGGAACCCTCCAGCTTGGCGCAGAAGACACACCACCGACTCCCCTGCCAGATTCCAAAGTCTAATGACCTTTGTTAATCACCAGCCAGCCCGTCTGCATCAGCAAACCCTGCCAGCAGACACACCCTTCACACAAAGGCTGTAGCTATGCCTTTTAAGAGAGGTTCTCTGAAAGCTCCATTGTGTGGAAGAGAGGAAAAACAACACATACACACACAGATTTCGCTCTTCCCCCTCACGCACCTCCCCTCCACACCCTCCCACCCCGGAAAACTTCAAACCCTTTAGAAACACCGCCACAAAAACCTTTCATCTGTCATTTGGAAAGGCCAGCTTACCGAGGAGAAACCACAAAGGAGAACAAACCTGAGACTGTGAATAAAGAGAATCCTGGCAGCTTTAAGAGATACAAATTACCACCTTCCCCAGCTCCACCAGTCACCATACGCTGGATGCAAGGTATCCCTCAAGGATGCTGGGTGTTGTCTCCTCACCAGGAAAGAGCATATCCAAATCCAGATGTTAATACACTGACTAGCAAGACAAACAGAATCACAGAATAATTTTCATTGGAAGAGAACTTTAAGATCATCAAGTCCTACCATTAACTCAGCACTGATAGATCATCACTAATCGATGTCCCTGAGAACACATCTATGTGTCTTTTAAATACCTTCTCCATGATGGTGAGTCATCCGCTTCTTTGGGCAGCTTGTTCAAATGCTTTACAACCCTGGCACAATTTCAGGACATTTCCTCTTGCCCTGTCACTTGTTACTTGGAAGAAGACACCTATTTCCACCTCACAACATTTGTTTTTCAGGTAACTGTAGGGAGCAAGAAGGTCTCCACTGAGCCTCTCTTTCTCCAGCTGGACAACCCTAGTTACCTCAGCTGCTCCTCACAGGACTTGTACTCCAGTCCATTCACCAGCTTCATACCTCTTCTTTGGAAGAGCTCCAGCACCTCAATGTCCTTCGGAAACCGGTATTGAAGGTGCAGCCCTCAACACTGCCAAGTAATGGAGAACAATCATTTCCCTTCTCCTGCTGGCCACACTGTTTCAGATACAAGCCAGGATGTCATCAACCACACACACAAGCAAAGGAGACAAAGCAAGATTTGCATATTCTCAGCATGACCAGCTACAGCAACACATTCTATAACACATTACATTTTCAAACAGCACAATAAGAAAATTTACAGGGAAATAAAGGAAGTAAGAGAGGGTTACCAAATACACTAACTCAATGGCAATACAGGAAGACTGGGAAAAAAACCCCTCAAAACAAAACAGAGAAGCATAACCACCATGAAATGAATCTGTAAATCCCACAAGCCCTCCTAACACACTCACAACTAATCTCTTGAGACCATACTGCCTACACAATGTGACTTCTAAAATATCCCTATTAATGTGATGCTAACCTCACCAAACAGATTATTAAAATACCATTGTCTGACTAATTTGCATTTACAACATCTTCTTAAAATGTATGATTTTAATGCTTAATATGGAGGTATTCTCACTTCTTCTATGAACAGAAAGTTTCCAAAACATTGGAAAAAAGACATTCTGAAAGCCACCGTTTTAAAAACCCATGGTGAAGTCTCCAACTGCCTTTGACATCTTTCTCACACTTATTAAGTCATGAGAACATCAGAAACACAATTGCATTAGATTTATAATTTTTTTTAATCCAAAACAAAAGATAATTGTGCTGGTTGAACAACAGTCATTACAGAAATTGGCAGCAGCCAAAGTAGTACAAATCATTATGTTTAAGTTTGGTTTTAAAGCTTCAAAATACAAAATTAATTGTGAAGCCCAAGGCACTGACCTCAAAATTGAGCTTCTGTGGTTTGACTACCCATCCGTTATATTTTGAGATGGAGTCAGCATAGCTTCTAGAAGTAAGGAATATGCACATGCATAACCACAACTGAAAAGGTCAGTCAGACCACACACACAGTGTGAACTTCCAGCTCAGATTAGTAACATTGCATGTGCAACAAAGAACTCTCCGCTTCCTCAGGCCTTCCTCCAGTTAGGTGATCAGAGGTATCTTCATTCTTGCCTCATATATGCAGGATAAACACACAGCTTTCATTTTACTCTGTGCCAAGCTGAAACTGAAAAACATTTATTCACTAAAGGTTTATCAAGCTTTAAAACAGGCTGACCATGGATATTTGTCCCTGGGGATATTTAAAAGATGTGTAGACATGGAACTTAGGCACATTTTCATGGTGGAATTGGTAGTATTACATTTATGGCTGGACTCTATGGTCTTAAAGGTTTTTTCCTTCCTAAGTGATTCTATAATTCTACAATTATACCATATTACACATCCCATTACACTGTCATATACACTGTGAAACTCCTTTCACTAGGCAAAGTTTGCCTGAAACACAGCATGTGTCATGGCCCACAGGCCTCACTCTTCCCTAACACCCTCCTGGGGTTCCCCCCACAGCTCTGGATCCTGTTTCACCCACTGGGACCATTCAGTCTCCAAGCCCCCTCTAAGTTAGAAATACTTTCATGTCCCCTGTCCTCCCCAGACCCCAGGAAGATTCCCAAAGTTGGAGCTCTGGCTTCCCCTGGTCCCATCCTGGTCTGAGATGGAACTGGGTCCAGTCTGGGAGACTCTTGGGGGAGCCCTGGCACTGCCTAGCAGGGTGGGTTAAGACAGATCAGCAGGAACAAGACATCTTAGCAGAGGATGGAATCACAGACCCATCATCTTTTCTCTGTGAAACACACAGGAGACTTCAGTGTTGGTCTAATGACACTGCCACCTTTGTCTTGCTGTTTGGAGATCCTTTCACCAGATATTAGCTACCACCCACTACGGCAATGCAACTCAGAAGCAACTAACTACAGACATGACAAGTTTTCAAAATTCCCATGAGTAATATAACAGACATTTTAGCTTGCCAGAGAAACCTATGTTTTATGAGGCACTGAACACTACAGCTGAGGTGAGTACCTTCCAGCTGTGCTGCCTGGACTCCTGACTTGATACAACAGAGCTGATGCTCTGATGTCCTTAGCTGGGGATTGATTTCCCTTTTTATTTTCATTTCTTAAACACTTTTTAAAACAAACAAGATCACAACATAGAAAGTGAGCACTAATCAAATAAAATCATAGGAAATGCAAAAATTACACAGTGGAGAAACTGGAAACCTGAAGGCTACCCTAAATGGAGAAAGCCAGCCTCTTCTTTCATTTCTGAACAGAAACATCCTACAATCACCACAATTAATGAAGAAAGCAAAAAAAAAAAAAATTCAACTCTCAGCTACAGTCAAGCATCACCGCATCACTCATCTGATAGATCTTTTTAAATGACCAAATCCCAGTTAAGCTGTTGCTATTCTTGATCCTTGGAGTATTGTCATTGGAGTAAATTCTCAAAGCTTGCATCTAAATAAATAAATAGTAATACTATTTCTTTTTTCACTCTTTTTTAAAAAAAAAAATCGGATAGAATTCCACAAGTTGTACTGCAAGTGTCCACTCCAAAAGGCTTAAGCCATGGACTTTCATATTGAAGATTTATGGTAAAAAGTTATCACCATTTGATTTATAATCAAATTCACTATACTATCTCCCATTGTGGGTTGTTTCTTACATTTTGAAACTCAAAGCATTATACTCATGAGAGAAATATGTTAGCTGATACACAGGATCATGTTGCTCATTTCTTCCAGTAAATATTTCTGATGACATGCATGGAAATAGGTATCAAAAATTTTCAGGGAAGACTTTGTATTAGAGATGGATTACAATTCAGTAATAAAATCAACAATCTAATTTGAGCAGAGACAGATGCATATTCTTCATAAAATCTACAACCTGGAAGGTTGTTTGAATGAGAAGTAGCCTTCAGGGGTCGATTCCACGAATGGAGGCCTTCCTGTTATACATTCTTTGTACACTATAGGGTGAATGTTTTCAGAAATCCTCTGGCCACAGTAAACAGGATTAACAACTTCGGTTTGTACAATTTATTTATACCCTATCCCTTCCTGATTCTATGCATACCTGATACCTCATATAATACATCACTGTCAAACTACTACATAGCTTGAAAAATCTTATATATTTTAAAGGAAATAACAACCATACTACTGTTAAAGCTTGTAGAAGAGAGGCTTCTTGGTGCTAGGAGCTGCCAGAAGCACAGTTTGAGAACTAGGATTCACAGAACCTCTCATTCTTTTTCTTTTAGGGAACACAAACTCATAAATTACCTGAGATGAGTGCAACAGATACAATGCTATCAGCTCAACTAGTTCGTCAAGATTATGACTTTTCAAAAAACAGAGGGGAAAAAACCACCAACACAAGAAACAGAAAACACCAAAAATATCTGAGCATTATGCATATTGGCCATCTCACTGTAAGACCAAGCAGAAAAAAGACACAGAACAGTTTTTTCAAGATATGAAAGAGAAGGAAATCACAGATAGGAAGCTCCTGTGAGGTATGTAGAGAAAAAAACTTCAGTCTCCAGCCTCAAGCAGACCAGGCAAAATGATTCAATTGTCTAACTGAGGAAAACACTAGCTCGCCTACAAAGAAGACAGGAGACCAAATGGAATAACTGATCTTACACTCATGTATTACTTGCAAGGAAGTCAAATCAACAGAGACAATTCATATATAACTGAGCATCAGAGATCCTGATGCTGAGGTTTTACCAATCCAAGCTACCCAACTAGTGACTACACTTTTCTCATTTCTCAAAATGCATGTCTCTTTTTTGACATCTGAAGTATTCATACGAAAAGAAAAAAGAAAAAAAAATAAAAAAGGAAAAAGAAGAGACCATCTAAGTGCCTGAAGGGTATTTTCAAATTTTGCATGTAAAAGCACATTGCAAATAAAATGCCACAATTTAATTAAAAGATAAATCAAGAGTGTCATATAGTATGATTCTGACTTATTTTGTCTTCCCTTCCTTAAGGTTAGCTGTGTGGCATTATATGGTACAGATGGGCAACTGAGTCTTAGGATGAAGAATCTATTGGAAGACTCTTGAATGTTAAATGGCTCTCTAATCAAGACCAGAATGACTTTTTCTGATCTTCTGATCTACTTTCACAGCAAGTATTAATCTCTACAGGAATCAAAAATACTTTAAATATATGTGAGAATTTGAACAACTAAATAGTCAGAGTAGGACCACTGGTTGTTATGTAATTTACTAAACAAAAGTAGTTGCGAAGGTGCAAACACAGTTGCAGACTTTTGTCAGGTTTTTTTGTGATTCACCAGAGTAGATAAACAGAATATTGCTTTGGCTGTTTGTTACAAGTTGATGAATAATTTTACTAGCAAGGGGGGAACATTTATCAGATAGACTTCATTTTTTTACAGAATAATTTCCTTTCCTACCAGAATGTGAAGAAAACACATACACAAAAAAAACATTAAACCATTTTCCCAATTTTCTACAAAGTATGTGTTTAAAGCCTTTCAGAATTTAAGCAGTAGATGGAACAGCACAGGAAATGATAGTGTTCAAGAAGCAAGTGGGCTGGCCCAATGTAGAAAAAGAGATACTTGTACCTTGCTTATTGCTATTCATATAGTATAATCAGCTGAAAGCAATGGGTCTGGGGTTTCTAATTTCCATCCAAGAGTGTACTGCTAATTACCTCAAGAAATCCAGTTTCTGTGTAATAGAAGTGCACTCCCCTGTGTACATGGACCTGGGAGAGGAAGATGTCAGTAGGTGGTGCTGAAGAACACTCTGGTGAAGAACACTCTGCTCTAGAAACAAACCAATTCCCTCTCAAACATTACAAATAACATCTTCTAGGAGCTCTGCACACAGGATGCATTACCAGCCTCATCGTGAAAGGAGCAGAGGTTCAGCAGGCTCCTTGGCCTGGTATAATCCGAGCAAAGTTCTTTCTTGCCAAGAAAAGTCAGAGCTGGTGTAAGGGGTAGTAGGTAACCCAAATGTAACCACATACTCTGCTAGACCATGAACTGAAGTGGGAAAGAGCAAAGCTCTCACTTCAAACAGAAGATATTTTCTCTTGATGGCCATCTGCCCTAAATGAACCCTAAAACCGCCTTTTGCAGCTCTTACTGCCTTTAAAATTAATCTTGCAATTCACCTCAAATTACACACTCAGTTCCATGGGCGCTGAAAGAGTTCTGGAGTTAGTGAGTTGCATGTGTACTTTACAGAGGGCCAATTTTAGTTTGCAAGAAGCATAGTGTTTTTACAAAGGCTAAATACAGCTTATAAACTGGTGACAGGGCTAAACCATGGGAACCTATGAACTGCTGGATTATTTCAGGGGCCACAGAATTTTAATCTTAGAGCTTTCAGATTAGACCAGCCAACATAGCTGTTACAAAATACAAGCAGGCAGTCTCAGAGTAGTCACAGTGATGGAAATCTAATCACTAAAAATCAAACCCCACAAATGCCAAGGGCAAATCTCTGCTTTGGGATGCCTACTGAAAAATATCTTTAAGAAGACAAAACAGAGACTATCACTATTTTGAAACAGATGTGAAAAGATTCTTTAATAGACACATGCTCGTCAAGTGCAGAAACTGGACCTATGTCATAGCAGTAGCGACAAAGGCTTAACTCAATGGTGAGAGTAGTAATCATAGAATGCCTTAGGTTGGAAGAAACCTCAGAGATCATCTAGTTCCAAAACCCCCTGCCATAGGCTAGGACACCTGCCACTAGACCTGGTTGCTCACATCCCCTTCCAGCCTGGCTTTCAATACTAACAGGGAGGGGCATTCACAACCTCCCTGGGCAACCTATTCCAGTGTCTTATCACCTAATAGTGAGAAATTTCTTCCTACATCTACTGTAAATGTACCCTCTTTCAGCTAGAAACTATTCTCCCATGTCCCATCATCAAAATCCCCTCATAAAATGTTCCTCTCCAGCTTGCCTGTAGGCTGTCTTCAAGTGCC
This sequence comes from Upupa epops, assembly GCA_013397515.1. Taxonomy (NCBI): domain Eukaryota; kingdom Metazoa; phylum Chordata; class Aves; order Bucerotiformes; family Upupidae; genus Upupa; species Upupa epops. The sequence continues at coordinate 63,242 of VZRI01009639.1, forward strand.
GGAAGGCTACTACAAGGACTCCCTGGAGCCTTATATTTTTCATGCTGAAAAGCCCAAATTTCCTCAGCCCAACTGTAAGAAAAGTGCTCCAGCCCTCTGATCATCCCTGTAGTCCTTCTCTGGTTTTGCTCCAACAGTTCCATGTCCTTTCAGTTTTGAGGACTCCAGAACTGAGTGCAAGACTCCAGGTGGAGTCTTGCAAGTCCACGGCAGTGTGGGAGAATCACCTCCCTTGACCTGCTGATGACACTTTTGTTGGTACAGCCTGGAATACAGTTGGCCTGGTCTGCACTAATGCTTTGTGTGCTTATGTTGAGGTTCTTGTCTACCAACAGCCCCAAGTCCTATTCTTCAGGATAGTTCTGAATCCATTCACCACTCAGCAAGAATTTGTGCTTGAGGTTTCTCCAAATCTCCAGTCTCACAAATTTAAAGTGGAGGAATTAGTGCCCTTGACCTGCTGTTGATGCTTCATTCAATGCAGTCCAGGATATGGTTGGCCACTTAGGCTACATTCAAACATTGCTTCCTCATGTTGATCTCATTCACATACACCCAGTTTGACAGACATTCAAATCTCTCCAACACTAAGGAGCATATAGGGTGGTCAGAAACCAAATTAAATGTTGTGCGGATCAGACTCAAGCAGGCCCAAGCCGATTGCTTACCTTTCACCACCAGTAAGAGCTCAGCTTAATAAGGACCTAGGGTATGATGCAGCCCTCTCCCACAGTCCGTCCTGAGATCTTCCATGCTCCAGAGGTACTTCTTTAAAGAATTAATCCATGCAGAGAGCATGCGGTGAAAACCGGTATTCAGCACAACAGGTTTAACCTTACAAAACCAAAGCACCAGAAGTCACGTTCTGCACCAGCAAACAAAGCTGAGTAGAACAGCACATTGCTTCATGCAGATCCAAACCCACCTCATGCATGACTAACTGGAACTAGATGGTCTCTGAGGTTCTTTCCAATCTAAGTCATTCTAATTAGAAAGCATTATCCATGACTGAAATCCTACTGGAGAACAAGAAAATGCTGATTAACAGAGTCTAGAGATTGTTCTGTTTTTCTAGTCTACTCTTAAAAAAATTGTTTGAAGAGTCCCACTGACATCCTAGCTATTTTAACATTGCCTTTGTCTCCAGCTATCCCTCCCCTTCCCCCAAGCTTCCTACTATATTTGACATTTGCTGGGCACCAAACATAAGCCTCTGTCAGCCAGTTCATTTCCTTAGGTAATACAAATCCATCACTGACCCATTTATCATGCCAGACAGCATACAGAGCTTTTTATTTGCCCACTGACTCACTCATAGTATGGCAGCCAGCATCTCTGCCCCAGGTAGAATACATACTTTACTGGTATTTGACAGATCTCAGACTGGTGTTTACCACCAAGATGCCATTCTTTCCCCTGTCATCCCTGCACAAGTGATGATCTTTTGTCTGTTTGGGATGCTGCCAACAAGATGCTGACCCCATCAGTGATGGCTAAAAGTGATACCATTGAAAAGTAGTTGCATCAAGCACTTAACTTGTCCAAAATACTTTGTCACAAATGACTTTATATATTGGATTGCATGTTGAGATGCAATATCCTGGGTCCAACTGAGGGTCTTGTTTCCTTTACTCCCCTTTCAACCTCCACTTCCATCTGCATGTTTTTTCCAGGAAACAAGCTGTTTCAGTTCATGTGATATATGAAGAACATGTATAAAATAAAATAACAAACAAGCTTAATCACAATTTCTGTGATGAAGAGGTACCAGTCTTTAGAAGAAACTAAGTGGAACATCTACAATGCATTTCCAGGGAGGTTGAGGCATAAAGGAATTCAGTGATCTTAGGATATGGATCACAGTAGCTATCGATTGACCAAGTTTAATGGAAGTTCTTCAGATAGAAAAAGTTTGGATCAAAGAGGCATTATAAAATATTACATTAACAACAAGAAAAAGCTGCTCTTCCCTATCTTGAAAAGAAACATACTTCGTTATGTGGGTAGTAATTAAGGACAATCTCCATTAAAAATAAAAACAACAAAAACCCCCTAACTCTTGTTGACCTTATTATTTCTCACCTTTCCAAATTAAACAGTCCTTTCCCCTATCTACTGGGAGAAATCTGCTATTAAAGCTGAAACACATCAGAAGTGTTAGAATGTTGAACAAAATGTTGAACTAATGCAGCCGTTTCTAGGCATGGTTTCATCTTTTTCAGTTTAAATAAGGTGTTGGAAGGTCAGCCACTAAGATCCAATTTCTTTCTCCTAAGAAATATTCAGACAGGAAATGGACCAAAAACAAGAAAAAAAAATAAACTAAGACTTTCTTTGTAACGAGGCAAATGGCTGATGGGCTGAGATTTCAACCAGCTGCATTCTTCAAAAGCTACAATCCTTGCAAGTGTGTAACATTGCAAAACTATTGCAGCTTTTCCTCTTCTGCAAGTCCACTACACAACACTTGGATTTTTATTTGGCTGTTGTAAATGCTTTAATCATTTAAAAATAAAAACAAAACAAAAAAAAAAAACAACCAAACAAAAAAAACCCACCTAAGTTTTTTAAACACCTAGAAGTTAACACAATCCAATTTGAGAAAAAAATAGTCAGTTCCCAGTGTCATAAAGATAATTTTTAAGAAAGTGGAACTATTTTCACTTTAGCCTAGAGTGGGAAAACAAATAAAAGAGGAGCTAGGTGCCAAGACTTTATTCCAGAACACATGAAAAATTGCCAAAATACATACAAAGAAAACAGTATATCTTGCTATAAGGAAAGCTCAGTTCAAGATTAGTTCATCAACATAAAGTGTATCTCTTTGAAATAAAAATTAATTAAAGGTAGATCATGAATTCCCAGTTCTTATATTTTCCTGCCACACATTCCCACTATTTAACCCAGGGAATTAAACTAACTACTACTCATAATTTACAAAGAGTTCATTAAAGATTCTAGCTACCTCAAGTCATCAACAATTTGAAACATAGCCATCATGCTTTATTCAAACACTGAGAGAAGATGGTATATCTTTATTATGGAGAAAGAAATGTGTAGGACAGCCCTATTCAGAGAAATTATCAAGATACATTAATTTCCTTGATCTTTGGAAGTCTGTGTAAACTGGACACTGAAGCCAAATGCCTGCTTTTTGCAAGAGGTAGGATGTAAAAAACTCAGCACAGGTCCTCTTTCTGTGTAAAACTGGATGACACTCAGTTCTTCTGGTCTAAGAGACTTCTTGAGTAAATTTAAGGTAGAAAGACTTTTCAGAAAGTACTTATATTTGTGCCTAGTAAAAACCGTGACCTTTTCCAAGTAGATAGCTATGATTCAAAAAAATCCCCACATCAAGATTCTTACAGAAATTCAGGAAAAGACATCTCTCTGGCCCTTCATAATTATGGAGGATTTTGGTTTTGCACATAAGAAGTGACAGCGTCCTGAAAAGAAGCATTATATAAATGGTCAAGAAACTGCCTTATTTCAATGCAAATACAGGTATGTTATTGAAAATCCATGCCACAGTGACTCTTCAGCTACAACCAGAAGCCCATTCACACTTGGGATCTAGGAAAACACTCTGACCAGCAGTTCTCCCTTCTCCTCATTGGTGTAGTAGCCATTGCTTTAGTTGCAGAGAGTAACCGCTCTACAAAGACTGAATATCTTGACTACCAAAAGCTCCACAAAGGACAGAAATTCAATGAGCTCACTGTGTATCTGCATATGGAGCAGATCCATTTTGTTCTGAAGGATCAATTCAGTGTTACTGTTCTCACTAGAAGCCCTCTAAAACTGACCACAGCATATCTTCCTATTAAAACTTTCATCAAGCCTCCCAATTATCTTGCATGCCATATGTGCGAGAAAAAAACAGAAGTGAGGTTGAACCCAGACTGGGACATGTGTATGGACGTACGAAGTTATCTGAATCTTCAAGTAGTGCCGAGTAACTCTGAGGGTAGACTACCCTTGACGTTTACTCTGCATGCAAACTAGATGTAAGCGTGTAAGGCATTTTAGGTTAATAAAAATGTTGAAAACATTTTTGAAAATATCCAAAAGCACGCAGAAGATTCAAGCACTGTGATGTTTTAAAACATCTAACAGAACATCCAGCCTGATGAGATACAAATAAAACTATGCAATACAACATGCCTTTGAATTAATCTGAAAACTTAAGAAGTAATGTTCTGAAAATAAAGGAAGAGTCTGCCACACAATGTTTTCAACAAAGAGGAAGAATTATTTACTTATGGTAATGACAAAGACACACATGCTATGTTCTACAGTTCCACAGCAAAGGGATACATAATTAAAATTGTTTTTATTGATGATTATAGAACCATTTGAAAGAAGGAAACGAAATTTGACTTAAATGGAAGAAACTTACATACTTCTCAGCTTACTACTCTTCCAAGAGGTACACAAAAATACTTCAGATCAAGTGTCATAGAATCCTCTAGCTCAAGAGGTTTTAAAATAAAGCAGGATTATTTCAATGCAGAATCACATAAAGTATTTGTTCTTCTTCTTACTGAAGGAACAAAGATAGAAACAAGCAAGCAAGAATAAAAAAACCCTGAACCACATAGACTCAACTGCTATAAAATTGCATATCCTCAGATTTATGCTGTTTGAAAGGAACAGAATGCATCTTTTCAACTACACACAGAGAGGAGACATAGACAGTCATGGAGATAAAACATCTCTTTTCAGTGAGAGTCCAGCCACGTGAATAAACCTTCAGACACAGCTTTCAGCCACACTTGTCAGTCAGGTGAATCTCCTCTCTGTGTTTTTTATTTCAAAAGAGGCATATATGTGCCTTAGACACCAAAATGCATGCAAAGAGTAATCTGAGGTATTTTATTTATGTTAGCCAATGTCCTCAACAATATAGAAGAGAAAAAAAGCAAGAATGTAACGTGTTCCATAGTCCGTTCTAGACTTCCCCCCCCCCCTTTTAAACCCATTTGAGTAAAACATGTTTTTCAATTGTTTCTTGCAACGAACATTCATTCCAGTATGGGTGCTTGTTTGCAGGAAGGTACACATAGTGACAGTTTCACTTTAAGACTTCATTGACAAAAGAGTCAAAGCCAAAAGTATTCAATCGATCCAGTAGAAATTTCACTTTTCCTTTTGGCAAAGCAAGGCAAAAGACAGTATCATATGCTTCACGTTTCCATTCACTTAACACAAACATGTCAACAGAAATGTCTTGCTTTCAGAGAAAATGCTTAAATTTTCCCCTGCTTTTCAAACAGTGCCAAACTATTGAATGAATTCCAGAGGCTCATAACCTGTAGGTAGTATATAAAGAACAAAACCATAGAATTAAATGTATCAGGTAGCAAGACTAACAGTATTCTATGCAGTTGCTATTTATTTGATTCATGCAGCTTCAGGCCACACTGTTGTAGGTTCTCTGTGTGAAAAGCAAGGTGACTGAGTCTGTGTCAGAAGTCTGTCTTCTTCCTTTACCTGGTAATGGAGAAGCACAGAGAAGTGAAGTAGCCTTGTCAGGTTAGCTCCAGGTCACACATCCAGTGGCAGAACGTGGGTTTCCAAACTCTTGCCCTGTTATATCACATTACCTTTCTGTGCTGTTGTCTCTGAAATCCCAGTGTAAATTCCTACAACTACAAATGAAAGGTTCGCCAGCACAGCAGAAGTTAAAATTTCAGAGGCAGGAGTAAATCAAACACCACACACAAGGATGTAACTGATGCTCTTTATTTATCTTTGTATTTACTTAACTGGAGTTGTCATTTCCAGCTTTCAGCACACAACCCAGGCCTTTTACTGAAGAGTTTAGGTCAACTCAGCAAAACAACTGCAGAGCTATAAAGAAGAATACTACGGGAGACACAGTTTAGGGATGGTGATCATGGTCTAACTCCCATACTACTTGAGATCCCAGTACAAGGAAAAAAAGGAATGAGGAAGGATATATGTTTTGATAGGAAGATAGCTAGAAAAAAATTAAAGTCTTGTATGGACTTACAGGCTTTTCTCTTAATACTATTTTGCCTAAGCTGCTGAATACTTCTACTAGCTTCACAAACTTTTTTAAATAATAGGCAACATATTAATGATTGTTCTGTACCAAATCCTACTAGAAGTCATCAAAGGGAATCTTCTTTATAGCACCTTTATAAAAATACCCATAGAGGTACTTTGAACTATTCAATGTTTTATCCAATTTCTTCTGCAATGTTTCTCATGAACAAAGAGAAAGATTTTATCAGATCTCTCTTTAAGATATGCTAGCTGGAGCCACAAAGTGTGTGCTCTCTTCCACTCCACCCTGACTAGCAAAATTTATGAGAACAAAACCAAGCTATTAGCGTTAACATGCTGACAGTTATGCCTACCCTTCATTGTTAGGACATCACCACAATTAAGACACAGATTTTTATGGGTTTTTAAAAAAACATTCAGATTACAAGAGAAGCAAGACCTACAAATCTTTAGGCTACAGTGTTATCTTTGCTATGGTCAACTATTGTGTAAAGCTAGTATGGTTTTTCTGAAAAACTTTCAGAAAACAGATGCTCTTGTTTGAAAGTCTGGATGTCTTATGAAAATATGACTTTTCAGAAAAGGTGATTCGCCTTTGCCAAGCAAACCTGTGAAGGACTCATGATCATATTTAATGTGAACCCAAAGTCTGCAGAAGCTCACATATACAAAGCAGTCTTGGTAGTAACCCACAATGTTATTGGCATTCCTGATGCAGGAGGATACTGAACATGCTTTATCCTGTATCTGCAGAGCAGAAACAAACTTAGTTCTGCCAGAAGCCAAATGCATCATTGACACCTGTGACTGTCTGGGAAGAGATACCAAATGGTAATACCTCTTGCCGCTGCCTTTTTTCATGGTAGGTGTCAGCTGAGATATACCAACACGCCCGGTACAGCTAGAAGAATCCTAGCTAAAAATCTAGTCTGTGTTTACTATGAGGTGTATATGGCATCTGCCCACTCCATGCAGTCAAAAGTGCAAGCTTCACCTTTACACTACACCAACTTGAGTTACAGCATACAGGTAGACAGCTGAATTTCTATCATGTCACCTAACAGTACTACATTCCCTGCTCCTTCACACTGAGTACCTGCAGGAACCCTGACTAAGGAACTGGCTGTAAAGTCACACTCAAAGAATTGTGACCACCAGTTCATGTACAAGTGGAGATCAGTTATGAGTGGTATTCCTTGGGAGTCTGTTTTGAGCCTAGTATTGTTTAATATCTTTCTTGATGACATAGTCAGGGACATTGAGTGAACCCTCAGCAAGTCTGCTGAAGACACCTACCTGTGTGGTGTGGTTGACAAACTAGAGAAAAGGAAGGCCATCCAGTCTACAGAACTGGGCCCATGCAAATGCATAAGGTTCAACAAGTTCAAGAGCAGGGTCCTACATATGGGTTGGGAAAACCTCAAGCACAAATTCTTGCTGGGTGGTGAATGGATTCAGAACTATCCTGAAGAATAGGACTTGGGGCTGTTGGTAGACAAGAACCTCAACATAAGCACACAAAGCATTAGTGCAGACCAGGCCAACTGTATTCCAGGTTGTACCAACAAAAATGTCATCAGCAGGTCAAGGGAGGTGATTCTCCCACACTGCCGTGGACTTGCAAGACTCCACCTGGAGTCCTGCACCCAGTTCTGGAGTCCTCAAAACTGAAAGGACATGGAACTGTTGGAGCAAAACCAGAGAAGGACTACAGGGATGATCAGAGGGCTGGAGCACTTTTCTTACAGTTGGGCTGAGGAAATTTGGGCTTTTCAGCATGAAAAATATAAGGCTCCAGGGAGTCCCTGTAGTAGCCTTCTGGCACTTGAAGACAGCCTATAGGCAAGCTGGAGAGGTACGTTTCATGAAGGATTCTAATGATGGGACATGGAGGAATGTCTTGCAACTGAAAGAGCGTAGACTTAAGAGTAGATTTAGGGAGTAATTTCTCACTATGAGGGTGATAAGGCAACCTATTCCAGTTGTGAATGCCCCTCCCTGTTAGTATTGAAAGCCAGGCTGGAAGGGGATGTGAGCAACCAGGTCTAGTGGCAGGTGTCCTAGCCTATGGCAGGGGGGTGAAACTAGATGATCTCAGGTTTCTTCCAACCTAAGCCATTCTATGATTACTACTCTTGTTGACCCAGCTCACAATTATCAAACAGTTTGGAAGTTGACACGACATCAACATTTTCGGGAACCAGACATAAAAGGGTTCACCTTCATTCTCTGCCTTCATCAGTGATCAAATATTGTATCCTCCTGTTTTTTCCTGGGTTAGTTTGTTTCAGCAGCACTCCCTTTTCTTTCAAAATATCTTTGCTTTCTAACAGAATGTACCTCCCTTTCCAACCTGTATTCTTGGCATTAAATTCCTATGTTTCTGCCAGTTCTTCCCGGTCTATCTATTACCTCCTCTGTAGTCCCATGCTCCTCCAGGTCTTCCAGAGATGCGAAAAAAGATCACCTGCCATTTCCACAGCCTAACATAGAATTGTGATGGTTATGCATATTTTTAAGATATCTCTGATGCTGAAGCTGTGAGTTGGTCTTTCTTTCTTCTGCTTCACTCAACACTCATGAAACAAAGCCACTGCTTTTACCTCTTAAAAGGGACTGCTCTGCCCAGATTCATTACAGTAGCACAAAGAAAATAATGGACAGAAAAGTGAGGGCTGGGCAGCAGCTACAGCAAATACAACCAGACATGACTGACAGTAATCTGTTTCTATTGTCTTTCAGCCTTGCTGCTGCTGAGGAGCCTCCCATGCACTCAAGAAATGGTATTTAAGGCTGCAGAAGTCTTAAATTTGTTCCACTTTCTTTTTGAGGAATAGGACTCCTTTTTTGGTTCTATCTGTACCTCTGAACTCAGGAACTGATTTAACTGTGGCCAGTCAAGATACTGCCTATGTGTGCATGTGTGTGTATGCTATGTCTGGATCCTCAGGAAAGCAGCCTGGTAATTTATTTTTAAACTTTGGCTCCTGTTGCACTACCCTACATATAATGGCTCCTGAAGGTTGTATAGTCTTTTGCTGTCAGTTTTCAAAGAAAAACAAAGCAGTGACAGACAATACAGTCAGGAGAACAGGAATTAAGTTCTCTCCTAAATATTTTTGTTCCCTCATAAAAAACAATCAAGCAATCACAGAAAGATTAAGCAGTCAGTATTACTCCAACTTTCTGCTCCTATATTCTTACAAGCTGCAGAATATTGCGCAAGTCCTCATAACAGTTCAGGTTTTACAGATTTCTCTAGGTTTCTTTTTCTAGACATTTCAAGAAGTGAAGTTCTTGAAATGTCTAGAAAACAACTTAAGTTCTGCCAGTCTTCCCCAGTGGAGGACCAGACCCTTATGTGAATCAGTACTTACTACAGCCTTTATTATGAACTGGAGGGCCAGAACAGGAATAAAATTCTCCTTACCTGAAAGCAGAACCTGCAATGGATCTTCGTGGTCTCAGAAGCTGATGGAGGCAGAACCAAACTTGCTAATCATAGGACTAGTCCTATGGTTCACCTTTCCTGATAAGCCTAGCTTTCAGATGTATTTCAAAGCTGACAAACTAACTTGCATCATACACCTCTAGCCACCTGCAGTACCAGAACATCTTTGCAGTGAAGCTTCACTGCCCAAAAAAAGGTGGTTTCCTTTTCAGCTGAGCATACAGTGACTATATCTGTAGGTTTGACTACTAGAAGAAAGGAAACATTCAAGTTAAAGACAAGGATTTTAAACAGAGTTTGGGAGAGAAATGGAACAGTTTGCTAAGAGTTACATTCTTGCTTTAACATTATTTGCATTTCATGATGGAAGATAGCCACTAATCTTGGTGTTACTTATAGGTTAAAAGAATCACTCATTCAAAAAACATGAATCACAGGAAGCAGCTTAGACTACCTGCTCATTCTTCATTCCTGAACTCCTTCAGTAGACTATTGCAACACAAAGTTCTGAATCTTGAAAGCAGTCTTCCAAAAATGAAATTAAGAAATGAAAATGATGCTTCAGTTAGGGAATTAAAACTCTCCTTCATCCTGCTTTACTAATTGGTTTATAAAGTTAAAAAGTAAACAATTTGCAGTCAGGTCTTTACTGCAGCACAGCCTTCAAGAAACAATCTGGTGTACAATTTTTCCCAGGAAATGACTTCTTTGTGCATCAGTTGTCAAAAAACCAGAATCTTATGACAGTGCTTATTGCTGAATTTTATTAGTATAAAACACAAAAGAGTTAACTGCTAGACTTATCCTTAACAGACCAAAGTCTGGTATTTTAATAAGTATCTAACAAAAAACTGAAACTGATTACTATTGAAAGGGTTGGATTCATGAATCTGCTGATACACTTTCATAATATACTTAGTGTATAATATATTGGATATAATCTATTTCTAATAGAACAGGTTACTCTGGGAAAATGGCGTGATGACAAATTCCAATTGGGTGTTTATACTACAACCACCTCTGTGGTAACTGAAGCACCAAAGTCTCTAATTCCCATCTGTAAAACCAGGACTAAAGATCTAGGTTCAAAGAGCTGGGTTGTTGATGAAATGAGAGGTGGTCTGCTTGTAGGTGTTTTCTGATCCTTTAGAAACCACAATGAGAAAGACTATAGCAGCTCTGTAAGGACTACAAAGAATCTATTCCATGTCTTCCTTTATTGAGACAACAGCAAAATACATCTAGTCTTTAACAGGAAGGCTGCTTCTATCAATCTTGCAGATAGATTCCATATTGAGAACAAAATGCAAATCATTTGTTCATATATTTAAGCCTATGACAGGGAAATCAAGAAAACCCACTAAAGATAATCAAGCCTAAACTGGTAACTACAAACCTGCAGTCAGCATTATTATTTCATTCTGTTGCTTGCTTCCCTTTTCTTCCTCAGGGGAGACTGAGTCTTCTTGCATGTTCTAATTAAATTCCATCATCTTCCTGGACTCCATAGACCTCCAAGTTAAAATATTCCTGCCATTTGCTTTTTAAGACAAGGAATCCCTGACCTGACTTGGGATAACAGCAGTGAGAATTAGCAGTGGGGAATCATCTTGCTGAAAGTTGACCTTTCACAGTTAGACAGTTGTCCACATCCAGTGCAACGGTAACAGCATAAAGCCTGTGTTCCACCACAGCATTTAAAGAGAAACTACTCAGCCTTGACAGCTGAGCCATTTCTACAGGCTCCATTAACTATTTCAAAACTATTGAGTCAGAAATAGAAAACATTTTCTACATTTCAGACACTGCATCTTGTTACAGCTTAGTAAAGATTCCAGATTCCTAAAATATTGAACATAGCTTGGCAAATTAACTGTTTTTAGTCCTCTAAATAATCAGTTCTGAAAACCTCTGAAAGGGAGGACTGGGCTGCCTGAAAGCTCTCACTGTGAAACACAATTTTTTTCTGGTGACTTCAAATCACTACTATTTCCAGCATTTCCACACTCATTTTTACAGGCATGCCAAGTTCAGAAATGGACGTAGCATTCAAAGAGAGGTGCTTGCAGAAATCGGCAAATGGAAAACTGTATCTCCTGTGTTTACACATCCAAAATACATTCATCCACTAAGCTATTCTAACCAGTTTGAATTCTACCTACAACTTTATAGGATTTTTGTTTTCTAATGTAAAAAGACTACAGGACTCTTAAGTCCACATTGGCTACAAAGCAAAATCATTTCTTCAGTGAGGGAGACTGTTTTGTGTTTTGCATTTTATGTTTCACATTTTTAACCCATTATAAAGTCAACAAGGAGGTTCCCTGGTCCAACTACAGAATTATAGAATGTTTTCAGTTAGAAGACATCTTTCAAGTAGTACAACCCTCCTGTATTGAGCAGAGACATTTTCCAACTACATCAGGTTGCTCAGAGCCCCATTCCACCTGACCTTTTAGGTTTCTAGGGACAGGGCCTACACCACCTATACAGACAACCTGTTTCAGTGTTTCACTACATTCACTGTAAAAAAACGTCAATTAATGTAGTCTAAATCTACCCTCTTTGAGTTTAAACCCATTATCCCATGTCCTCTTACAGTAGGTCCTGCTAAAAAGGACTGGTCCTGCCTCCAGTTTTCTTATAAGTTTTCTTTTAAGTCCTCTTTAAGTATTAAAAGGACTCAAAAGTATCAAAAGGACATTAAGATGACTGCAGTCATCTCCAGGATGAACAACCATAACTCTCTCAGCCTTTCCTCATAGCAGAAGTGTTCCATGCTTACAATGATTTTTGTGCCCCCCTCTGGACCAAGTTTAAGTTTATCTCATTTTTGTGTTAAGGCCTTCAGAGTTGGACACAGTACTCTGTGAGGTCTTACCAGAGCAGAAAGACAGAAAAGCCACCCTTGACCTGCCAGCCATGCTTCTTTTGATGCACTCTAAAATATGGTTGGCTTTCTGGGCTGCAAGTGCACATTGTCACCTCATATACAACTTTTTGTCTGCAATAATCGACAATCCCTGCAGAGCTGCTCTCTTCATCTCTCTGCCTGCACTGACATCAAAGATTGCCCTGAGCCAGGGTAAGCAGGACCTTGTACTTGGTCTTGTTTAACCTCATGAGGTTCAAACACACTTCTCCAGCTTGCTTAGGTCCTTCAGATGTGTCAAATGTACTTCTCAGCTTGGTGCCATCTGCAAACTTGCTGAGGGTGCACTCAATCCCTCTGTCTGTGTTGTTGATGAAGACACTCAACAGCACTGGTCCCAGTAAGAACCCCTGAAAGACACCACTTGTCAGTATCTAGACACTGAGCCATTATCTTTCACATATAAATTACTGGTGTAGATAATAGAATAAAAGTCTCTTTAAACCCTGTGAGATACCTTTTTTCTGTCTTGTAGGGTGCTCTTATTTGCAATGGAATGGGTGCAATATAAAAGGGAAAAAAATCCTTGCTTTTCATTTTGGGATCAAGACCTCTCTGAGGCACTACACTGGTACTGCTTTTTTGCTCTGTTATAGCAAGGTCATTATTTACTTTGGTCATGAAAAGCTCCCAGAGTATTTTCTCATACACTAAAAAAGAAAATAGCCAATGCTTCCTCTACACTTTCTGCATAGGTTTTCTCATCCCACAGTCCCATTCTTTTGGAGCTGCCTCTACACATGATCCTATAATTCTAATTCTCAGTTCTTTTACTTGGAAAAAAATGAAGCATAAAAGGTGTTAGACCAAAAGATTGTATAAATACATGTTTTGATGATTTCCTTTCTTCAGCTCAACTCCACTGCAAACATCTAATTCCAGCCCCAAAAATTTGGTGGTGTCTTTTAAGTATAATGACTAAATTCCAAAATCAAACTTTCAGCTGCACAGATTTCAGACTCAACTGAGAAACCAAACACATTTGTCTTGTTCAATGTTTCATGCAAGCCAACCTTTCCTGGTTCCTCTTTCACCTAGGGTACAATATAGTATTATTTATGAAAACATTATCAACTTTATGATTGGTGCATTGCTCTGGCTTTTCAGAAATCAATGACTGTTACAACTTTCTTAAGTCTCAGACTATTAATAGACTTAGATCTACTATTAAGAAAATAATCCCCCCCAAAAAAGAAATATAAGATCTGCTTAATATAAAGTTGGGAAATATAGCCGCTTCAAAGAATGCATTTCTGAAGATCTTGAAACCTATATAAGATCCTCTACTGTGCTTCCTATTTCCTGAAGAAGAGAATAAGCAGAAGGTAGTAAGAAATTCTTTCGTAGTCTTCACCAGTAGACAACTGACTTTTTGTCTTGGGTTAACACCAGGCTGATACTGTTCTTTCTGAAAGCGCTTGCTTTCTGACTCAGATCTTTATCACTTGAAAGAATGCTCCTTAATTTATTTGTAAGATTTATATGCACCCTGGAGACTTTTCTTCTTGTCCTCAAACCCAGGACAGTCTTTGAAAACTTACTGAATTTTCTTCCATTAGTCAAATTTGCAATATGCTGATTTTACATCAGCCCGCACAAATAGCACTCATTTATTTTGGACAGTGTAACTGTGGTTGAATAAAGAAGGAAAAGCAACTAGCATCAACCTTTCCTCTCCCCAGCAATAATTTCTCCAGGTAAAAGTAGACCAAAACCTATACTGAAGATTCTGTTGAATCAAATCCACCATGGTACATCCTCCCAGATTGCTTTTATCTCTCTCCTAAGAATAAACAGAGCAGATTGTCACAATTGCTTTTGGCTACTAAACAAGCCAATCACGATAGCCCAGTTATCATGCATTTAAAAGATTTAACACAGCCATCCACTCAAGGAGTCTGATGATTTTCTGATGTGCTTTTATATGCAGGCTCCTAAAGCAGAATCTTCACCCCTGCTGCATACTAGTGATGAACTTTGCTAGCATGCTGTGGAACTAATTACATCACTTTTGAATTGACATACTTCTAGACAGTATGTGGGAGAACAAAGGATGGAAGAGATCTGATCGATCACCAAGACTGGTTCTGTTATCACAGGCACAAATCTAATCCCCATTAACTTAAAAGAAATATAGCGTATTTGCTAAAGAAATGACAGCTGTGGGCTGTCCCTGAGCCAAGAAAAGCTGACTTTAAAGAAAAATCTTCTATATGGAAGCCTCTGGATTATGAGAAACCTAACTATTTCTAGTTGCAATGTCTAGTAACAGTCAACGTGCAAAAAAATAATACACAAGAGATCTAACCAGCTATGACACTGACAGAACTTCTACATCCCTCTCTCTAAAAGATTAATTTCTCAGCTTAAATCCTTCTTGAGTCCGAGAGTCAAATGTTATAGCTCTGGAATGTGAAGGAATCCTCAATCCTGTCTAGTTTATCAAAACTCCTGTCCTGCTCCCTCTTTTCTCAATTTTCTTGGCCTTATTATGACTCTAAAAGGGTAGCTTACTACTAAAATCCCACTTGGGTTAATTTGGTTATGGCAGCTTGACAAGCTGGAGCAAGAGGAACAGAAGGATTCTCCCAAGTAGAAGATTCTGACTGTTCTAGTAATTTGATCAGTCCAGGTCTCCCTATGTAAAAATCCCATTAGAAACAACTAAGAGGCATCCCAGCACACACACCTGAGTTATTGAAGGAAGACAGGAACAAGGAAACCCTCTGAATTTCTTCATGTACAGAAAAAAAGCCTTTATTCATTCAATCATTACTAGGACGTCAGAGTTAACTGGATTTCTACATCCACTGAAGTGTAGAAATCTTTCCTTCAAGGTAGGCTTGGTCTTATATTCTAGGACTAGAACCTTTCATCAGCTTCCTAGTAACAGTTAAGATTTTCTAGGCAGGCTACAGAAGAGAAAGTACTCATTCAGTATCAGCAGTCCATTGCCATACTTTCCTATTACAAGCTTGTCAGCCTGCCAATGCAGAGAACTTCTAGAACTCCTACTTGCTCTCTTCCCACCAAACACAAAGCATAGTATTCCTTCAGCTCAATTCAACCTGCTTTTCTTCTCCCTGAGCCTGCATCTTTGAGACAATGGATAAAAGAAGGCAAACCACTTTCTCCATTCATTTTCTCAGATCTGTCTGATCTCACAGCAGAAGCACTACCCTTTGTTCTGATCAAATTGCACGAGCTGTGCTTGTGTCAGTCCCCAGAGATTTTTTTCATGATCAGCATGATTACAACTTATTCAACACATTGTGTCCTCCTAAAAAAAGTTGCAGATTGTTTTCCCCCAGAACCAGCAGTTCTACAAATACACACTGTGTTATGCACTATGAAAAAAGTGAAAACTATATCATACTGTCATTACAAGTATCCTAACCAAATAAGTAAAAATATTTGTAGCCTCAATAAATTAGGTCAGAGTCCTAAGAACCATATGAAGGGTCTTGAATCGAAACATTTAGAGGAGTAACTGATTACAGCTCCAAAGACATCCCACCTCTAAACCTCTGCAGGTTAGGATTTTCCCATGCTGATCAGTAACAGTTGCCTTTACAGATTACATCTTCCCACACAGACAGATTGGGCTGGCCCAAGCCACCTCCACCACTGTGGTGACATACCTTTGCCCAGAATTCACACCTGAACTGCTTGCAAGCCATCTGCAACTGAAGAGACACAAGTTAGCCACTGCCAGATTATAAGAATATTCAAAGCAGCATGTCTAGCAAGTTGTTCTATTTCCCACACTGACAGACAAATAATAAATCACTGTGTCTACTGATAGATTCTGAAGCTCTCAAAAGATTACAAAGCATGGCTTTAATTTTCCCTTCCTCAGTTGTACCATAAAGGACACTATGGAAACAGTTGATACCACACACCCTTCCTTTTACTAGGGCAGAAAATCAAATTAACCAGAAAACACAGCCTACAAGTTCTTCAGAACTTAAGCCTATCAGAAAGTACTCAATCTGGTTGGAGGCCAAATGTCATGTATTTTTGCCTAAGTCTGTATGCTGTGTCATCTCTGAGACCATGTAAAAGCTTGAATCCTCATTTTTAACTTCTTGCCAGGATTTAAAGAGGGGAAAAAAAAGTTAGTCCATGGTTTGCAATGAAAAAGCACCTACCACAGGGGATAAATCCTCCTGCCTTTAGTCAAATCTAATCCAATTTTCCCTCACAGCTATAATATCATTCTGAGTGCTTCACTCCCTAAGTTTAGCTTCCCATATGGAACACAGGGAATTACTGATACAAATCTTCTGTACAAGGCCAGTCTGAAAAAAATACATAAATGGGCCTGCTTAACACTCCTAAGTCTGCAGTCTGAATCACTATAGTTCCATGAAGATACTGCCGTTTTTAGTTACTATGATACCCTCCAGAATGCAACAGCATTATGATTTTGGTTTCATAAAGGCTTTGATTTTCCTTCTATTATCACATATTTCATATTAGAATACATTCCAAGAGGCATATGGCAATGGAACTAGGTCAACCATTAACCAAATAACAAGAAACTGTTCTGCAGAGTACACCCTTCAAAGCTTGCTTAATGAGCTAGCTCTTGAAAATGTGTCCTTCAATAAGGTTGCAACTAACAGTCCTACCTGGTTTTCTTTAGACCCACAAGGTCACCTAAGGCAGCTTCTGGACATGACAGACTCTGAACAGCATCCTGAAGTGTAAAGGCATCTAAGTTAGATATTAAGAGCAGAAGACCACTCCACAATCATGCATAGGTCACTGAACGTCAGGAACCAGTCCAAGTAACTTCATCCTATCTGTGAGTAGAACCAATCCCAGCGTTAATCTACTCTCAAAAGCAAAGGACACAGTAAATTTCTTTGTAAAACTTGCGGGGAAAGATACCATCAGTAGATAAAGATCCATCATCTCTCTACCTCTTCCCATGCTTTCCCTTCAGAGGACGGCAATTACTTCCCAGATGAGAGTCAACTCCAAACACTTAACAAGGTTTGATAAAATGGTCTGGTATTAAGGCTTGCAAGTCAGAATCCTAATCAAATTCTTTATGTCCTTTGAAATTGTTGAAATGCGTACAGGATTTAACATGATCTGTCAAACCATGAAGAAAAAATTTCCATCATTGTTGATACATTAATTTGTTCCACATTGATCTTAACTTGCTACCATAGCAACCATGGATGTCCAAGCATGAAATATAAGTTAGGATTCTTAGAAGCATCTGTCACCAAGGAACAAATCCATAAGTAACACAGAGGTTAGAAAAAGCACTGGTTCATATACTGTTAGCAAAGCAGTAGAGACAATGTGACAGAACTATTTCTAAACAAACAGCCACCAATATTCATCACATAACTGCTGCAATCATGTTACAAAACAAAAGCAATGTACCGCATGGTAGTGTTGTAGTCGGTTAATCTCTGACCCCTTGACATGATATGACAGCTTATGGAACCAATCAGATTCCATCACATGATCACTGTGAGAACCAATTGATGTCTTTTCTCCATGGCACTATAAATGGTGCCTATAAAGGCTGAACTGCTTCTTTTCCCACCTGTGCCACACCGCAACAGCTGGTACTCTTATCTGCCTTCTGCCACATGGACCTGGTGAAAGATAATCCCCCTCCATCTTCTTCCCTATTGTTTCTAACTTACATTTCTTGCATTTTTATTCATCTTTCCCTCATTCCTGATTCAGTCTCATTTTATCCCCATATCAATTTTATTTTTCCCATTAAAACTACTGATGTTCAAAAGCTTTTCAATCTTGTTCACTGTGGCACACTTGTAGCAGGAAAGTGCAGAGAAATTTCTGTTAGGTTTTCATTAGCTGTCCTGTTTGTGAGGGTCAGATTCATTTACCGGCAGTTTACAGAGTTTTTTCCTTCAACTTTATCTAATGGCTTTTTGTTCTTTGTTAATAAAACTTGTTATTTTTCGTTACCATAATATTGTCCTCTGTTTTATTATGTGTTGAAGACCCTGGTAAATCAAAACCAAGACAAAAAAATTGTGCCCAATATGGGGCTGGAATGAACTGGGAGAATTAGAGGGCAAAGAAACTCTGTACCAGATTTTGGAATTTTTTTTGTTTGTTTTTAATTATTTCCCGTTCTTACCATGTTGGAGGGAGGAGGAGTGGAACCCTTCCAGGTATGCGTGGAATTTATGTTGTGTCTATTGTTCTAAATGTGTTGCTGTTGGAGAGGCTAGGATTTCAGTGCTGCTAGCCTGGAGGGGTGTTCTGTAATTGGGGGAAGGGGCTGATACAAGCTCCAGTAAAGCCTGCTGTGAAGCTTCCCTCATCCCAAATTCTAGCTCTCCTGAGTAAGGTGCACCTCTGAGAGGTGTCAATGATTTTCATTTTAGTATGGGAAGTCCTTCTATGTTAATCTAAGTGACTTATGTGGATTTTAATCTTAATTCATAAATATGTTGTTCACAGAGTCAAGGGACCTATGTCACAGTTTGAAACTTTGTCAGATGCTTTACTTGCAAATCAAGAGCCAAGTTTCTACAGCTCTACAAACAAATAAAAGGCTTGGAGCTTTCAGTTTCGAGTTTCCAACTCCTCCTTCTTCAGTTCTCATCTGTTTTCCAGAAAAAATACATGTCATGGACTGTTGAACATGGCAGGCATCTTGCTGTGGGAAGGTGATTAATAGAGAAAGTGATACTTCAAGGATCAGTGGAAGGAAGATTTTGTCTGAATTCCTCACTTTGCTGAAATGAAGAGTTCTCATCTCATTTGCAGCTGTAGACACTGGTGCACTGGAAATGGACAAGCATGTAAGCACACAGAGCAGAGAACTGGACTTTAAAATTCCTGCTGATGCTGAAGGCCATGTGCATGGACCAAATGGACTCTACATTTCCTCACGGAACAAGAACTGCTGGAAACCTCTTCTATTTGAGGGACTGGAAATTGCAGTTTGACCTAGTTACGTATGAATGCATGTCTAATCTCTGTATATTTTTCTGTTGGGTTTTATGTGGGGGTGAATTAAATGTGTCTTGTTGTTTGGTTTTTCCCCAAGCTGAGTTAGTTTCTTCCTTTTTGCCTGCAATTTGTAAGTGGTTTCTGAACCCTCCTTGTTTTGTTTTGGTCCACTGGAATACTAACTTAATTGGTTAATTTTGTCTCTGGTTAAATTATTTACAAGTATCAACACTAAATACTAAAAAATCACCATCATGCTATGTGACTACAGTTGAATGTTGATACTAAGCATACAGGGGTATTAATATTAGTTTTCTGATAACCTCAGAAAAAAATGGATGCAGCCTCTTATCTCTTAATCATAATCTTTCTTCTGAACAATATTTCTACAGAACAAAACATTATGGATTCCTGATGTTACTACTTATCCAAATAAAGCCAAAACTAAAAAAAAAAAATATCACTGCCTGTAGTAGACTTGGATGTCTCCACCATTTCAAACAAGAAAGTGTTCTGAGAACATACACACACCAAGACTTTCCCCAGTAGCTCACATCCATCCTTGTGACATCAAATATGAAACAAAACAACAAGAAAAAACCCACCACAACCATGACCAACATGATCCTGCTATTGCCTCTCTAACTGAGAAGTTCTCTGTAAACTGTTGTTTACAAGATGGGAACTCAAGTACACCTTTCTGGTGCTAGATTTTGCTGGTCTGTCAGATAGTAATTCTAGTTCCTAATTATCACATACAGGAAATGATGAGGCATCCATTATGACAGAGAAAAGAGTCAGTCTGTGTGATCATATGTCCCTGCAGATTGCTTTGTATGATAAGTAACAGCTCATTGCTGAAACAGGCTAACTCAGTGGAAGACCAAACATGCTGTGGTGAGATTATAATCTTAGTAATTCATAATAAAATGTCTTCAGCAAGTAGCATCTTCTTTGGTGTGAAAAAGTCAAGCGCCATGTATTTCCTTTGCAGTATAGGAAAGTTCTGGGAGAAGATGTTCAGACAAAATCTAGAAGAATTATTCATTTGTATTTGAAGAAACTTTTGATGAATGTTCTTTGGTGTGTTCTAAAACCTGTTCAACACCACTGCTAAAGCCACAGAATTACCAGATACTAGAAAACAGAACCTGCAAGAAAAGTTACATGGTCAGACACAATAGAGTAACCACACCTTAGAAAAAGTCTCTTCATCTGTCGGTTCCTAAAAACGTTGTTTAAAAAACAGCTACCACAATGCTAAGCTATTTACGGAACCAAGAAAACAGTCTGCCCTTATGTTATGTTTGAGTTTCACACGATTCTTCATGGATTCATAGAATAGTTCAGGTTGGGACATTAAAGATCATCTAGTTCTAGCCGCCCTGACATGAGCAGGGACACCCCCCTCTAGACCAGGTTGTTCAAGGCCCCATCCAATCTGGCCTTGAACACTTCCAGGGAGGAGGCAGCCACCCTCATCGTGAAGAACTTCCTTCTGACTTCCAGTCTAAACCTCCCCTTCAGTGCCTTCTTTTTCCAAGTACCCTATGCAGAAATGCTAGGCTTTCATAGCTTCAACCAAGAAAATCTCCTGAACAGGGCCAATGGAGAAAGGAAGAATCACTGGAGCTGGAACAGACCTCAAGAGATCATCAAGTCCAAACCCTTAGATAAAACAAGACTATCTAAAATACATTGCACAGCACTGCATCCAGACAGGTTCTCAATACCTCCAGAGAAGAAAATTCCACGACCTATCTGGGCAGCCTCTTCCAGTGCTTTGTGACTTGCACTGTAAAGAAGTCAACTGCAAGTTAACTGAGGAAGTTACTGCAGAACAGAACAGTCTTCACACACAAACCATGCTTTATATGAATGCTCTCCTCCCATCACCAAACTGCAACTGAGAAAACATACCTGTGGGTTGACTACTCCCATACTCCAACTCCAGCTCTTAGGAACATATTAAGAAAGTCATACCTTCACAGGGATACCACGGAATAGCCTCTAAGACAAGGTTTCATTCAAGAGAAGCTGTAATATTATTCTTTGAAAATCCTGCTGAACAGGCATTAGAAACCATGAGGACTGTCATTATAAAGTCCAGTTATGCCATACCCGTTAGGAAGCAAGCTCTGGTATTCTACATCTTCACAGCTGCAAGCTACATGAAGATATATGCAAATGTTTGGGGGTGGGGAGGTAGGGGTGAATGTGCAGGGGAGAAATAACTGTAAATAAAAAAAAACCAAACAAATTTACTGCTTTCTCAGAAAACACATCACTAGATTTTGAAGTCTATTGTTTAAGTCTATAGAATGATTAGCAAGCTTCTTTTATTTTATTTTTTTAGATTTATATAGATGTTTAACAATATTTGGTTCTTAAAAGAAAAAAAAAATGGCACCATGGTAATTTGCCACTAGTTTTAACCAAAAACAAAAATAAATCCCAGTAAGACATTCCTTCTAAAAAGGAAGCAGAAACAATTACAATATTTTTTTACAATTTCTTAGCAACTACAGTTTCAAAGTCTAACAGTCTGAGGTATCAACCGCAGTACCTTTCTGCAATTTTCTGCTTAAGTACAATGTTCTCACACTGTTACAGCTCTTGAATAAACTGTCTCTCCACTGCTGCCACAAGGATCTACAATGAAACTTTCAGGACTTTCACAAGATCAAACTCTTCTTTTTCTCCATATATGCTTGGCTCTTCAGTTTCTCGACAGTCTTCTGTATACTCCACCAGACATGCTTTTGGAGTGCAATTCACTAGTTAAAAAATACCCCACCAAATATGTTCAAAAAGAGAAAACAAATTAAACCCTGCTGGGATGAAGTTTTCAGATGAGAAAGCAGAAGGTAATTGTTTAATACCAAGTATGAAAGCAGCATAAAACGGCAAGACACAGAGAGGGAGGAAAATCTATTAGGGCTTCCTGCACTGGCATGAAATGGCTGCTTTCCTTCTTACTGCCAGCTCCCATGCTTCATGTTGACATTACACATCCTGTACTGTAGATCCACCCCCATGGTAATGCTTGCCCAACAGAATTATCTCCTGCGTCACAGCAGTGGTAACAGAACTGCTGGCTCTGCACATCCGAAAGCACTACTTCAATGCTTAATACATACAGCAACTGGACACACTACCAGATATTCTGGGTTGTTTTGTAGCACTCTCAGCACTGTATTACTTGGCCTAACCTTCTGTCAACCAGATGGTATGTTCTCCCCTTGGGAACAAACCATTACACTTCATTCTATTAATTTCTAAAAATGCTGGGACAGTTTACAGCACTTTTGTCTGGTTTATCTCTAACACGGTTGCTAAGATGAAAATGATCTGAAAATATCTGGAAATGCTGCTTCACACCAATAGAGAACAAGATTTCTTGGAATAAATATTTATGTCATCTGCCAGATCAACTACCATAGCAAGATGAACTACATAGCAACTTGAATTAGGTACACAAATGCAAAAGTACACATTCCTATCATTATAAAGAAGCCTAGGTTGCATTTAGCTTGATCCAAAGCACTTTTTTTGAATGAGAAATTACCAGGTAAGTAAGTGTCTATTTAAGCCAATCCCTCAATTTAACAAAAAAATAAAAATTAAAAAAGTGAGAAAAGCCATGCTTCTGTAAAAAAACCCAAACAGTTAGTGGTGGGACTCCAGAAAGCATTAATATAATCTTATAGGTAGGCATATCAACATACATGTTGTTACTAGAACACACATAAATTCATAGGATGTCATCTTTCAGAAACATGTCAGCATTAACTGAAAGTTGAATACTTATATCATACATACTCCCTCTGTCAAAATACAGAGAGTGAGAATGAAAGAAAAGGAGCAGATGAACGAAAGAATTCTCTAATGCATAAACTCTGTTAGTTCTTGCAAATCAACTATAACCATGCTCTCATACACAACTATAAATGAACATCTCATGCATGTAGGTGGTAGCTGTTGGAAAAAAAAAAGGTCATCTTCTATTCAAGATGTAGTATCCAAATGCTTTCCTGCATACTCCACAAGAATTTGTCCATGCAGTTAAAGATATGATCTTTAAATGTACATTCACAGTGAAATTCAAAATCAGATCACAGAGACTATTCACATTAATAAGCTTTTACAGTATAAGGGCTTTAGTCCCTATCATCTATTCTCTGTGAAATGTACTACAGTAAGAAGAAAAATGCAATGGTAGCTGAGGCCTGACCTATTAAAAAGCCTTTGTTAGTGTTCCTAACAGTGGCAGTAAGGATTTATTAAATAAATAATTAAAGTGTACTAGCCTGCACACAAAACAAAATCCTGAGAATGTAAGAAGAATCCTGTAAAAGTTGCCATTTTACTGCCTTCCAAAGAAAATAGGAAGCCAATTCACATAAAATCTAACCACAATAAATCATTAAAATCTGTTACTCATGGCTACCACTACAGTGCTTCCCAATCAAGGTTTGATTCACTTTTTAGACTGCTGCGCACACATAGCTTGGAGAAGAGGAAGCTAAGGGGTGACCTCATTAATGTCTATAAATATGTGAGGGGTGGGTGTCAGGAGGATGGAGCCAGGCTCTTCTCAAGGTCATCTGGTGATAAGACAAGGGGCAATGGGTGCAAGCTGGAACACAGGAGGTTCCATATAAATATCTGCAGAAACTTCTTCACAGTGAGGGTAAAGGAGCACTGGAACAGGCTGCCCAGGGAGGTTGTAGAGTCTCCTCTGGAGATTTTCAAGATCCACCTGGATCTGTTCCTGTGAGACTTGGTCTAGGTGGTCCTGCTGTGGCAGGGGGTTTGGACTAGATGAACTTTTGTGGTCCCTTCTGATCCCTAATGATTCTATAATTTTATGTGCTGTCTAGAGACAGGCTTCTCAACCTAAAGCTCCAGATCTCTGCAGGTTGGGGTATAAAATATGTTCCAATAGGACAGCACTGCTGTTATCCAACTTCCCACATGTGACTAAGTTATGATGTGGAAAGAGATCACAAACCATCTCTTTCAGTCCATTTGGGTACCTAACATATTCTTGAGGTCACCCATTACTATGAATCCTACTCAATCTTGAATAAACCTCAAAAATGTGGATATCAACAGATCAGTAGGCTCTGCCTTCAGATTATAAGCAGACTGCCTATTTCACCTGTAAAGAAGACTAGATGTCCAGCACATCAATGAAACAAGCACAAGAACAGAATGTGTGGCATTTTATCTCCATCTATCTTTAAAAAAATGTGGCTCTTTAGGGAAATTTTTATGTCCCATTTAAGTTACTAACTCATCATCATACATAACTGGCATGACATACAAAACTTCAATATATGGTCACAGGCCACCCAGAAAGTCATTCCACAACCTGAAACATCATCTACCCTTCAAACACGCTAAAAATAGATTCCTCATCCCCTTGAGGTCTCAGCAGCCCATCTGATATTACAGTACAGTATTAACAAACCCATGTAGACATGAATTCTTAAGTATATTCAGAGATACGACCAGAACACCAGCAAGTAAATTATACTGCTGTAAACCACTGGAGTAACATTGTTGAACATGTGGAAGCACTGAAGAACCCCAGAGGGTAACGATGATTTCATGTTCTTTTTGCAACCTCTGATCAATCTGCCTGTTACCTTGCCAAGCAACTTTTGCTCTGAAAGACATTTTCTTGAGTGTGAACTCAGCAGGTTTTATGTGGTTTCTTGAGAGAACAACACATTGAAAAATTTATATTCCTCCTGCTACTCAATAGTGGAAGGAGAGCAACAGGACTGTAGATGGTGTAGAATGGAAAATTCATTGTAGTATGTTATCACCTCTGTAATCTGATTAGTTAAAAATAATTCAAGTTTACTCATTTATTCATGCAGTTGAGAGATCCAAATATATTGATTCAACTCTTTCAGCAGCTCCAGTGCGTAATACAGTTAAGTCCTTGTAGCCAAGGAATTCAGAAGGTTTCATACATGCTTGGGTAACCTGACAGGAGAAATCTGCATGCTCTTCAGAAACAACTTCTTCTCAATCTACCAGAGTGGAAACTGACCAGGAGCCAGCATCACTTAAGTTTTAAATACATGAATCCTGTAAGCCAATGCAAACTGAAAGTCATCATATATACTTATTCACAATGCAGCCTTCTGTCGTATTTACATCCAGAAAGCTTGATAAAGTCCTCCTCTCCCCAGGTCCTGGTACTATTGCACACTTGGCTGCTTTACACCACATGCCTGATCTCAGACAATAGAACTTGACCTCTATGTGACCTGATATATTTGAAAACTGATACGCTTTCTCCACTCTGACCTAACCCAATGAAGATAAAAGGTCACTTAGACCAAAAGGTACTGGTCCCACACTTCAAGTTACATGAATTCAACCGTTGGGGTGCACTCCTGGCCAGCAACTCTAACCCTTTCTTACTGAGCTGCAAGCCTAAGTCATATGCAAGGGCAAGAATAATTCAGCAGTCAAGAAGCTAATTAACCAGTCTGAAAGCTGTCTGGCTGCTCTCAATTTTCCATCAGCCATTTATTAACATTTTTTACACTTGTCACGTTATTTAACTGAGCATGACAGAAACACAGTTTCAGAACCCACCAGTGCTGGAGGTCCTGTTCTTCAACCAGCGTCACCCAGGTGTAGAAAAGGAAGGGACAACTGAAACTGAAGATCAGAGCTTCCAATCAAATAAGGAGAAATAATTCAAACCTTGTTTATGTGACATTTATTTATTGTTCTTACAGTTCCACTCAGCTCACACCACAGAAGAAGATGACTCCTTACAGTTATTGCCTTCCAAACTTTGCTACATTACCAGTTAAAGTAGATGTTAGTCTCTTTTTCCATACTTACCACAAGCAGCAACACACCTGAGACTATATGATAAAGCACTGGCACAGAAACAAGGTGTCAGCACCCATATCTCAAGTTCTTGCAAACAGCAGAGCAAAGCAGAGGTCTACTCTAGTCTTACACACCAGAACAACTCCTAGAAGATTTTTTTCTTATTTACATTTTGGTTTGTATCAACACACAGCAACAGAACCCAGCACTAAGGTATGAATTTCCAATATTTCTATTAAAACCTAATAATATCAATTTTAATGAGTAGAGGCATGGGTGGTAGAACAAATTAAAAAAAATTAAGAGCAACATTTCAAGGGCTGGACTCTAGACTAGGTGTTTGGTCTTGTTAGTGATTGGTCAGATAGGCCTAAAGCCACATTATAAAGAACATACCCACAAACCTAGCTGAGTCTAACTGTAACTGAACAAGACAAGTCTGACTTAGACAAATATCCACGGGCCTCTAAGTTCCTTACAGAAGCAGTTTGATCAGCTTATGAGGAACACTCATGCTTCATGCACTGAAACCACATCAAGATGAGCACTTTTCCAAGCTGTCTCACAATTATAGTCCAAACTGGAGTGCCCAATTTCACCATAGAATCATTCAGGTTGGAAAAGACCCATGAGATCATCAAGTCAAATCGATAACCCTACTGTACCAAGATCACCACTAAACCATATCTCTAAACACCACACCTTCAAACACATCTAATGATGGTGACCCAACCATCACCCTGGGTAGCCTGTTCCAAAACCTGTCTACTCTCAGTAAAAAAATCTTCCTGATGTCCAGCCTAAACCTTCCCCTGTGAAGCTTGAGACTGTTCCCTCTTGTTCTACCACTAATTACCTGTGATAAGAGACCAGCACTCACCTCATCTACCATGTCCATTCCAGTAGCTGTAGAGAGCAATATGTTCTTTCCCCGGCTTCCTCTTCTTCAGGCTAACCATCCCTAGCTGCCTTAGCCTTTCCTCATAAGACGAGTTGTCTAGATCCTTTACCAACTTTGTTGCCCTTCTTTGGACCTGCACCAGAACCTCAATGTCTGTCTTGAATTGAGATGCCCAAAACTGAACAAAGTAACTTGATGTGTGGCCTCACTAGTGCCAAGCACAGGGAGCAAACACTTCCCCACTAATGCTGGGTACACTATTTCTGATACAAGTCAAGGTGCCATTAGTTTAAAAGAAAAACTATGTTGCTAAAGAATCATCACTGACAAAACACTTTCATCAATTCCTCTAGAAATTATAGCCTAGAATCTTCTCAAGGTGTCAATTTAAGACCAACAAGAGGAAGGCAGAAATCAAAATCCCACTTTTCAGCATCATCAGACAGATGAAATCTGGCATTCAGACCAGAACAAGACTTGTATTATTCTTTTCCAGATAAACATTAATTAATATCTTCAGCAAGTCAAAGACATTAGAACATAAAATGCACCACCCATCATGCTGAACCCAAATCTTCCAGCATGTACATGTCCATTTGACAAATAGTTAAAGAAAAACGCAAAATGTGGGCTGCTGGAGCATAGGTTCCCTGTGTCACATTCTCCCAAACTTCTCTTTTCCTTGCTAGCAATGAGAGGTCTAGGGACGATGTATGGGAGGAATGTGTTTGCCTGGCTTCTGTGATAAGTAGCTATTGTATTTTGAAGTCATTTGCATGACAACAGCCCAATCCAGCATGACCCATCTTTTTCCCTACAGGAATATCCTGCAAAGCCTTCTTTCCACAACCACTGATGCCACCCTGAAGCTGCACTATTCGGACCTTAAGAGCTGCAAGCGGGAAGGAAGAGCTTGCTCATTCAGGCAGTGCAAAGAAGCCCCTATTGTCCTCTGAGGCCACGGAAACAGTGACCCACATGTACATCAGAAGATTCCATTTTTTGCATCTTTGAAAACAAAGTGTTCTCTTTCACATCATCATGAGCACACTGAATCCTCAGTCTTCCTATATCATTCTCTGCAATGTCTGCTTTGTTTTGTCTTGAAAAATCATTCTCCTGCCTCTCTACCCCACGCAATTCCTCTATTAGCAGCAAGTTTCCACTACACATAATTATGCTATGCCTTAGCCTACTTTTCTGTTTGCTGAATAGCTCTGCCTATTTTCTACTTCTGCTGATGCTACCATTTACTTTTTCTGACACTCTAATCCTTGTATCCTTTGAAGGCTTGTCTCCCTCCAACATGACAGCAGCTGGGGTTCTCAGGCCCCTTTCCAGAGCTTTTTAATAGTAACAGTAATGCCATCACTGAACATCTCACTTCTTAATCTTCAGGTCAGCACAGTGCCAGTACCTGTAACAAGTGCTGCAAATCTACCATTCCAGTGTGGCTGACCTCTCCTCATCTAACTGACTAGCATGTCATTAGCTGCATATTCCTGTCACTGAAAGGAAAAGAGAAAACACAGACACAATGATACCACTAAGCTTCTTCTCCCAAATGCATGAAATAATTCCAATTATCTACATAATCCCAAACAGATTGCTTTATCTTCCAGTACAAAGTAACATGGCACACTTCAACAGATGAATTCTTTATTTAAATATTTTGAAACTAACATAAGTCCAGTGAATCGAGTCTTTTCTCCAAATTTTTTGTCCTCAACACAAAAGATTTGCAATGATTGCTACCTTGAAAAGCTCTCAGTGAGCCCTTCCTAATCACTCATGACATTGATGTTGTACCTACAACTCTTTATGTTGGCATTATCAAACATGTATTTCTAAAGAGACTTTGACTCCATGCAAGAACAATGGCGGCACATTCTGAGATGTCTCATTTCCATCTTCTTTAAATTACAAAATAAATGTAAACCGAATAATGTTTCTTGAGGGTTTCTAAATATCTTCTACCCAAAAAGCTGCACTTAGCCCAAGCCAAAAACCTATTGTGTTCTCCCTAGACAGCAGCCATGAAGGTCCATAACTATGTCAACCAGACCGGCCAAAACCAAAGAGACACTTTAGATCAAAGGGAAATAAAACTAACAGTATGGATGCTGTGTTTGGGATTGATGTGTCTCAAAATTTACTTCAAAGCAATCACAATTGGTGATTTGGAAAGGTGCTTTTCCAAACACTACTTAAAGAAAAGTTCCTTCAAGTAGAGATTAGGCAATGATATTTTGAGTTACTACAACAGTGCATGCTGCCTCAAGCTGAGGAAACCAACCATACCATGTTCTTCAATTCCTCAAGAGATGAAAAGGACACAGAAAACAAAAAAGTACATGAGACTGTGTTTCAAATATAAGACATTAGCAAGAAAAGCCCCTTTCCCCAACTCAAACCTTCTCTTTCAACCCTCTTCACAATTCTATGTGTACTGCAACATCTTTCATAGCTCCATAGAACTTAAGAGACAAGTGGAAGACTTTGGGTATTTGGCATTTTTTTTAAGTTGACAGAACAAACCCCCCAAAAAAAAAACTCACATGACTTTTTATTGACCTGTGTTTTGACTTCCCAAACACAAGCTGAAAGCAGAAGACTCTGGACACTAATGAAGACTGCATACTATTGAATCTAGCTTCCTCATTTGGAAACTTCTACTAAAGACTTTTCACTAAAACCCAAAAGATAATTATCATAAGTTGAGCTTCCTCCCCCCTTTTCTTCTTTCAGCACTGGCATACAAACCATGCTATTTTAACTTCTTTCCTGTTCTCCCAGTTCTTCTGGAACATTTTATTTTCAACAGTCAACTCATTTGGAGAAGTGCCACACTGAAGTTCAACCACTTACAATGTTAACTGTGTCTCTGCCAGCAGCTTAAGACTTGTACCACACCATCATCTCCAGAACTTCTTGATTAAACAAATTTTAGTTGCTTCCTTTGAGTGGTTAGAAGATATTTATGCAGCCTTCATTCTCATCGTACTACTTTATTTTTTTTTGTTCTTCAAGATTATTCTCACTTTATCAAGAGTAAAGTGGCATTTCTCATCCTCTTCCTCAAGTAAGACTTCACAGACCACCTGTACACCTCCTCTGATCCCATATTAAATTTTAATACTACCAGAAAGATACCCATTAAGCAAACCCTTTTAGACAGATCCCTTTTAGGTACTCTAGAACAAAGCATTGATTTGAAAAGCAACAAGTCATTTAGACTGATGAAGTTCAATATTTTTACTGAAGCCAGAAATTACAAGTTCATACTTGATCACATCTTGATCAGGTAAGCAAATTGAGCTATTCAGCACCATTCTGGCACTAGCAGGGGACCATTTTAATGCTGAACAAGTTCACAAGACACATAATTTAATTTCAAAACAGAGAGATCTGTAAAGAGAGCTTTTATGTTATTTTTCCTACTACAATGGATATAACAAAGGGTAAGGAAACAAAATGCATAAAAAGACACGAAGACATTTGCCTCTGTAGACCTTTCCTGATCAGTCAAAACAGACTCTCTTTCCTCTACCAGTATACTTCTTCAATTCACTCTTTTAGGTATTTGGAGGTTTCTGGATACCACAGGTTTTGTCCCTATGCTTGCTTAGCAAAGGTTTCACAATAGAACAAAGATTACCACATAGCTATTTACCAGTTTCACAAGTTAAGCTCTTATTTTAGTTTCTTACTATAAAATTTAAGAAATTATACACACCACTACACAGAGAAACTGTATGCTGATTTTGGCCAGGATACAGTTTATTTTCTTTATAGCAGCTAGTATGGGTATGTGTTTTGGATTTGTGGTAGAATACTGTTGATAACACAAGCATGTTTTCATTATCACTGAGCAATGCTTACACTGAGTCAAAAGGTTTTTCTCCTTCTCACCCCACTTTACCAGCAAGAAGTCTGGGGGTACATAAGAAGGTGGAAAATGAAATGGCTGGGATGGATTACCCCAACTAACCATAATGACATTTCATACCTTATGACATCAAGCTCATCTTACTAAGCTGGGAAAGAAGAAGAAAGGGGAAGATGTTCACAGTGATGGTGTTTGTCTTCCCTAGTAGCCATGACACGTGGAGATGGCTGAATACCTGCCTGCTGACAGGATATAATGAAGGAATTTCTTGTTTTGATTTGCTAGTAGACATGGCTTTTGCTTCACCTATTAAACTGTTGTTGTCTCAACCCATGAATTCTCTTACTCCTCCTCTTCCAATTCTCTCACCCATCCACCCAGAGAGCAAGTGGCTGTGTGGCCACGAGGTAGTCACTGGCTTGGATTAAACAACAACAAAGTGTAACAGCAAACTAAAGCAATCTCAATTTTTAATATAAATCAAACATGTTTGGAATAATAGAAAAAATAACAATTCTTTCTGTGAGTTACAAATATGAAGAGACATCTTCGGGCCTTTCTGAAATAACCTTCCTCAAACTCTTAAGTTGCACTATTGTAAGACTGTAGTTCTTCCATTTCCTTTTTAAAGCTAAAATTAAACTTGTCCATTCCTTGGGGCCCAGCATGACATCTACCAGATGTCCAGACATCTATGTTAAACACAGTTCTCCAATACTTATCAAGTCTCTCTTCAATCACTCATGTCTTCATAGATTTCAAGTCTCCTTTAAGTTCACAACACTAAACAATTTGATACAAATTTTACCAAACAAATTATGATATCTTTACATTTCCCAGTATTCAATTATATACTCCTATTCTTCACAGTCTGGGTATACACAACATAGTTTTACTCTCGTAATAAAATAATGCCTTAAAATTATAAAATTCTCACTATTACTTTCTAAATGTCTCAACAAAACCTATGAAAATGTATAAGGAAATAAAATAATTCTTTAAACCTTTTTAAAGCAGTGGCCCATACACTGTGTCTAATGAAGTTGAGAAAAGTTGTTAGGAAAAAAAAAGTTTATATTGTGAATAATAAGCCATGAATGCAATTTCTTTTGGAGCTTGCACCATGGAGAAGTTCTGGTGCCCACAAAACAAAAGTAATTGGAAGACATTGTCTGAATGAAGAGATCTGTGCCAAATTACAAGAAACATTAAAGTCAGCACCATCTCATGAATTAAGATTATCTTTCCAGAGCTCATTTAAAACTCACTGCTTCAGGGTTTTAGTGGTTTGGGCTTTTTTAAAAGATTTGTTTTGTTATTAAAAAAGAAGTCTCTCAGCTAGTATTTTAACAGTAAGGTGAACTTCAATCTCTGTGGGCAGACATCATGAACATCATTAACAAGAATGTAATGCTCTAAAGGGACTTCAGTCTTATAGTGAAGAAACCCCTTAGAAATAACACCACTTTCAACCAATTCAAAATACTGCAGTGACATTTAGCTTTCCAGGGTGTCTGTCACCACCAAAGAGTTGTAAGAAGCCCTTCCATAAAGATCCTCAGTTTAAATTTCAGTCTCATTCTTGAATGGCACATGCCATCTTCAGGACCAATGTATCTGTAGAGCTCACTGTAGTTAAGCACTGAGTTGACCCTGCAGGAAGTACGAGAACATTCACAATTCTAGACTATAGAATACACGTGGATACCTAAGGCTGCATACATTCTTCATACACAGGAGATGCTATATTTAAAATCTGACTCACACAAGCAAAGGTCAGTAGGGTCTTTTCAGTTTATCCAATGGGTGTTGACTTAGACCTGTGCAGAGATTGCAAAGTGCATCAAAGAAAATCACCTCAAGAAGAAAATAAAGTTAATCACCCTCTTTTACTTCACCAAAATTTAAGATAAAATGGCCTGAAAATATGTCCCATGGCCCACTTCTGAAAACTGGAAACAACCTCAGTAATCTGGGTGACCTATCAGCAACCTATCAGAACTTCAGAAATGCACAGTTGATAATGCAGTATCTTCCCAAGTGTATTAAATTACATTGATTTTTAACCTTGCAGATCTCAAGTTCATCACTAATTGCTACAATCCTCAAATCTCAAAATCCTCAAAATGTTTCACACAACTGGGAGTATGTTCTCACTCAAGATTCACTGCTCCCCTAGACTATCATACTTCCCATATATAACACATTACTTCTTAAAGTCTTTGAAGTAACCTACATACGAACATTACTGATACCTTCCTATGGAGCCTTCACGCTCAGTAGCATCGCACTCTGGTGTCCCCCTTATGCATTTCAGCACGTAGTTTGAATTTTTTGAGGAACTGCATCTACTATGGAAATTATGCAAAAATTTAGATTGGTGGGAGAAGAGTGTGACCTTGTCAAGTCTATACCAAATGATTTCAGATTAAAAAGTGCATTAAAAAAACAGCACACAAATTCCTGTTCAACTGCTATCTCACTTTGAAGATCTTAGGTTTCCATAATGACATTAAAATCATAACAATAATGTTGTCGTAGGTTTTCAGAAAAAAATACCTTAAAGACACCAAAAAGATAGTTGTGAAAACTGCTTTGTTTTTTTGTTGAGAAATTATGTACATTACCATGCTCTGAGGAACCTACTGAAAGCTCACTAGTATCCTTTTAATGCAATGAGAAATATCCCTTCTTAATTTAAAATACATCCAAAATTAAGAATGCTCTGAAAAATCAGATGTTAAAAATCCCAAAAATAAAGTATCATCATCATCATCACCTAGAAAAAAAAAAGACATTTCATGACATTCTCTGGAAGAACCTGAGCAGCCTCAAGCTGTATGTACTTACCTCCAAACGCTTTCAAAAATCTATAAATATATGCACCTCTACACTATTTCTTTGACCAACTAATCAATCTCTTAAATTCTGTGGCCTTTAACCAAAGAAAAATATCTAGAAAGGTGACCTCTGCATGAAAGCTTAAGAGGAAAAAAGCCTGAGAATGTTTCTCTGTGTGAAGGAGAATCTGAGCAATTTCCTCCAATCCTCATTTCCTGATATCATGAAGCCAGGGAGAAGACCCATCACAATGTTGTACATTGAAAAAAAATGGAGAAACCTTAGGGGAAAATATCATGAATAAGCCAGCTATTGCCAGCAAAGATTCAAAACATGGAGAGACATCCACGATGTTAGGAGCACTTCCCATCTCAGCTTTGTCTACTCTCTCTCTCCTCCATTTTCTGGTGGAGCTAGAGAACATGACATGGCTTACCTGACTCAGATCACAGCTCTCTGCCAAACTAGTCACTTCCTCTTAGGCATGCAAGCAGCTTCATGAGACAAACAGACCCCCCCAAACACACACACAAAAGCAGCAGCAGAAAGCACTCAAACTTGAAGGTCTTTCTCCTCCCAAACACCAGAAAAACGAATGAAACTTTTCTCTTTTCTCCCCCAAAGATGGNATCTCTATGTGTGGACCATAGAAACCACAATGCTAAGAGGAGCAGGGCATGGGGGGAGAAGAAGGTTTCTCCAGAAGACATAAAGAGCCTGTAGACCGTGTGTGTGCATGTGTGTGAGAGCGAGGAGAAGCTTTGTGTTGTGGAGCCTGGACTGGAACCAAAGCAGACAGCTTGCAAATGGAGGACAGGGCGATAAAGAAAGGGAAAGAGGAGGAGAGATAGGGAAAAGGCTGCTCCGGGTGATTGAGAAAAGGACAGGGGAGAAAGCACCTTCTCCCTCGCTTGGTTTAAAGGTAGGGGCATTGGGGAACTGAGCAAGAAGTGGGTTCCTTCAAGCCCTTCCTTTCTTCTTTGCTCGCTTTCTTTCTCTCAAAGGAGAACACAAGCGTGTGTAATGGCTCCTCTCTCCAGCTGAACGCTGTCCTCCTCCAAGCAACCTCCTGCGGGCACCACCAACCCCGCAGCCCCGACGCCGCCGGGGACCCCGCATCCCAACTCCAGGAGAGCCGTGGTGGGGGCACCACCAGTGTGGTGAGACCAGCCTCGCCAACGGCGGAATAGAAGGCAGAGAGAGGAGACGAGGAGAAAGACGAGAGAAGAGAGGGGTAGAGATAAAAGCAAGCAAGCAAGCAAGCAAGAGGTCACCCGATTGCCTGGGTCGTGCCAGCACGGAGCTTTTCTCTCCTCCGTGTCTCTCCCGTCCCTGATCCAAGTCCACAAGCACAGTACCATCCAGACCTCGCGCGCGCACACACACACACATCCTCTCGGGCACCCCCCACCCCGAAAGCTTGGCTGATATCTCACTTATCTCCCCATATCACACACACACACACACACACACACACACACCCCTCTTTAACAACAACAAAAAATTAATTAACCGCCTTCCTCCTCTCCTCCCACCACCACCACACCACCACCAGCACCTCCTCCTCTTCTCCTCCTCCATGCAAGAGACTTCTGTCTCAAACAAAACACCCCGCTCTCGCTCCCCTCTCTTCTCCTTTTGGGCTTTTTCTTCCTTTCTTTCTTCCTCCTTCCTCCGTTGACCGAATGAATGAATTTCCGAGGAAGGTGGTGGGAAGAAAGAAAGACAGAAAACACCAAACAATGTATAGAGAGAGGCACATGAGAGATGATCCCTCCAATGCCAAACCGGAGATGGGTTTTAATTGCAAGAACTTACAGGAGCGTCCCGGCACTGCTGCTCTTGCTGTTGCCTCTTCTCCTCTTCCTCTCTTCCTAAGCTCTTCTTGTTATTGTTGTGGAAGTTGTTTTGTGAGTCTCGTGCTCCTTGCCAGGTCTCAGCAATGGAGGATCGCCATCTTTCCCTGCTTTTCCCCCCCTCTCTCCCTCTCCCTCTCTCTCTCTCCTTCACTGGTTTGCTGCAGCTGCAGATGACCTGAGATATCCGTCTCTCTCTCTCTCTCTCTCTCTCACTCACCCTCTGTGTCTCTCTCTGAATAATGAGCAACTAGAGGGAGAGAGAGAAAGAAGACAATCTCCTCTCCTACCACACAAAACGCAAGAGCACCAGGGGGTGCAAGAATCCTTTCTAACAACAACAACGTGTAGGGAAAGAGGAGGAAAAAGAGAAAGAAAAGAGAAGAGGCAAGAAGAAAGAGAGGGAGGGAGGTGAAAGAGGAGGGGGGAAAGCAAGCAAACGGGGGAGATCCAGGAGGCAGGCAGATGGAGGAGAAGATGGTAGTGATAGAGGAGGAGGTGATAGAGGTAGTGATAGAGGAGGAGGGTGAAGGCGATTAAAAGGAAGAAGGTGGTAACAAAAAGTTAAGGTTTGGGACACTGAATCACTCACAGGCCAGGGAGGAGGAGAAGGGGGAAAGATCTGAAGAGCTTCCCCTTCCAAGCTGTTGCCTTCACAAAGCTTCCTGTGCAGGAGCGCTTAGCAGCTCCTGCGATGCTCCGGGAGCCGCTCGGATGGAGCGCTCTGCTAGGTCATAGCTCTCTTCCAGCCATGAGAAAAACCGGTTTCTGCATGCAGATCTGCCCCTGAGGTGATCCCTCAGACACATCCATCTAGAGGCTAATCTTCTCTGAGCAGGTTAAAGAACATAAATGGAGCTGGAGGTTGCAAAGTATAAAACCAGATCTACCACGTGGTTGGTTTTTAATCCCCCTTCCAGCGTTCATTTGATATGGAGAAAGGACATTCGAATTGTCCATTTCTGGCACGTATTTTGAAGTCTACTCCCGGAAATAAAGACAGTCATCTCCAGGTTTTTCATTTCTCACAAGCATTTAGGAGAAAACAGAGCTGGTACTGCCGAGCACCAAAATCACTTCCTACCTTGGTGAAACATATTTGTTTGCAAAACAAAACAAATAATTCTACTTAAAATAACTTTTATGCCTTCCAATACCTAGTTGTCTGCTCCTTTGTGACTGATTATTTAAAACAGTGGAAACTAACGATCAAGGCTCACAAACAAAGGTATCTTGGTGACGAAGGCAACGGCTCTAGCCTGCATTTTTATTTAATCTTGTGTCTGTTAAGCATTGTGCAGAGCTACTTCTGCTCAACANTGTGGTGGAGTGCGGGGGAAGGGCGGATTAGGGGTTATGTGCAGGCTCAGAAAATCAATGCACGGGAGTGAGGCAAAATCAATTTGAGCACAAGGGCATGACTGGTATTGGAACATCACTGGGGTTTCTCAAGCCCTCAAGCACTGCCGTTTGCATGGGTGGAAGAAAGACTAGAACCACAAAGCTCTGATTCAGGGGAAGGGCGAGATCCTTCCCCTTCTCTGTGTAAGTTTTATGTGAGTGGTGAAGCTGAGATGGTCGTCTTAAAGGAGTCCAGGTTTACTGGCTCCAGGAGAAATCAGGCATGTTAGAACTTTATTGTCCAAACTCTCCCAGCTCAGCTGAAGACCAAGTGCAAAAATGCTAACAATAGCAATGAAATAGAATGACAAAAATCAGTCGCCCAAATACTAATCAAATATTAAACCCTTGCACTCCTCGATCTTCCCACAACGCACACAGGCAGGATCTCTCCCATTGAATCTTCTCTTTCTTTGAGCCGTGCAAGCTAATCACTGAACAGGAGAAAGATCTCCCTCCTCTCTCCTCTTTCTTCACTGCTCCTCCTCACCCCAAACAAGTGCTGTGAGAAATAGGAGGAAGCATATCTGGACAGAAGGACCACGGTTGGATTTAGAGAAACCTTAAAGAAAACAGGAAAACCCATCGAAACTGGGGATTCTTACTAGGACTACTGGTTTCATGCAGACAAATGAAGCAGACACCTCCTAAGAAGCTGATAAAAGAACATTAAGGAAAAGGGAGGAACTGTCTTTATGGCTGCCAGAATGTGCATGTGTTCAGCCTGCAATTTTCTATAAATCATCCTCTTCCCAGGAACAGAGCGCCTGGGCTTTGCAATCTTTGACGTATCAGCACTGAGGCAGACAATTTACCTCTTTGTCTCCCAACGTTACATTCCAAATTAAGAAAAGAAAAACTAGGAAGACAAATAGAGCAACCCAAAAACCACAAATCCCAGAACACCTGACTTCTGACCAGCTACCCTCCAGGGAAATAACAATCCCATTTCAAAATGCGGGCTTTTGGGAGAAGTGGTCATCAAACCTCAGCAGGGTTTACCACAAGAAAAAGATTAAAATATATTAAAAAAAAAAAAAAAAAAGAAATCTTGGTCACGGGAGTTAATATATATCTTAGGGTACCTCTTGCACCAGTCCCGAGGGGAATCCCCCTAGCACCGGTGGGAGCACGGGTGTCCGGGCACCCACCCGGGGACTCGCAGTGGAGGTCAGAGGAACACCAGGCACTAGAGGGCATGGGGCGCGTGGTTTCACCCGTGGAGTCTGGTGGTCCATAGCTTTCTCCCTCAGGCTTTCTGTTATTCCCCCAGCTCTGTGCTCCGAGCGCTGCCCAGGAAAGCCAACAGTGAGGTGGACATGTTGGCAGAGCTCCACCAAGAAGCAGCCATCAAGGAGAAGAAATGGGGAAGCCTCTCCGGAGTCCCCCGTGTCCATGGACCGGTGGTTCCGCGCGGGAACCACCTTCTTGACTTCCGAATCCAGTGGAGGCGAGGGGTTCAAAACTGGGGTGTGGGGGAACCTCCGCGGGTGGCAGGCGGGGGAGGGCTTTAGTTACGGTGTAGCCCCCCCGACCCGCTCCGCTGCTGTGCCCAGCACTAAAGACGTTAACAATGCTGAGAGTACCCTCGTTGTGAATACCCTGGCGGGTTAACAGTCCCGTTAAGGGGAACGTAGTTTGCACATCTCAGGGTGCCGGCATTTGGGTCGCCGGGAATGCCTGGGCACGTCGGATGGAGACAAAGGCTCCGGTTATCTCCTCTGCCAGGCAGCCCGGCTGCGAGACGGCAGTATGACGAAGCCCATGGTGGGGCTTAGCACCCCCGGATCCCACCGAGGGTTGAGGGAGGGAGGGGTGGGGATTTCAGCCTCTGTCCGTCTTCCTAGCTGGGATTGTGTTCCACCGCTGTGTTGGCTGAAGCCACAGGAAGAGGATGTTCCTGGTTTTAAATAAAAAATTAAATCCCCTGCCATCGTCTAGGGTGGGTGGACGACTGGCGACCATCATGTAGCCAGAGGAAAGAGGGCCTGGGATGGGGAAAAAAATACTTACCAGCTTCTCGAACTGACAACATCTTTCCTCATCCAGAAAATCTGATAAACCTGGAACCATGCACTTAATCGCCAGGACAGGTCTTTTCTGTTCTGCAGTAGTTCAGGTCTGCATGGGTCTGGCTCATATGCATCCCCACTCCTGCAACCACTGGAAGCCCATGGGGGCTGTACAATGAGCCCCACCATGGTATAGCCAGAAGCAAAGGGGTTAGCAGGCTGCAGAAAGCTCTAGATGATGCTATTCTGCCTCTCTTTTTTATTTTTCAAGCAAACCTATTTCGCCATGGGCTCTAATTAGCTCCTTAGGAAGGAAAACTCTGGTGCATTTAGCATGGACAGTGAACACACCCTTAGTGAACAGGAGACATGAGGAAAGCAATGTGGAAAATATGATGCTGAAAGCACACTTCTTTATATATCATCAACAGTGAACCAGTGTTGTTAATGTCCCCTCATTGAACTGAAAGTAACTTCTTTTTTTTTGTCTTCCAGATTTGGAAAAGTTTCTTATTTTTTCTGCAATACATTTGAGCTTTCTATTTATTCTTCTCTTCTTCATGGTTATTTGCGAGACAAGCATTGTGTCAACTGACTGAACAACCGAATATTACTCTGTCTAGAATATTATGTTCTATAGCTATTGACAGAATTTAACTTTCTTATCTAAGAAGATTAGAAATGTGCTCTTCTGAGCTTCATCTTGGCAACTGACTGATTTCTTTTACATTCAGTGGTTTCCTTATTGTAACTTCGAGAATGAACTGGTTGGTTGGAAGCAAAGAAATCCTGCTTCAATCCTTGAAAGACAAAGGATATCTAATCAGCAAGGCTTTCTTCTAGCAAATACTCTTATAGAGGACAGTGGATTCAGGGAGGTTTACATGTAAATAATCCAAATCTAAGCTTTTAAGAACCCTTCAGAAAATTCTTTTATTAAAACCTAAAACTTTCAGCCTGCTAATATAATTTGGCATGTTTTAATATTGGCAACTCAGACTGAAATCTCCAAGAGCAAGCTCTTCACTATGAGATCACTTTGTTATCTACAAGGACACATCAGAATTTAGTACATATGTTACAGATGCATGGATACATTTTTATGTTGCTGAAAGTTCTTGAAATAATTCACTTTGCATGTTTAAAATCTTTAGAAGCAAAATATTCTTTGCTGCTAGTATAAATTAAGTTTTATGAAATTCCTATCTTCCAAAGACGGTTTGATTTCCTTTAACTTCTGTATGGTTTTGTATGGAGTCAAGGAGATTGAAACTGCAGTCAGTTTACAGCGACTGACCTTCTGGATCATGACAACTGTTTTTTGCTTAGTATAGGAGCATTATATCTCAACAGTATATTATATTCACTACTAAGAAGCTCTTCAAGAGAGAAACAGTTTGATTTTTTTGTTCAGAAGAAGAAGGTACTGAGTGATTTGTGAAATGTTTTTTAATTTATTGGTCAGGTGCAAAGGGTTTCTGGCTATATTCATTGGTAATTTTTCAGTCCACTCCATTCTATGTATTTTACTAGATTTATACAGTTGAATACAAAGCTATTCTTACCTGCATAGCCTTGAAAAAAATTCATTTTTTCCACCTTTATTCTTTTAAGATCTAAATGCAACACTGGCATCTCTTGATGTCTCTCTGTCATGTCAGTATTTTTACAACTGAAGATTTCAAATACCAGTGAAATAATTTTTATTCTGTGTGTCCTATTCAACTTGTATAAAGTACAGCCTCTGACAGATTTGCATTTCATTTCCTAGCCAGTATTTCTGCTATCTAACTTTTCTACACTTTCCATAAAATTGAATAAGGCCATCTCTGGCTTTGTAGGGACATGTCTGGTATTGCTGAATAATCTACCTGGTGTATGCAGTTTAATGTCAATTTTATTGATACATTAGAAATTTAGCCCAAGTTTCATATTTTGAAGCAACTGCAGTAGGTGTTTTCATTTCCCATGGAAGTATTTCAGGCACAGCTGATTTCTCATCTTGCATGCCTTGGAAGATGTAAAAAGGAAACAACACATTTTGTCTGCTGCTTTTGAAGTACTTGTGCTTGTTGTTTACTTCCTAATGAAGTTGTTTCTTCTTCAGCTTTTGCTGAAGGCCCAGTTGTACATATGAGTCAATTCAAGTTCCTTTTCTCTGTCAGCATAGGGATACATGCTGCAGAAAGCTGAACACAGCTGAAGTTTGTGCTAAAACTCTTCTTCTAATTATGCTATTTGCTTTGGGTATACCCTTCCTATTTGTGAGTGTGTCACTGCTGCTACTAATACTGAGATGTTTCAAATAATGCCATGGAAGACTTTTCTCATGATCTTGAGTTTGTGACTAACACAAAATGAAGGTCTTCCTCAACCATCTGCTGATCATTTGTCTCTGTTAATAGATTGATTTTTTCCCCCTACTTCTATGTATATATGCCGTGTTTTTTCTCTTCATGTCTTCACGTGATCAGCCAAATCCTCAGCTGATGTAATTTGCCTAGCTTAATTGACTCCAATGGATGTACTACAAGTTCCAACCTTATGCCTGGCTCATTCTTGCTTCTAGTTAGGTTAATCATGTTTACCAATTATTTTCAATAGCTGTAATATTTTTCTTTTTACTTGCAGGTGTTATGTATCAAAACAACATATTTTTCTTCACATATATTTTCTGTATGATATATTGATATGTAATAAAGAGTTATGTTTTAAAAATTTGCATTTATTTTCTGTTACCCTTTCTGATCTCTCCAGTTACTCAGTTTCCTAATGTGAACCTTGGCTTCGTACCTTCTAAATTGTAGCATTTTGCTGAGTTTTTCTCCACATTAATTTCAAAGGAACTTTCCTTTTGTAATATTTTATCTAGACTAGTGTTGTCCCTCTTGTGAAGAAGGCATGGTTTCCAGTTTTCATTTTTAAAGCTAGCTGTTATGTTCTCTACACTTGAAGACGTACCATTAGTAATGTGAATTTGTTCATTTACAATGCCCATTAAATACTGACCTAGTCAGAAGTGGGCAGTCATATTGTCATGAAAGATAATTGCAAATGTAAGAAGGCAGATGCTATAAAATTTTAAAGTCAGTTTTGTAACCAATGGCCATTTTCGTCAGCCTGGAGATTGCCCATAATTAAGTTTTTTTCTCTAAAACACAGAAATGATGCGGTATGTTTTGCTTCCCTTTGGAAGAACTCCTTCCCTATCTATCAGAATCTTCAAACTCTTTTGTGGAAGTCTAGACTACATTCCAGCCTTCAAAGTGACTGAGTAGATTCCATTAATAGGGAGAAGGTAGATTCCATTAATAGGGAAGAAAAACATTAAAGAAAGTCCATAAATAGTACCAGTATAATTGGAAAAAATCCTCACCTAAAGTTACAACAACATTTCAGCATCCCATTCTACCTTCTGAAAGGTAACAATTATTTATACATATCAGTGCTATGTAAATGCCACCTGTCCAATCAATATATTAATATTTGAATTAATTTCAAAAGAAGATGGCAGGAAAAAAAAGCCATCATTTCCTCAGTAATGAACTAATTTATCTGATAATCTGACAACTGCAAGTGGGTGGTACTCCTTTTTCTGTGTAGTCTTACAAAAGATACTGCTGCAATCAAGCTGGTACTTACTATTCTGGCAGTAAAACATGTCAAGCATCAAAACTTGACATGGAATGTAATGAGAAATTATATGATTGAGCAGAGATTTAGCAGGTATGTTACATTATGTTAGCATGACTTCTGATCTGGGTCTTGAAATCTTTATCCACACACACATACTTGATGAGTAAGACAATTTCCTGTGGAAAAGCTTAGAAGAGAAGACAAAGGAAGTATGGCCAGCATAGGGAGGATGCTCTGATTGTAAATAGAAGAGGTTGTTATGACATATTCCCAGTGTCTTGTTCAACAGGATCCAGTTCCACTTTCCTGGTCCTTCTAGTAATGCATGGCAAGCAATAACGAGGATTTCAGCCATGTGTAGGCCTTAAGGGAGGCATAGAGAAAAAAGCATACCAGTGCCAAAGAAAAGAAATCAAGCTGCTGTGTAAGGGAAATGGGAAGGGCCAAGCAGGAAAGGGAAAGGGAAAAGGTTAGAGTAAGTGGAACGGTAGGTCTAAGTTGAAGGTTAAGGGGAAAGGAAGGGAAAAGATGGGATGGAAAAAGAAGTGAAAGGAATCACAGAATCACAGAATTACCAAGGCTTGAAAAGACCTCTAAGATCATCAAGTCCAGACTATGACCTAACATCACCACAACCTAGACCATGGCACTAAGTGCCACGTACAATATTTTCTTAAATGTCTTCAGGGGTGTGGACTCCACCACCTCCCTGGGCAGTCTATCCCAGTATCTAATCACCCTTCCCACGAGGAAGTGCTTCCTAATATCCAACCTAAACCTCCTGTGGTGCAGCTTCAGGCCCAGCCCTCTTGTCCTATCACTAATTGCCTGGGAGATCAAGGAAAAAGGCAAAATAAGGAAGAAAAGTTCAAATTTAATGTGATTTCAAGTAGTGACCAGAGAAGGTGATTTAGGAAAGCACAAAGATGTGGTTAGGATGACTAGCTGATCAGGAAATCCAGCAGAACAGTGACTTTAGCAAAGGTAAAGAAGTCAAAGGTTTGCAGAACAGCCACAAAAAAATTAATAGCTTCAGGGAAAACAGTAAGGAATCATGATTTGGATAAAGAAGTTGAGGACAATAGCAAGTTTTAGCTCTTCAGAAAGAAAAGTAGGTGGATTACATATGCAGGGGGTATAATGAGGTCTATGCTACAGCCAGTTAGATGCAGTTCAGTTGAATTTGCACTAAAAATTGCTTCCTGAACCTAGAATGCATTATCATAGTTGTCACTGCTTACTTGTCCTTTTGGTGATTTTTGCTGCACATGCTGTTATCTGTGGAAACTTCTCACTGATGCCCAGTTTTTTTGCAAAGGTCCAAGTTGTGTATTGTGTTTCTATACATTGTGACTGCACAGGAAATTCTGACAAGCACACCTGAAACATCAGCTGATACAGGTACTTCTGAGTCTGCAGAGAGCCTGGAGCAACAGCTCCAAGAGGTTTGAACCTTCTCATTCATCTTCTTCTTAACTTGTCATTCTTCACCTTCTAACTTAATCATCAGCTTTATAGCTGGCCCCACGTTTTTAACTGTTTCTCTTTTGATCATTTCACAGAAGCCCTCTGAAGTTTTTATTCCCTAATTTCAAAGTGTTTCTTATGCCCTCCAGGTGAGAAAGTCTAGAGCTGCAATGATATCTGTTTTCCCTCTTGACAACTTTCAAGCTGCATGTGGGAATTGCCAGTGTGAGAACCTATGGCATATAA
Source organism: Upupa epops (assembly GCA_013397515.1). Lineage (NCBI taxonomy): Eukaryota > Metazoa > Chordata > Aves > Bucerotiformes > Upupidae > Upupa > Upupa epops. The sequence goes on from VZRI01009639.1 coordinate 107,731, forward strand.
GAAAAAATATAGGGAGTCCAATAACTTAATTGGTTTGCTTACCTACCTAATTGTCCCTGGTATTAATGTTTAATAATTAATTGTCTTCATAGCTACTTAATTCAGTAGCTTACATTGCCTGTGTCAGAGGGCTGGGGTTAACCAGTTTTGACCCATCAAATATTACATAACTACATTGACCAAATTTCAATTCACAACACTTTAGTATTCTACACATATATTCAAACTTCCATACTCCTCTTCCTCTAAGTTAGACAATTGCACTTCATCCCTTGGACATGAGAACTGAAGAACACAAGCAGAGGAAGTCTGAGTCGTAGGAGATGGACACTGTGAAATGTGCAGTTTGTCTCAGTGTTCACAAGCCAGAAAGAACTCTAGTTTCCCAGCTAAAATGACCATATGTCAGATGTTGTTTTCCTTTGTCTTCCCCAACGAGCAAGACTGAAGTCTATCTTTGGATTAACCAGCTCTGAGATAGTCACAGTTTAGCCTGATGGATAAGCCTAAGCAACCTTGTGTTTGTCCTCTCTCAAGGCTTTCTTTGCCTACTAAGGACTTATTTACACTGGAAAACTGAATAACCAGTCAAGCTGTAGCAGTGTCATTTCAATATAACCAGTTTGTATTCTGTTTAGACAAACCCTTGGACTAATCTTCTTGCCCCATGGCCCCAGTTGCAGAAAACTTGGAATATCTTTTGGAGTCTTATCCCAGTCTTAGATTATAAAGCCTGCCACAACTTTTCATTTTGTTGAAGATTTCCTGTCATTTCAGCTCTGGAGCCCATCACATTCCAGATCTTTTACCCACCAACAAGATCTCTCAGCCAAGCCATACACATTCTGACACCAGGGTGCTTCTGTTCTTGCTGTGTTCAAAATCCTCCTCTGACCCTCTGTCTTTGGATATCTAACTTTGTTCAAATGTTAATAGACTGAGCAATGGACAGGTTGTGCGCAGAATGCACATTGAAGTTGGAACAGGTCACTGCTCCAGAGACACTACAGTGACATGAAGTTACCAATAAATTTCACTGTCTCTAATGTTAGTTGATGAAATCAAGAAACTCCATCATTCCTCTTCCATTCTTTCCATAGATTAAGCACAAAGTACTGATTCCATCAACTTATCTCTGTGAAAACAGCAAGCAAAGATGATCTTTATTTTGCACTTTGTATTTCATGATTTTCTACATCTCATTATTTTTGCTTTAGATAATTTTTACACATTGCATTATTAAATTATATGAAGAAAATAGCAAAATACCTAATAGATTTGTAGCAATGCAAGACGATGTCTTATGAAGACATCTAAATGCAACTACACATCACAGGGTGGGCGGATTATTTTATTGGCTTAGTGCAATTTTCAGTTTTAATTACTCAATTTAAATGACTATGTAAGGATACTCATACAGTACCTCTGATTTTTTTTTTTATTAGATTGCCAGCCAGAATAGAGTATTGCTGCAGACATATGTGTTACACTGTATAGCAATAATCCTTCTTGCTGTGTAAAAATCAACAGTACGAAAGAAACCCACTGCTCAAATGCTCTCGGATAGTAACTCTGCAGACTACCAGCTTGTTGCTTTGCTGGAGAAAAAAAAAAAATTGTTTCCACATCAAGATCACAGGCTGTTTTTCTTAAAATTGCAACCTTATATCTACTAAGCAATGCAAATTTGTAAGGAGACCTTCCACTGCATTCCCAAGGTATTGTAAAGGTCCACTGCTGACTGACACCAGGCCTAAGCCTGCCAACCTTGTCTTTCCTCTTTCATTTGCCCCAGCCTTTAGGAACCACTCCAGTCATCAGCCTTCACTTGTCCTTCATAAGGATATGCTTTCAAAGAGAGCTGTCTACCCCCATGGCCTAAGAAGGACCCACTTACTCTCCATTTGAAGTCAAGGAAGGGATGACTCCCTAATTCCAACCACATCTTTCGTCCTGCTTTACCAGACATTCTTTGACAGCACTTTTTTCTCCACTGAGAACTGAGTAGTAAAGATTTAAATCTGGGCTGAGAGGACCTTGAATGCCAACAAACTAACACAGAAAAATGTGTTGGAAACAACTGTGCATCCAAGGGTCAATCTAACCACTTCCTATCTCAAAAAAAAAAAAAAAAAAGGGGGTATATGAAAGGAAAAAGTTGTTTAAACCATTTGAACACTGTTGATGATTTTATTTTATTTGGTTTAGTAAGAAATTATTTTACAGGTTAGGACACAAGTCCAGTTAATTCCACTCCCTAACACTGGCAGAATGACTTACTTCTCTATAGTCTTGGGAACATAAATAATTCATTGTTACTTTCTTTCCTCAGAAACATAAGAGACCAAGAGGCAATCGGCTTCAGTTGATCTTACTAAGAACCACAGACATGTTGGGTCACATAAGACATGCGATGATACCAAACTAAGCCTATTCTAAGGGTTTGAAAAACACCACAAAACACCACCAGTTAGTTTTGGCACTTCTTATATCAGGTTTCCTTTCATAAATGGATATGTAATTTTTAATAAACATTAGATACAGTTGGCTGTAAACCACACATTTGATTTAATAAAAGGATTGGTATACAGAAATGTTTTTTTTTATTTTATTCTTAAGAAATAGTTGAAAATTATTAACATTTCAACATATTTCAACTTAATGATTAATTTTATGAATAAAATAACAAAAACCATAGCATACATTTTGTCAAAACTGTGTTCTGCTAACTGAAAAGTAATTCTTGTAAGCAACTATGCTTGTGCCTAGCAGTAAGTGATAAGCTAATTCCAGGTGACACAATGTTTAAAATAATCTGCAGAATCACAGAATTACCAAGGCCATTCCTTCTCATCCTATCACTAGCTGTCTGGGAGAAAAGCCTGACCATGACCTGTCTACAGCTTCCCTTCAGGTAATTATACAGAGTGATAAGGCCCCCCCACCCCAAGTCTCCTCTTCTCCAGGCTAAACAACCCCAGATACCTCAGCCTCTTTTCATAAGACTTTCAATCCCTTCACCAGACCTCATTGCTCTCCTCTGGACCTGCTCCAGTACCTCAATATGTTTCTTGAAGTGAGGGGCCCAGAACTGCACACAGCACTTGAGGTGAGGCCTCAGCAGTGCTGAGTACAGGGGGAGAATTACATCCTATGTACTGCTGGCCAGAGTATTCCTGATACAAGCCAGGATGCCATTGGCATTTTATGCCACTACTGGCTCGTGTTCAGCTGGCTGTCAAGCAGTACAGATAGGTCCCTTTCTGCCAGGCTGCTCTCCAGTCACTCATCCCCCAGTCTGTAGCTTTGCTGGGGGTTGTTGTGGCTCAAATGTAGGACCCTACATTGGCCTCATCCCACTGGCCTCTGCCCATTGACTCAGCCTGTCCAGATCTTTCTGCAGTATCTTCCTACCCTGCAGAAGATTGACACTCCCAGCTGAACTTTGGTAACAACATATAAATGAAATCCAAGTAACTCATTGATAACCACAGCAAGTTTTGCTTGCTGGTTTTGTGCATTTTTTAAAGTTTGTGTTCTCTAACAGAAGCTTTAATGGAAGAACAGTTGTACTAAATTATCTTTCTTTTTCAATAAAATACTTAAAATAGAGGGGTGGCAATTTGAAGAGTTTTAAAACATGGATTGAGTATTTTCACACTTGTATCATAACACTATAGAGGTTATTAACATCTAGTTTACTACTATAAAAAAGTATAACTATAGTTACTGATATTTACAGAACAAATAGGTTGAAATTTGGGAAATTTAATAGAAGAATATTTATTACAGTTACATAAACAACTTGATCATAAAAGTGAACCAACATCTTAAAAAATTGAGTAGGCATGGCAGATACTGAAGATGAACACTCACAGAACTAAAGTTTCTCAGGCAAGTGTTGTCAAAATGAGATTGCTTACCAGTATATTCAAAGTAATGAGTGGAGTAAAAGAGGTATGTGAACAAACTCCAGTTTGTATGACCACAGTTGAGTTGTAACGGATGAAAAACACAAAAGCTAAACTGAGCCTTTCAATATTAGTATTGTCAGAGGAAACATACAGTTAGCAGGCAGAGAGTGTACTCAGTTTAAGGTACAGGTGGATTTGAATGAGCAAGGCAATGAAGAAGGAAAGGAAAAATCACTAATTATTCCATCTCTTGCAGGTGGAAGCACTTCATTTTTACGAAGTGTTGCAAGAACTGATACAAACCATCCTTGATCTTTGTGCTAATATGGTTTTGATGCACTCTCTACAAGTTTGCAAAGAATTAGTTACTACCTCTGACATTTAAATGGTTCCAGTGAATTCCATGTACACAAGCACCCAGAGGTTCTGTCTTTAAGCAATTTGTTGGATTAGGTGCAAGATGCTTGTGGGGTGTTTTATTACCCAGTATAGAAAACACTTAATGAGAAAATGAGTCCAATTTGATCAATCTGGAATCATGTTTCCTAAATAAGAAAGTTTCTGATCTCTCCTCTCTTCCTTCCACCCCATGTTTTTTTAGCCATGACATTTTGTCACTCAATTTCAGTTGGGAAAGTGAAGTCCATATAACAACAGAATCTATGGCTTGCAGGTGATGGGTCTGCTGCATTGTGCATGTACTCCAAGTTGCTGAAGGCAAAGTAAAATATTTCTTGAAGATCAAAGGCTTCCTGCAGTGTGATCTGTATCTAAAAAAGACTTCCTATACATCATGGGCCCGCACCTTTATGATTCATTCCTGTCTTAGGGAACTGCTCACTCACTGCCATCTAAACAATGCATGTCATGAATCATTCATTTGTTCCACTCAAATGAATGGAAAGATTTGCATCAACCACAATGAGGTTTGACTCGAACCTTGAGGGCCTGATGCATCTGATCTTTCTTGCACTGAGTGGTGCTTCAGTTGTCCCACTGTCCTCACTAGCAGTCTCTGCCACCTCTTTCTCAGCTCAGTCATTGGATGGTTTCTCTTTCAGCTGCATAGGCTGGAAGCAGAGTGAGCTTCAGGAGCAGAGTAGGGAGGAAATTAACATCCACACTGATTTTCAGTATGGTCCACTTTGTCCTTAACTTTCATACAATCACATAATGTATTGGGTTGGAAGAAACCTTTAAAAATCATCTTGTTCAACCCCCCTGCAGTGAGCAGGGACATCTTTAGCTTCATCATTAACATTTTACCAGGAACACCAGGAGGTTGAATTATCTAGCCTGACCTTGGCTGTCTTCAGGGACAGGATCTCTGCCACCTGTATGTGCAACCTCATCCAGTGTTTCACCACCCTCATTGTAAAAACTTCCTTTGTAATATCCAATCTAAATCCACCATCTTTAAGTTTAAAACTGTCATCTCTTGTTCTCTTATAACAGGCCTTGCAAAATGTCTGTCCCCATCTTTCTTGTAGTCAATTTAAGTATCAAAGCTTCAATAAGATCTCCCTGAAGGGACCTTTTCTTCAGGCTGAACAACCCCAACTCATTCAGCCTGTTCTCACAGAAAAAGTTTTCCAGCCCTATTATAATTTTTGTGGCACTCCTCTGGACCCACTCCAACAGCACCATGTCCTTCCTGTGATGGGGGGCTGCAGAGCTGGATGCAGTACTTTAGGTAGTGTCTCACCACAGCAGAGTAGAGGAGGAGAATTGCCTCTGTTGACCTGATGGCCACACTTTTTTTGATGTAGTCCAGGGTGAAATTTGCCTTCTGAGCTGTGAGGGTGCACTGTTATCTCACGTCCATTCTTTCACTGATCCAGAACCTCAACAATGTTCTGTGGGGTTCCAATCAGCTTGCTCCATGCAGAGTGGGTGTTCTGTGCAGACTTTGCCACACTGCAAAGGCAGTATTAGCTGAACAGAAAAGAGTGCCTTGTTGAGTCCTGAGCCCATGTTAAGAAAAGGCCTTATGAGGACAACTGTACCCTGCATCACTGTTTAAAAAGGAAAATGTATTTACTTGAAATTGCCTTTTCTCATGCAAATATATATGCACAAATACATGTATATGTGAAGGTTATATGCATGAAAGCCATACAACTGTGTAAGCAGTATACCTGAGCCCAATCTGAAAGAGGATAAGGGAACAAACTTGGAACAGACCTCATCTGCCTTGCTTACTGAATATATTCAGGTTTACAAACGATTATTTTCAAGGTTTTTTCAGAATAGGAAGACTGTACCAGGGAGAGCTGTCTCTGACTGTTCTTGCCTTGCTTCTTTTCCTCAAGAATCTGCTATTGGTCATTTTGCTTCAGTCTCCAATGGTAACCACCTGAGTCACACCACCCAAGTCACAGAGGGCAATGGCTGGCAGAGTCAAGAACCACGCACAGTAGGAGCAGATCACATCTGGGAACATGTAGAGAATCTGAAGGTGCACAAATACATGGGACCTGATGAGATACACCTATGGGTCTTGAGGTAATTGGCAGCTAGCCATCACATTTGAGAAGTCATGGCAATCTGGTGAAGTGTGTACAGATTGGAAAAGGGGAAGCATAACCCCACTTTTAAAAAAAGGAAGAAGGATGACCCAGGGAGCTACAGGCCTATCACTCTCATCTCTGTGCCTGGCAAGATTATGGAGCCAATCCTCCTGAAAACTATACTGAAGCACATGATTTTGATTGGTGACAGCCAGCATGGCTTCACAAAGGGCAAATCATGCCTGGCTTACTTGATGACCTTCTGTGATAGAGTTAACAGCGCTCCTAAATTAGAGAAGAGCAACTGGTGTCATCTACCTGGACTTGTGTATGGCTTTTGACACTGTACTGCATGACATTCCTTCTAACTGGTCTTGTATATGGCTTTTGACACTATCCTGCATGACATTCTTTAAGATGGAGAGACATGGACTTGATGGTAGACTGCTTGGTAGGTAAGAAACTAGCTAGAAGGTTGTACTCAAAGTCCTGGTGGAGACCAATGAAAAATGGAAAAGGGACCTTGACACACTTGAGAACTGGGTCACTGCAAACTGCATGAGGTTCAGCAAGTCAAACTGCTAGGTCCTGCATGTGGATTGGGTGAGTCCCAAGCACAATTACAAGCTGGGTGCAGAGTGAGTTGAGAGTAGCCCTGAAGAGAAAGACTTGGGTGTGTTGGTTGATAAGAAGCTCAGCATGAGCCTCCAATGTGCTCATGCAGTACAGCAGGCCAACCTTATCCTGGGATGCATCAAGAGAAGTGTAGCCAGAAGATCAAAGAGGTGATTCCCCCATTTATTCTGCTCTTGTGAGACCCCACCTCAAAAACTGTATACAGCTCTAATGTCACCAACATAAGAAGGATGTAGAACTGTTGGAGTGAATCCAGAGGAGGACCACAAAGATAACNTTCCAGAGGCCACAAAGATGATCCCAGGGCTGGAGCCCCTTTGCTGTGAGGACGGGCTGAGGGAGCTAGGATTGTTCTGCCAAGGGATGAGAAGACTCCAAGGGGGCATTATAGCTGCCTTCCAGTACCTGAAGGGAACCTACAGGAAGACTCAAGAGGGAATTTTCACAAGGATATCTAGTGGAAATTGTTTTAAACTGAACCAGAGGAGGTTTACACTAGATCTTAGGAAGAAGGTCTTCAGTACAAGGATGGAGAGGCTCCAGAATACAGAGCCTGTAGAGGCTGTGGATGCCCTCCCACCCCTCATGCCCCAGAGGTGTTCAAGGCCAGATTGGATGAAGACTTGAGCAACCAAATCTAGTTGAGAAGCATCCTTGCCATGGCAGAGAGGGTGGAGTAGATGATCTCTAAGGTCTGTTCCTTCCAACCTTAACCATCCTCTGATTCTGTGACTGGCAGAGATAGGATCAATCTGACATCTAACAAGGCAAATATTGCATACTGTAAGTAATTCCATATTTTCTTTTTTTTTTTGGCTTCACAGTTCTCCTGAACATCTGAGCAAAATGGAGGCTTACTCTTGTCTGGTTTTGTTAAAATACATAATGTTAGTATAGAAAAAGGGAGCAGATTACATTCCAGACCACATCTCTACTATCGTGACTTTCCACACTGGGAACAAAATTCACATACAGTACTGAACTATACATTAAATAAGCCAAGTAGGCCTCAACTTTTTCACACAAGTTACACAAACTTTCCCATGCCTTGTTATTTATGTAATCAGAACTGCTTCAAAAGAAATCCATGTTCTTAAAATCTTAAAATGGAAGAACAGGCCTTTTTGTACCTGTAAGTATGTCTGAAATACAGGTTAACAAGAAGAGCCTTATTTTCTTCTTTCGTCAAGCAGCTAACAAGCCAGACATCCTAGCAGAGGAAGAATTTGCAGATCTTTCTGATTGAAACAGAAGCCAACCTATATTAGGTGAGGGCACACTGGCAGTGCTGTGGGGGCAATGCACAGGTATGCATTTATATCCCTGCATCTGTGGCCAATGTCTGAGAGTATGATGACTTTGGCTCCAACAGAGCTGAGTTAATTGCAAATGTTAATGAAATGCTTATTCTATGTGCAGGCAGTCATGCCAGCAACCTATAATAATGTGGAATACCAGAAAATTCTGTGTGACAAAAGCTGTGTTTGCATGCCTTCCCTATGTGAAGCTCCAGATCTTAAGGATTGAAGGCTTAAATATTGTGCTTCTCTCATGGAAGTCCTGTGGTGAACTCCATTTTTTATAGGCCCTTATTTAGTTTTTAATAAAAAAGTAAAATTCTGCAAGATGAAGTCTTTCGAATGGAATAACTACATAAATCTAGACTTTTCAGTCTTTGTTTATCCATATGCAAACTTACTTAATTTTTGTTGAAAACTTAACCTTTTTCAAAACAAGTATAGTATATTGTTACCTGAAAGAAAAAAAAAATTCTGAATGGCTATAAAATAAAAACATTTACATTTTGGAATGTAAATATTCAGGAAAAATAGATATTTCAGCTTTTCATTAATATGAATACCAGAGAGCTAAGTATCCCACTTGATTTAACCTCCCATTACCTAATTTGATAGCAGAATATAAAAGTGTGAGGTATATCTTTTTCATATCATGCATCTCATACATCGTAGAGAAGTTCTGTATACCTTTAGAACAACCATTTTTGGGGAGACGCAGGTTAGTGAGAAGCAGTATGGAAATACAAAAAAAATAATTGCAAATAATATAAATGGAGATATAGCTGGATGGAATAGTAAAAGGATATAACAATATATGTGTGAACCAGAGCAGAAGTATTTTAAAGTTATCTTGTGCTCCTAAGAAACTTGAATTAATGAGGAAAACTCCTCCATGAGTTCAGAAATAATGAATTTTCGTTTTTGGCATCTCTTTCCTGTGTGTTTTTTCCCCATCATAATTAAGGGTGAAGTTACTAACCACCTTCAGGGTGAAAGAAAGAAAACATCATACACTCTACTATACAAATGGCCTCTTGCTGGAAAAAAAGAAAAAAGGGACTGAAGCTGTTGCAAAGCCCATTGCAGTAAAATAGAGCCAAAGATAAGAATACCTGTGAAACATATAAAACAACCCAGATAAATTTATGGCCTGCTGATGTGAATGGCAAAGATTTAATTGACTTTAAAATGGTGGGCTTGCATCTCTATTTTTAATTGTCTGCCTAAAGAAACCAGGTATTTCTATTTTCTATCAGGGTAAGATATTAAATGATTCATAGTCTTTTGGGTTTTGATTAGCCAAGATTCCCCAGATAACTGAGGAAGAGATAAAAAAAGCTAAAATTAAAAAGTGCCACAGCTATGAGGCTGGGCAGACACTAACATTATTTTAGTGTGAATACCGAAAGGCTGCGTGGCTGGAGGAGAGGCTTATCACATTGACTTTTCTGTTAAAAAAATAGTACTTCTGATGATCCAGTGATAAAGCTAACATGGTTATGAAGGCAAGTCACTGCAGACTTTCCAAGCTTAAGGATTAAGGTTTTAGGTTAAGCAGTCCTTCTGGACAAAAAGGGGGAAGGATTAAAAATCAGAAGGAAGATCAACTGTCACTGTTCATAATTTATGGTTATAGGTAAACTGGAGGGAGCAGTGTTAAAATACTTTGCAGTTGGAACACCAGGGTGATTGGACATGCAGGGCCAGACAGCAAAGGGCAAGCTCTCATATGATAAATCTCAGCTGTGTGATAAGGAGTTTTTCACATGACATGGGGCTAATCTGTTTACAGCAGTGATGCAGATGATCTCATGGCTTGTTTATTTTTGCTTTTGTTTTGTTTTTCTTCAGGGTAATAGACTGGCATAATCCATAGATCTGAATCTGCAGAACAAAAAATAAAAATCTCCTTCTGCTTTCAATCCTGAAGGCATACTGAGAATTCTCTCTGATCATTCAGCAAGGAATGAATGTTCCTTGAGAAGAGTAAGTCAAGCAAATCTGCCATATCATGCCTCCAAATTTTTCAATGGCCAAAAAGAGGACAATTCAAGAAGCTTTGAGGTGTGGATGATTAGCCATTCATCTTTGTTCTGCTGCAGACATAAACCAACTTCCTTCTTTTTTCCTCTTACATATGGTTTGCAGAATCTTGAAGTTTTTTTGAAATTGACTTTATTTTCTTTTCTAGAACTTTAAAAGGATTCAAAGTATTTTTATGATTCATTCATATGCACTTCTTGATGCACAAAAAGTGTTATAGAATTGAAGAGAGGAGGGATTATGGAAAATCTTTCCTATTATCTGCAATATTTAGAGGGCTAGACAACATCATTTGCATGGCATTACAGAAAAAAAGAAAGGAAGACCATTTAAATTTCTGTTAGAAGATGCAGTGAATAAACTATGAATTTTGGGGACAAATAGAATGACACAAAGGCTGAGTTATAATCAGCTCAGCAGAGGTCATAGCAGGTTGATCCAACAGCCATCCTCCTAGAGTTCCTAGTTCCACACAGTATTTAAATGCATGCTTAATTTTAATCACATACATAAGTCCTACATGACCTTAATGTTAAGCACATGCTTGAGTGCATTGCTGAAGTGTGGATGGAGAAACCACTCCATGACTGCTGACAATAAGAAGCAGAAAGAGCCCTATACTATAGGTTTCATTTATAGAACTCACTGCAGGATCAAAGGCTGTAGTACTGCTTCTGAAGCAGGAAATGTCCCCATAATGCTGTGACACAGAGAAGAAGAGTGTATTATTTTTAAGGGAAGGTATACTAAGAACTGCAAAACATATTCCACAGGTTGACTGTGCACTTTTCTTCTCTCTTGGCTGTATTCAGTACTGCAAACTGCATTCTCCAAGGACTTTAGCAGCAACAGATCACTTCAATGGGCGAGTTAATGGGTCAAAATTCAACTCATGATCTGTTTTTACAGAGAATGTCTATACACACTAATTGAAACAAGGTTCTCTTTGTTACAATTTTTTAATTTAAGTCATTTTTCCTTACGATATAAATGAAAAAGCCCTCTCTCCTTAATCAGGATAGGAGTTTGGAAGTTTTACTCTGGAGATTTCCCAATGATACTCACTTGCCAAAGGTGCTAAACTACTAATAGTATCTTGATATTTATACCTGGATTTTTGCAGTTTTTCTGCTTTGATCAAAACTGTCTCCATAGTAAGAATGTCCACTTATTTACTTTCATAATTCTGACAATTACACTGAAATCTGGACAGACAAAGAAAGCATGTGAAATGTAGTATTATATCACTACCCCATCAGTGAGACTTCTGTTGAATTCACTCATACTGCATTAAATGAGAAGAAAACTGGATTAAACAGCCTAAAAAATGAAAATGGGTGTAGGAGAATCACCCTAGACAAGATTGTATACTCTCCTAGTGCAGTTTCATGAGTCTCCTGCACAAACAGCTCTGCTCATTCACCCACCCAGGTGGAAATAACCCATACTCTCCTTGCTTTACTTCTGGAGGCTAGCATGGTAATGTCTATGGTGAGCCCCATACAACTAATTTCTCTTTAATGTTGTGTTGAGGGTGAAGGAGAAGTTGTTGTAGTTCAGTATTCACCACAATTTTGCTGTGACACTGGCTAGTAGGGTTAGCAGCACATCGACTTCTTCAGCAGTCCTGCTGTTTGGCCTCAGCCAAAGAGCGTGTTCATGACTAGAGCAGATGTTTCTGCTTTTATGAATCAGTCTTTTCCTCTTTTCCAGAAGCACATGCCAGCACAGTCAATATCTGGAAACCTGCTGCTTCACAGTACATCCAGAGTCTAAACTGATACTTTACTAGAAAATGGTAATAAAACAGTTTGAATTGCTTTTAATCCTTCATGCTCTTAATGGCTTTCAGGTTCATGTGTGACCTATCAATTAACCCTGCTCCAGACCTAGAGGAATGGGATGTTTCTTACCCTCTGAACAGGAAAGAAGCCCATAACAAAGATTACCAATCCACTTATTAAGACTTATGTCAGCAGTATAGTCTAACAGGGCCTCCAGCTGGGCTTGGGAACTACAGATTTGCAATCTTGTATAAACCTAATGTTCACTAGTCATATGCTAATTAATTGCTAAATCACAAAAGGCAAATAATGGTTATTGTTTCAGGTTAGCAAATTTCCATGACCCGATTGAATGCTTGCAGTTCTAAAAAAAACAAGAGATGAGCCTGGTTTAGGAATATTTATCTGAATAACCTATGTTTCTTGTTCCACTTATTCCTCTTTTTAGGTGTTGAAAACTTCTACCTGGAGAATTTCTGGACAGCTTCTGTTACCCTTTGTCATTTTGGAAGGTCAATCCAGAAAGGTAGTAAGAGCACACAGAGTTGAGATGATTACGGCTCTGGTCCTGCAAAGATTTTCAGTGGACTGGATGTATTGCAGTGTGACCAGCCACATTCAGCTAAATCTGTGCAGACTGAGGACCTGCTCTTTCCCATTTCAGGGTTCCTTTCTGAAGGAAACTGGGCCATTTGTACAGCAAACCCATGCTTTTCTGGCTTCTCTATTTGCCTAATGCAGTGCTAGCACTTGATAAAAGTTTTCTAGTGTAGGTTTAACTGGTTAATGGGAGCTCAGAAATTGTGAAATGGTCTTCTGAAAAGCCCACCAAGATCAGAATTCCTATTGATCTCAGGCATACTAAGGTTTCTACTTAATAATTGGTAATAGTTTATCTGAAAACTCCAGATCACAGAAAGCTTCCCCAGTTCTTTTGTCAAGGAGCTTTCTGGCTCATGATTGGACAGATTCATACATCAGTGCTGGCTGACATGTGGTTGAAGTCCTGAGAATACAGAGGATACTGCTTTGGCTAAGAAAATTCTTGCTCAGCCTGATATCTAAAACTACCCCAACCCATCCATGTTATGTTAGTTGTGTGGTCAGAAGATTGACTCAGCAGCTTTGAAATGACAGTCTACAAATTGTAGTAATTTCCTGCTAGGATTAAGGTAGTTCTGACAATCCTGAGAATAACTGTATAGGAGAGAAGAGTGTGATGCATAAATCCTAATCTGAGGTTATCTCGCCAACAAGCAGATACTGATCTTCCCACTGCTACTAGTTAAATATCAGAAAGATTTTGGCTGCACTAAGCCAAACAAATCTCAGTAATGTTGCTCCATGCTGCTTTGTGTTTTCTAGTTTTAAACTGGGACTGTAAAGGAACAAACCCTGACCAAGAACAGCTGCATGGGTTCTTGAAGGAAAAAAAAAAAAAAAAACAACAAAGCAAAAAGAGGGCTGAAGCTCCTGGGCAGTAGATGACTCAGGAACACAGAAGGCCTTTTCTAGCAAGCAAGAAGCTGCTGCACTTGAAGAGGCACTTGTGTTTGGTTACCTCCACCCTGCTGTAACTCTAGCCAGCCAGCAAATCAACACAGCAGATATTCAGTGGTACTGGCCCCAACCCATGTCTCCATGCCAGACTCTTAGCACACCTGTTAAACAGATTCCTTTCACCCAGCTTTCAGCTAACGTTTCAGCTGTAGCTGGTGATATGTCTGGCCTGCAGCAGTCCAATGGCTGCTAGCTGCAGTCATCACTCATCATACTTCAGCATTCACCATGGCAAAACCAGGCAATAAGCACTATCACCCTGAATATATATAATAATCCGACTGGTATAGCATTAACTGCATAGGGAAGAGGTAGTTTTATTACTAAGAAAGGGCAATGGCAAGTCCCCAAGCATGCTGCCTTCAGTCTTTGGCTCTTCATCCATCCAAGAGCACAAACTGAACGCTCTCTGCCTAAACACTATGCTGTGCTGTTCCACCTGAGGATGGTGAGAACTTCATGTTGTGGATGAGAGCTGCAAGAAGGAGTGCTACTTTTAGCTTGTGGAAAAAAAGCAGGAGCCCTGGAAAAACCAGAAGCACCATAAAGTCTGGTCTCCTAAATGACTACCAGCATCATTAGAAGAGCATCTCCAAAGAAGGTGCAGAGCTGTGAGAATGGGAAAGAGGAGTGCAACAGGCAAGGCTACAAAGGGCATATGCAGCCCTCCTTTGCTGCTGAGCTGACTCACTTTAAAGTTGACTTTTAGTGTCTGGAAATCAGAATTGGTTAAAACTTACAATGCCTTTCTTAAGAAAAAAGGGGAAAGAAGGTACAGGGAGAATAGAATAATAAGTAGAGGCTTCGAAGGGCAACATGGGTTACAGATGCCTTTTAAGAAAGCTATAGCATTTCAAAAGCATGTTTTTCTGCCACATAGAGAGAAAGGGGAGTAGGCATAGATATGGTACTTCTCCCCTCTTTTAGTTTGCATCTTTTTTATGGATAGAGATATAGAACCATAGAATGGCTTAGGTTGGAAGAGACTGCAGAGATCGTCTGGTTCCAACCCACCTGCCATGTGCAGGGACCCTACCCACTAGACCACATTGCCAAGAGCCCCATCCAACCTGGCCTTGAACACTCCAGGGAGGGAGCATCCACAGCATCTCTGGCATCATCTGGAGCATCCATGTCTCTGCCTCACCACCCTCATAGTGAGGAGTTTCTTCCTAAGATCTAATCTAAATCAACCCTCTTTTATCTTGGGACCATTCCCCTTTGTACTATCACTACAATCCCTCATAAAAAGTCTTCAGTTTTCCCATAGGCTACCTTCAGGCACTGTAACATCACTTCTTCAGGTTAACCAACACCAACTCTTTCATCCTGTCTTCTTCAGCCCCCTCATCAACCCTTGTCTCTCCTTTGAACTCCTCTGGACATGTATGGAGTGTTTATGCTCAGTTTTCCATGAAGTTTCAGGTTTGCTCTGATTAGATTCGGTCCAATGTTGTGACATTAAGAAGATTTGACTGGCTTCTCAAATAGTCTCTGTATAGCAGCTGTCCACTACTGGAAAGTCCACTGCAGAGTTCCAGTAGAAAGTTTTTCCAGATACAGCAAAAATATTTTCATGTGAGCTTCTGGCTTAGAATCCAGGAAACTTCAAAGAAAAGTTGCAGACAGGAGAACTCCACACACAAAGATAGGATGATTAATTACTTCTCAATATGCAGTCACATATGTCATAGTTTTTGTAATTTTTTCAGATACTGTTCCTGAAACCAAAGTTGGTATTGTTTCTTACAAACCTAGAGATAAAGCCACAGTATAAGAAAATATAATGATGGTTGAGATCCATAGCTACTTCATTTCAGGCATCCCCATCTGCCAACACACTGGAGCAGCAGGAGTTTCAGAGCTCCAGTCACTCCCCAAGAAGATATATAGAGGCCATTACCTAGAATAATTATGAAGGAGCCTTAGATCCTTGATCATAAAACCATTAGGGATTGGAAGGGACCTCAAAAGATCATCTAGTCAAATCCCCCTGCCACAGCAGGACCACCTACAAAAATTCTCACAGGAACACATCCAGGCAGGTCTTGAATGCCTCCAGAGAAGGAGACTCCACAAACCCCCTGGGCAGCCTGTTACAATGCTCTGTCACCCTTACCATGAAGACGTTCCTTCTGATGTTTATATGGAACCTCTTATGTTCCAGCTTGTACCCATTGCTCCTTGTCCTATCACTAGATGACCTTGAGAAGAGCCTGATCCTGATCCAGATGAGTTCTTGATTTTGCATCAAGTTAACAGAGCTGAAGCTGGCTCTAAATTTTGAATTTGAGTGCTCCTTGCTTCTAACTGGGGCCTTTTCTTTCTCTGTGGTTTGTTAACACAGTGGCTCTCACATGGTCTCTCACATGAAGAATACACTGCTCATGTAGGCTTCACTGTGTCAAAGTGGGGTCTTATTCTTTTAGTCAGCAGAGTCATGTCTGAGGTGTTTACTTCTAGCAGGGCTCAAGGGCAGTTCTAATTTATTTTTGTAACTGTCTTCTTTAGAAGAAGTTGATGACAGTCATAATTTATTCATGGCACTATGCAGCTTTGGATAGCATGTCATACTGGAAGTAGTTATTTTCTTAGGACAGTGTAGAGACCAAGACTGATAATGTACAGTGAGGTACAGGATTCTGCTTGCATTTAGAAAAGGTAATACACATCAGCAATGTGAACTGCAGATGGCTAAGAAGTTGTTTTCCTCATGGCTTGTCCTTTCATATCTCTCCTCATTTATTAGAAGATGTTTGCAGCAAATAGAAATTATTTGCATACATTACATATATTACACACATACACACAGATTACACAGATAATCAGGGGTTTGAAGGGACCTCTGGAGGTCATCAAGTCTAACACTCCTGCTCAAGCAGGACCATAGAATGTAGGGCAGGTTATACAGGTATGCATCCAAACGGGTCTTTAAAATCTGTAGAGAATGAGACTTCACAATCTCCCTGAGCAACCTGTTCCATTGCTCTTTAACCCTCACAGTAAAGTTCTTCCTCATGTTGAGGTGGAGCTTTCTGTGCTCCAGCTTATATCCATTACTCCTTCTCCTATCACAAGATACAAATGAAAAGAGATTGTCTCTTTCTTGACATCCAGCCCTCATATATTTATACATAGTAATTTAATACCCTTGTAGTCTTCTTCTGTCCAAACTAATACACCCCACGTCTTTCAGTCTTTCCTCCTAAGGTAGGTGATCCAGTCCCTTAATCATCCTTGTAGCCCTCAGTTTAACTCTTTCAAGCAGATGATGGAGAATGGTAGAGCAACAACATCAACCAGTTCTCTCAGCAGTGCATCTCATCAGAGCCCATAGACCCGTTCAATTTGTGTAATCGATCCCTAATCCAGTCCTTGTTGACTAGTAGAGAGTTCTCCCTCTTCCAGGTTAGCTGTCCTTCCTCCAGGGTCTGAAGTTCACAAGGGCCACTCTAAGTACTAAAACACAAAGAAGTTATTTAGCAATTCTGCCTTCTCCGCATCCTCAGTTATCAGGGCTGCCACCTCATTTAGCAGTGGGTCCATACTTTCCTTATTCTTCTTTTTGCTACTAATGTATTTGTAGAAACCCATCTTATTATCTTCTTTTGCCAGTTTTAGCTCCAAAAGGGCTTTGGCTTTCCTTGTAGCCTACTGGCAGGTTGTAACAATTTCCATATAGTTTTCACACATTCAGGTCCCTTCTTCCATGAACTGTAAATTTTTTTTCTTGCAAGGTATTTCCTTTAGGAGCTCCTTACTCATCTCTGTAGGTCTCCTAGAATGTCTACTGATTTTTTTATGCAATGGAAGACACTTTTCTTGGGCTTGGAGGAAGTGATATTTAAAATGTTACTTTCTTCAGCTCCTTCACACCCCAGAATTTTAGCCCATGAGGTTTCTGCAAGTAGATCTTTGGAGAAAAGAAAGTTAGCCCTGCTAAGTCCAGGGTTGTAATCCTACTTGTTGCTTTACCTCTACTTTGCAGAACACTAAAATCCACCATGTCGTCATCATCACTGTCACCAAGGCTATTCCCAACCTTAATGTCCCAATCAGTCCTTTATTCATTAATACAAGGTCCAGCACTGCACCTCTTCTCAGTGGTTCCTCCACTACTTGCATCAAGAAGTTACCATCAGTGCACTGCAAGAACCTTTTGGATTGAATATGCCTAACTCGGGGGGGCTTTCCAACAAATATCATTCATATTGGTGCTCACAGTTAATACAGTGGTGGAGAGTGTTGAAGTGTTTAAGAGCTTTATCCATGATTCCAAACAAAAAACATAATGATAGAAAGAGCTCTGCTCTTCAGGTACCAAACTCAAAGTCACATCTATTCTCATTTGGTTAAAATTTCACTATGCTGAATACCTGCATCACTATAATTTCCATGGTAACCCATTGCAATGTTATGCTATTCAAGTCATGTGACAGAAGGTGAGGCTGAAAAGAAACCTGGGCTGGAAGAAATTAAGCATTTTTGTCTTCAATGGCATTAATAAACAAAATGGCTACCAAACAAGTAAACTGGCTTTTGTGTAACAATTCTCTTCTGCAAGCTTGCTTGAATGAAAAAGCTGTTCTGTAAGGATTTGCTCTGTGTTGGTTTGGTCTGACTAGGACTATAGACTACCTATTCTTCTCCTACAATCTGAGTGTCTAGAGTTCTGGATTCCCACAGAGGTTTTGGGGAAAACATAACTTAATTTTGCACAGTTTCTATCAAGTTTAAGAAAAAAAAACAATACAAAACAATATATCTTGAAGAACCAGGCAGTCAGCATCATGCAATTTGTAAGAGTTATCTTCTGCATTCTACTGCCAGAATGCCATAATTATGTGTTTTTTGATAAGCTTTTCTGTTCTATTCAAAGGGGAAACAACAAAGCTTTAAAACTGAAGAAACATGAGAATAATTTGCTTTCATATTAACTTTTAAGAACATCTGGACAAAGCAAAAATTAAACAAAAATAGTAAATTAAAATTGTTTTTCTTGTTCATGCAGCCTTAAGGTCATTAAATGATTTTCCTCTGATTTCAATAGACCATAATACTCTAATTTTTCCCCTTTGGAGAAAAAAAACACTACGAGAATTTGTTAAACAATTTCACAGTGTATGAAAGCTGATGGTTTATTATTATGCTATAAATTACAAAAAGTTTTGAAAAACTTACCTAGCAACACTAGTGCATTAGTTTTACCAGGAAAATCAAAAACTCTAACTTAATGTTTTCTCATTGTAAAGACAGGGAGAATCACTTTCAAAAACAATACAGGCTCAGTTTCTATTTCAAGAACTAAAGAAAAAGTTAATTAGCATATTTTATATCTTGGAAGCACAGGTTACGCTAAAATTAACCAGAGAGAGCAAAATTGCAGAGGTGTAAAAAGAAAGTTAAGATAGCAAACACATGTTTTGTGTCTTCAAAACCTTGTCCTTCCCTATAATTTCAAAGGCAATCTTTCACATCTACTACAATTTCTCACTGTAGGAAGGATGCTTAAAAATTATGGAAAAAAACCCCCAACTTACTATGGCAATTTCCACTCTGAATGAAATTTTTAAAAGGCAAGCAAAAAGTCCTAAAGGTGCCAAACAGCCACTGAGAAAAAACATGCAACAAGACTTGATTTGCAAACCACAGATGCCAAGAAAAAGCACTACCTTTGATTTAATAGTTGGACTGGTTTCATAGTGTCCCATTATGAAACACGATGCCAATCAAGATAAAAAGAGTTAATGCTTCTGCGTTTTTATTTGGAAAAGAAATAAAACCACACAACTATGTTGGTGGAAAAGCCACACTCTTTAAATATCTACATGTTTTATGAAATAGAATTAGTGCTATTCAGCCCTAAAGAAAAATTCATTAATGCCAAGGTAGGAGAAAGGGTTATTGTCAGATTTTTAATATCATTACATTCTATATAACCCTACCAGCCTACATATGAAAGTTAGTAGATAGAAGTGGAATGACAGAATAGTTTTACTGGGAAGAGATCTCTGGAGGTAATTTGGTGACTCAGCATCCTGTTCAGGCACTGGTCAGTTAGTTACATTTGCTCCAGGTCATGAACAGCTGAATTTTTAATGTCAAGAATAGAGGTTCTGTAATGTCTCTGGGCATCTTTCAGTGTTGGACTACTGACACTGTGAAAATGTCTTTTTTTTTTTAAATGTATAATCAGAACCTAGTTTGATGCAGTTTGCATCCTATGCCTCTCATTCTATTGGTATGCAGCCACACAATATGTGCAGCCACACATATTGGTATGGGCCACTCACTTCAAGAAATGTATTGAGGTACTGGAGCAGGTCCAGAGGAGAGCAATGAGGCTGGTGAAGGGATTGAAAGTCTTATGAAAAGAAGCTGAGGGAGCTGGGGTTGTTTAGCCTGGAGAAGACTCAGAAGGGGCCTTATCACTCTGTGTAAATACCTGTTTGCAGTAAAGAGTCTTGTAATAAACTATCAGTGTAATTGGAAGTATTAAAAATGTCAGTTATTTGGATGTTTTTAACATTTCATAAAAGAACGGGTCAAAGAGAATTAAAGTGTTGTATCCACAAACAGACATATCATATCAGTTGATTTTATCTATGTAGAAGATGGAATAGAATATCTTGAACTAAGACCACTAGAGAAGAATCCATGTCTGACCATGGGTCCTATTTGCTCTAGCGGTTTCTGTTGTATTAAAACATCTCCAGTCAGCAATATGCAGGAGGAGTGTCACTGTCAGCATAACCTGCAGTATCGTACATTCAGTAGATGTGTGTCTCAATGCATGCTGCATTTAGAACTAGGTTTGTTAGTACCAAAACAGAGTTCTTTGCTTGAATTGCAGTTTCTTCCTGTGTGTAAATCGTTTTTTGGATCTGAGTCCAAGCAGAAGGTGAAAATATATGCGTATGCGTCTGAGGGTAATGAACAAAATCCTGTTAGCTAAAGATTAGCCAATAGGTGAGAAGTACTTTTTCTTCCGGGTATGTTTGCATATGACTATCTTGTTGCAGCATTAAATAATAAGAAGAGTTACCTTGAAGAGACATATTTCTTATATTAATTAAGAGAATATTTCTTATATTAATGGAATTAGTGAAAGAGTGCAAAATCAGACCTCATTTTCTTGCCTTCTTTCACTTCCACCTAACCCTTTTTTTATCCTTATTTTCCAAGTTTCTTCTTTTAATGTAACTTTTTCTGGAGAAACTTTTTTACAATTTATACACTTACCTCCTTTTTCTTTCTTCTTCTTGTTGTTTTTTTTTTCTTCTTTTTCCAAGCCCATTTGCTGGAATGGACACACAGAGCATTTCTCTATGCATTGAATTTGCTTCTGCCCACGACAAAGAAGTTTACACATAGTACTGAAAGATTTTTCCTGTTTTGGTCTTGTTTCAAAATACTGCTGGTACTAGAAAAATCAATCTGTTGGTAGAATGATGTCCATGGACTTCTGAGGTAATGGAAACACAAAAATTGAGTGCAATAACATACAAATACAACATATGAAGGAACATGTAAAGACAGACACTGCAAGAACCTTAGTTCATTTTGTTGCTGATCACAACTGATGCAGAGAAAGTAAGCAACTGAACATAGGCGCAAGAGAGTTTATTTCAATATTAGATATCAAGTTCACTTTCTTATCACTGGAGACTCTGATCAGTGAAGTTCAGTTGGACTTTTCAGGGCTGGATACTTCATTAAGCTGCTTGCCTAGGGCATAGAGAATAGCTGGACTTCTGCTTTCAAAATTCCAGTGATCTAAGCTACAACATCCTGAAGCTTTCCATGTGTCTTTTTTCCATAAAAATGGGAGATATGATCCAGACAACAAGGAGCTTGGGAGCAATGCTGGTCATCCTGACTTCCCAGCATATGGCATTATTTAGAACCAGAGATAACTGAGAACAATGAGATACACTTCCTTTCTGTGGGTTACGTGCCATAACTGCAGCACTTTGTCTCATAGAAGAAGAATACATCTTCAAACTAAATCAAATACTGTTCTACCTGGTTGTCTCAGTCTTCTTGCTCCTTTTTGGTTCTAGGCATATGCTGAGATGTGCAGAATGTATCTTCCTCCACACAAGTCCTCCTCTGAATTGTGCAGCATCTTCTCTGCAGCCCAGTTTTCTTCTCCCTTGGCTGATCCTGCAAATACACAAAACCACCTGACAAGTAAGCACAGCTTGCTCAGGGGTCCTCATCTGGGAGCTTCCTCTCCAAGATCTAATCCCCTACATTCTTTTAGAGGGCTGCATTCGTACCTGGCTCCTTTGTTCTGGCTCTAGGAAAATTCCACTTCCTGGAGCTTGCCTGCAGCATGGACTTATGGCCTTAGCTGTCCCATTGCATTACTGAAGCTTTCATATAAATGGAAGATGTTTAAGTTAATGATCTCCTATTGTTAACCATGTGTCATCCCCCTGTGCAACTTCATTTCAAAATGGTGGTAAAACCATGGCCAGGAGGGATAACTGCCTGCTTTCAAAGCAGGTTTACCAATCTGCCAAAAACCTGCATTATCAAACAGAATTAATAAGAAGTGTAATTTACTTCCAAACGTGAACTCTGCCAGTAGACTTTGGTTAACACTTCATTTCAGAGAAGGTTTTCTGTGTTACAGAAGGCCACATAATTAAGTTAATAGTTAATAATCTATATGTGTTGTTTAAAAAAGACATTTTGAACAAACACCTACATAAGTAGATAAAGTGACTGAAGGAAGTTAATTAGGTCTCTGTCTTGAAAGCTCACTTCAAATTCACTTCACTGTGCTTGGTTCCTTCCCTCACGCCTTTTTATTTTTTTTTTTCCTGAAGTAATAATTTGTTCATTAAGAACAAATAATTCAAAATCTTAACCATGATTCTTTCAAAATTGCAGAGTACTGGCCAAATGATGCTCTCACTACAGTAAGCAGTAAAATGTCTAGGAACTTTTAAAACCTTACCTTTATTACTTTAAAAAGAAGGTGACATTTAAAAGAACTAAGGAAATTCAAAGACTAAATCCCATTGTAATTGAATAGGAATGGGGCGCCAAATTCCCTTAGGCTGCTTTGCAAATTCTTTCTCACAATGGATGCCAAACTCCCATAATGTGTCGGTCATTGTGTAATGTCAGAGGGTCAAGGTGATTGCTGGATGTTGATACCTGGCTATAGCTGAAATAATGTAGTACTGTGGAATTGTTTCGTTTTCATCACTGTGGATCTGTGAAAAAATCCAAACACCTGAATGAGGTTAGAATAGATTAAGAATGACCCAGCTGGAAGCAGGAGAAGATGGAGCTGCTGGCTGAATTTAAGAGGGCCATTAAGTGACTCCAGGATGCTTCACCTCCACCTGTAGGACCCTCTGAGTCTTACAGGCGAGATCACAAATAGTTGAAGAATTTTTTTTAATTACCTGAAAGATCAAGTGCTGAGTTTTATAGTTGTGTCTCCAGATCAAGTAAAGGCAAAGCTGTAGCTCATTCTTCAGCTATCTGTCCATTGAGCACACAGACCAGGAGATGTCAGATCTTCTCCTTCTCTTGCCATCACTATGGCAAAAGCACTCTTCCTACGGCAGTAGAGATCTGGAAAGCTACATCCAGGAATGGCAGAGCCTCATCTCATATTAAGGTCCTCGATGCCACTACCAGCACTGGTTTTGGTCCTGCAGTATTTGCTGTGACACTTGATTCCTTGAAAGAAAAGGTCTTTAATGGTTCCCCCCTAGCTCTGGTTAAGAAGTAATTTTTACTGAGGTGTATCAATGCTTCCTTTCTCTTCAGTTCCTGAAAATCATCTGACTCCTAAGACAAGTCACTTTCATGGACTGAAACAAGCATTTGCTATGTGTTCTTTCATTTGGTTGGTGTAGCAGGCTTGGATTCTTAGAGATTTGTTAATAAATGAGAGAGAAGAAGTATGGGGTTTTTTTATATGTCAATGTTTTAAACAGATCAAATTTTGAATTAGATTAATTCCCATATTCTTAGCTCCAAACTGCATACCAGAGATCTCGGCAAAGAACACAGGTATGCCTTGAGAGATCATTTTTTTCAAGTGGATTCTTCAGAGGTCCCTTCAGAACTGTGTTCCTCATGATCATTCTATATTTCATGGTGTTGTTTTTCATAGGCAAATTCTTAGATCAGACATGGTTTGGGTTTGTTCATTAAGTTAATCAGCACTGTTTCATGAACAATTTCCAGCAATAGAGATTTCCAGTGTACAATAGAGTAGGTAAATATCCCATATTAGGAGGACAGCATTGTATATCACAGGGATATGCTTTCTCTTAGTAATGAGGTACTGTTCAGAGGGGACCCAAAGCAAAGCCTGTGAAGGTCTCCAGATACACTCAATTTGATTTGATTGGGCGAAGAACAGATATTTAACATCAAGAAAATCTCAGGTGTCAACATCCTCTTGCCCTGAAAGCAAAATTATATTTTTCCAATTATTTTCATTTCAAATTTCCTGAAAGTTAATATGAGAATTTGAAATGCTAAGATACTACATATTCTTCCTCAAGATGGTGAGTGCTTTAGGAGATATAGAGGAAGTCAGGATAGTCCAATACTTTAATTTTGTTGCTGAAGGAATGGGTGTTTTGACTGAATAAGACATGTTCCCTATAGGCA
This sequence comes from Upupa epops, assembly GCA_013397515.1. Classification (NCBI taxonomy): domain Eukaryota; kingdom Metazoa; phylum Chordata; class Aves; order Bucerotiformes; family Upupidae; genus Upupa; species Upupa epops. The sequence goes on from VZRI01009639.1 coordinate 132,126, forward strand.
TTTTCCTTTTTGCCCTCAAGCTATTAACAGTTTCTACTCACGCAAGTTTTCCAAATCAACTCCATGTAGGAATGTTTTTATTCAGAATAAACACTCATTTTCATAGTTTACTTTAACCCACTCTGAGAGCAGCAAGGCGTTCCTAACCAAAAGCAAAGAAAACAGCATGTGCATTTCACTTAGCTCCTCAAAGTGTGAGAGGCAAAGTCCTCATCTGCTTTGTGAACAGGGAGAGCAAACAGACCCTGCCACTGAGCTATTCTACTTTGAAGGAATCCTCCTGTCCTCAACCCCACAACACTGAAAACCACAAGTGGTCAAAAGGACAAAAATACCGGTCAAAATCTGTAGTGCATTAGGGCCTAGTGCACTGACTGGAGCATCTGCTGTGCTTCGACTAGAAAGACAGTGACTGAGGTGGGAATCTCATTACTGCTTATAAATATATAAAAGGAGGTTGTGAGGATGGGACCAGACTCTTCTTGGTGGTGCCCAGCAAGAGGACAAGGGCCCATGGTCACAAAGTGGAATATGTGAGATTCCATTGAAACATAAGGAAAAGATTTTTTCAATGTTTAACTTAAAAAAAAACCCAAACAAACCTATTGTAACAGAACACTGGAAGAGGCTGCCCAGAGTGGTTGTGGAGTCTCCTTCTCTGGAAACATTTGAATGTCCACCTGGACATGTTCTAGATGATCTGCTCTAGTAAGAGGGTTAAACTCCTTCCATTTTGTAATTCTGTGATTCTGATTCTGTGATCTTGACAGATTATGTCAAGTAACAGTTTCCCCTTCAAGTGTTTGGTAAAGGTACATTATTCTCCAGGGGCACAGATAGAAGTGAACAAAAGGCAAAATGACCTGACAGGAAGGGTGGCTTCTCCAACAATTTACATATAAACTTGCCTGAAAAGTCTGTTATCAGGCAAAAGGGGTCCAATGGGCAGCTATGGACCTGTGAACAATAGGCAGTTATTTAAGTTATGCAGGCGCCAGAAACAAAATGTCCCACATGGATAGACCTTGCAGTTGGTCCTGCCGTCTGTTCTAGACATTATGGACACCTTATATTTATTCCTTCAGAGTTATTGTAGTCACAGGGCCTCACTGACATGACTACGTAACTAATAATTGTAATAAAGTACCATTTTATCAGTTGTTTTCTATTTTCTATTAGAGTGACAATTTACACTGTTGTATTATGCTTTGCATTTATGTTATTCAAGAGAAATACCAAAGATAATATAAAAATGTTCTTCAAGTAATTAAAAACTGAAACTAGGCTCTCAATTCATCTCTATCATTTGAGGACAAACAAACTCCTAGAAGAGAATGAAATGTAGACTTGTCAATGTACTTTTTTAGGGGGAGAGAATGACAGGTCTTCTTCCCAGATGATCCAGAAAGGGATTTACTTTTTCTTTATTTTTGCATTTATGTAGATGCTAAAAACATTATCCTGGTAATGTTGTATTCTGGGCAAGGACCACTAAAATTTCCTGTCAGCAGCATCACTAGACATTTCCTATCAACTCTATCTTCATGCTTATTTGAACTTTTATATGTTATAAAAACCTTGCCTACTTCTGTTTGCTAGTATCAGGAATCTCCTTTGAAGGTCTTCTCATGCTGTTGCAGTCTGCTAAATAGATAGACAGGGTAATTCTCCTCTGAACAAGCTGCATAACCTGCCTTACACAAGCCCCCCAGGTGGTTTTCTTGTCCTACTTGCAACCCAGCTACTTAAGCAGCAGACAAAAGTAAAAACTTGCTTTCTGTGGTTTTGGCAGTGTGCAGTATCACTCAGATCAAGAGGAACTGAAGTCCATATGGGAAAAAAAAGGTCTCAATATTTTGGACGTAAGCTTTCCTGGGAGCTTCTGTAGCTGCTGTCAAGCATAAGCAGGTAACATGTCATGAGAGATTTAAGTAAAAGCATTGGCAAAGCCAAATTAGTTTTTTAATAATATTTTTTTTTCTGGCAATTTATTGGAGCTTCTCATGAATGTTACAGCACAAAAGGACAAGTACAGCCACTTTTGTTGCTTTTTTTTTTCTCCTAAGGTGATCCAGGGAATCTATCCCAATAATTTTCCATTACATCCATACTCTGAAATGTAGCTTACCTTTTGGAAAGAGGAAACCAGCAATCTGCTAAAAGAATAATTACACTGATGTTCTTCTCTGTGTTTCTCCTCTCATTCTGTCAAGCTTCATGTCCCACTCCTTCAGTATTGGTTTTTGCCTTTTCTGCTTTGTAAAAGAAAGTTATCAGAAAATGCGGGTGGTGACGGATTTTCAGGCTTGCCTACTTTCTTTTACAAGCCTAAACTGTCATGATGCTGCCTTTCTTCTGAATATATGTGTCTCTGTATACCAGTTTTTATCAATATATTTATTTCCATTTTTTTGGGCATGAGGAAGAAGGGAAGGAATTCCAGAGTTTATTTCTCTCCTTCCTCTGAAATAGATCACTTTGTTCAAGTGCCTGCTCTGCTGGTTTGCCAAGTTAGGGCTTAAATGGGCCTCTTTTCTTTTTTTTCTGTTCAACAGCTTGCAAAGCCCTTCTCTCCTTTTTTTTTTTTTTTTTCCTTTACATAGNCTCCTTTTTTTTTTTTTGTCCCTATACATAGCAAGTTATTTGCAGATAGCTGAAGAGCTTCAACTGAAAAAAAAAAATCAACACTGTAATTTGATGAATACTCCTTCTTACTCAACGAACTTGGTGATAGTTTGTTCTTTACCTCTTACTCCGGCCCACTCAGTTGTACCAGCTAAAGTTTGTTGCAGCTGAACAGAATGAGATAAAATGTCTCAATTAAAAACTTCCTCTCTTTTTCTTAAGTGCTTAACTCCAGAAGCAATTATAATAGAACAGCTGGGGAAGCAGCTAGGAAGGAGACAAGAGCAGCAGAAAGGTGGGTGTGAGTTATGCTAGCATTACCTTTAAAAAAGTTAATTGAACTGTGGCTTCAGATAGCTTCATCTGAAATATCTTATAGATCTCTGGATAGACCACTGTCAGAAAGATTTAAAGGAGAGAGTAAAGCCTCCATTGGTCCCCTGAATCTAAGTACCCCACTGAAAAAAAATCTCCAAACTGAAAACAAACAACACTTTCTCAGTCTGGAAAATGACAGAAACTCCAAAATTTCAGGTAATGTATTTTGGATTGAACAAAACGT
>VZRI01009639.1:135381-156329 GCA_013397515.1 Upupa epops
TTTTCTGGTGTCTTCTTTTTCTTTCTTTTTTCTCTTGACTTACTGAAAGGCAGCTGTGTAATCAAACAGATATGATACTCAGCACTCAGCACGACTGCCTGCCCTGAACTCCTCCAGGTCCCATCAAATGTAGCTCAGGCACAGAGTGAAAATTATTGGCTCAATAAACATCACTCAGGCCAGATTTGACATCCACCTGTGTCAGAGAAGTCTAACCTTACATGCTAAAGCAGAATTCTGGCAGTCTGTGGCTTTCGATTAACCAAAATGCATCTGGAATGACCAGCCTGCTGTGCTAAAACACAAACATAACAAAATTTTTTGCCTTGTAAGGAGACTCTGCTGTGGTTAGAAAGAAAACTCATTCTATCAGTTACTCACCTGGAGCAATAGGCATTCTCTCCATTGCTTCTCAAAGCAGGACCATTTATTTAGCTGGATCAGTGCTTTGTCACTGTATCCTGAATGCAGTCAGTCAGGAAGGCGTTGTTGCCTTTCCACCAGATGTAAAAAAAAAAAAAAAAAAAAAAAAAAAAAGACATTTGTCGTGTTGGGTCACTCTTTAACTTTTTGTAAAATTGCTTAGCTCAGAGGTGGTTTGGAGGTTGTATATTTTGGGGTTTGTTTTCCCAACACAACAAATGAGCCACAGCAATCAAGCAGCTTCTCTTTTTTTCTCTACAAACAAAACCAAACCACATATGCCAATACACCACTGTGTTACAGGTTTTCCAAGAACTTTACAAACACCTTCTCTGAATCATTGTCAAAGAGTAGTGTCAACATTGGATCCTGAGCAAAAACAGTATACTGTTTGTCTCTGTCAGTGTGCACCTTTTCAGTGCTTCCCCTGACACTGCTGGTACTGCTCAGTCCAGTTCATTCCCTCTCTCTGCCTACCAGATTCAGGGGACAAAGAGCACCAGCCACCTTTTACTAAGTGAGCTGCTTACCAAGTGACCTCATTAATGTTTACAAATATGTAAAGGGCAGGTGTCAGGAGGAAGGAGCCAGTGTCATCTAATGATAGGAACAGGGGAAACGGGTGTGAACTGAAACACAGGAGGTTCCACGTAAATATGAGAAGAAACTTCATCGTGAGGGTGACAGAGCACTGGAACAGGCTGCCCAGGGAGGTTGTGGAGTCTCTGGAGATGTTCAAGACCTGCCTGGATGTGTTCCTGTGTGATTTGGTCTAGGTGGTCCTGCTGTGGTAGGGGGATTGGACTGGATTATCTTTTGAGAACCCTCCAATCCCTAACATTCTATGATTCTGTAATATAAGAGTCTGTAGAGGTCACATTCAGGCACTGGATAAGTTGTTTTCTTTTTATGTTTGAGACGGAGACGTGTCTCCATGTCTTTCTACTGTGGATTAAGAAGTAGTCTATTTTGTATTTTGTTCTATGCCACATGGTACTTGACAATAATGACACATAGGTAAGAGATGTGATGGTATATGTGGAACAATACCTATTACTACATATAATAAATGTTTCAAATGATTGGTTGTCTGCTCTCTCTGTGCCACTAGCAGTGCTGAAACATGTCCAGAAATTGTTGCTAAATAATTAAAACCAAGAAGCAAATTCAGATGAAAACAGAATTCACCAAAGAGCAATTTCCCTGATATGAACTGCTCATTGACAGTTATTTTCAGACAGGGACATCCCAAGCCAAATCCACTTCACTCTCAGCAGATGCTTCCCACATCAGACAGATCTAGCTTGTGTTAAAGGCAATGAAACCTCCCACCAGTACCCATTTCCAGGCTGGCTGAAGGCCCACCATGAGCCATTCCTCTTATTCTATTTGTTTCTTTAATTCAGACCTGACAACCTAGGATGTAGATTTAAATCCAGCTACAAGACAACTATTAATAAACCAACAAATGCTGATGATGAGAATTTTCAGCTAATTTAAAGCTGAGGAACTATTGCCAAGAAAAATTGGCTTTTGCTTCCCCATTGCTTTGATGCCCTTGTTTTCTGTTTTCACAGCCTAAGGAAACAATTTTTCCATGCCTTCTGCCGTCTTCCTAATCGCCCCAGGTATAAAGAGCAGAGAAGAAGAACCTCTTACAACAGCAGCTCAAACCTTCCTATCCACACTTGTCAGCCTTTTCTGCCTTTTAATGATTCTGGCAACATCATCTTCTTTATGACTCATTTCCCACTACTCCTGCCAGCCTGGAGAGAAGGAGAGACTATGGGTGGGAAGAAGACATCCGAGGCCCAAGACTTGCAAGTCTATGCTCCTGAGGAAACTGGCAAGGCATTGCAATACCCTTTCAAATGCCACCATATAGCACCTCTTCTTGAGTAGCAATGTCCACCTCTCCTGCAAAATTCACACAGCAAGCACAGAAAAATGATTAAATGAAGAGTGAAGCAGAGAACAGAGAAATGGCAACTTTTCCCTAAACTCTCAGGTAACCATAAATATTTATAGTTTGAGTCTCGAAAATGTAAATTCAGTTAAACACTTTTTGCTGGAGGAGGGGGTGGGGGTGATTTTGGTTTTGTCTACTTTGGTGAGATTTGTGTCATAATACTATGTTCCAGCAATTTGATTACATTTTGGAGTTCATGTGTTTGATTTTCTCCCTCAAGAAAGTCTGAAAGAATTTGCTTTGACAAAATTGGTCAGAAGAAGCTAGTGGATCTTTTATTTCAAAGAAACAAACATTGCTTAAAGCATTCACCTGAATTAAACAGGAGGAGGAAGCTGCACCAAAGATTTCTAAGATCCCAAAATACAAGCAAAACCTTTCTCTTCAAGACAAACCAAACATTATGGATCAAAGCTGTGTGAAATTTGTTTTTCAGTTGCTGCCTAGAAGGAAACAAACTTTCAGAAAAAGCAGTGGAATTTGACCCAAAAGTTTCCACCCCACTCCCCATTTCTTTGCCTATTATGTGATGAGCTTTAGTAGACATTGTGGTTCCACAGAGGTTTGGACTTGCCCATATTCTGAAGTCTGCACATACCCTAAGGGTTTTGAGGTGCACCTACTGTCATTTACAGATGCCAATCCCCATGTTAACACTAGTCTTAGAGTAGCAGAGGACAGCCCTGCATGTAGAGGACTCTTTTGTAAAACATATCTAAGTCATAGCTACACCATTTCCTATGAAGGGATTATTCTCTTCCTCACCATGCCTATGACAAAACTCTCTTCACTTTCAATGAGATCATGGTTACCTTGCCAACATTTCGATAACAATCGGGGCCAGCTTGATGGTTTTTTTTGGCAATGGAGGGAGAGTTTTATAAATGAGCATCACTGTAAACTATAGCAAGGAGGAATCTCCTCATTGCCTTCCTCTTTGTCTGTTTCCTCGAATGAAACAATTGGTGACAGACATACCAGGGACATGATGTTTCACTGGCAATCAGCAACTAGACTAGTGTGTATTTGTTAATGCTTATTTCCCACCGTGAAATATTATTGATCTAAGTGTGCCATCAAAATGCTGGAACCATCAGCTGTGAAACCAAAAAACCTACTGCACGAATTGCAAAGCCATTTGATCAATTTGCCTGCCTCTGCGAAATGGGACGCCAGGCCAGTTGAGCAGCAATACAGATCAGACCTTCATTCCCTGAGGGAGGCTGGGTCCTTATCAGAACTTTTGCTGGCATTGCTGAAAGACAGTTTTGACTGGTGCTAGCTGGTGAGTCTTCCAGTCTGCTGTTCTCCTGCAGCTGACCTCTGATCCTGCTAAATCTTCCTTTGCTTCCTGCTGGAGGGTAGTTCCTTCAGACACCTCCTGCAGTACAGACCAAACAGACCACCAAAAGCCAGCCAGCTGAGGAAATAAAACCTAACTAACTCAGATGGAAAGCTTCAGGGCTAATCTATCCATGCACTAAGAATACGTACTACAACAGCTTCAAGATCCAGCTGTCCTTCTATGTTCAAAGATCCTGCTACAGCAAAGCACTTCAGCTCCTGAGTATTTGCCTCTTCCTATGCTTTAAGTAATTTACATTCTTAAAAGTGTTGCTGGATCAGGGCCTTTTTTCCTTATCTACCTCTGTTTGCAGACTCCTTATTTATTTATCAGGTATTAGATTAGACAGCTTTTCCTTCATTGCCAGGGTTTTAAAAAACATTTATTATTCCTGTATTTATTCAGTCTTGAGTCATAATGTTACTATTGGGTCTTCAGGTCTTAAGTGATTTCCAGGGCAGATGTAGGGTGAATGTGCATAGCCATTTCACCATGTGGTGGTCTGCTAATACAAAAGAAAAGATTGCAGCAACTCCCATATTGCCTCTTCTCTAGCGCTAAATTCATATCTGCTCTAAAAATGTAATGAGATTGTGTCTTGCAGGCTTTGCTTGTGAACATGTGTGTGTCCTTGCTGATTCTGGCGAAGATGGAGTTGGGGAGAAACAGATATTAATGGACAGCAAGATCTTTTAGAATGTTAGGGCTGGCTTTGAGCAAAACAAGCTTGTTATCATCACCAAACTCCTCCTCCAGTGAGCTTCTGCATGTGACAGGACTGAGGCACAGGTAGCAAATAGTTAAGTGGTGAGATGCCTGTGCCCGTTACCTTTTTCACACTCAGTCAGACTCTCCTGCAGCCTGGTGGTGTTCCACCACAGAAGGATAGGATATCACAGTATCACAGTAATGATGAGGCTGGAAAAGACCTTAAAGATCATCCAGTCCAACCTAAAACCAACCAAGTAAACCTAAACATCTGACATCTAGATCATATCTTTTCATTACCAGCTAAACTTTGGGAAGAAATTCACACCAAGATTATATGGTCACTGAGCAGACCCCAAGTGAGAGGCAGTCCTTGGTCCAATGCATTTACAGTTTGCACAGCAAAGTTAGAGGAGGAACAAAGGCACAGAGAGTTGGAATGTGAAAGGTCATATGACTCCCAGTGCCAGATGCCTGTGAATAAAAGGATACACACATGTATGTGCTCTCTGGGATGTTTCGTTGCCTGCCCCTTCCCTCCCCCACTGTGCCTATTCTGTTCTGCCTCTCACAGGATCATTTCTTGTCCTGGTTACTCACCAACTACTTTTTTTTTTTATCTTTCCACCGCTCTTCTCTGTATTTTACAGCCTTTGTAAAGCACAGCTTATGCACAGCAAGGTGTGATTCAGCAAGAATCCCATGATGTGGGGCACAAGGAAGCAAGGTGATTTAATGCAACACCACACGTGACAGTCAAATGCTGCTGCTGATCTGCTTCACAGAGTGTTAATGGCCCCTGTAAAGCTCTATATGATAATTTGAGGAAGGTAAAGCATATAAAGGGAGATATGTGAAAAAAATAAAATGTTTGTCCATTTTTTGGTCTCGAGTTGATAATTTCTTGCTTGAATAGCTCAAATTTATAGCAAAACTCTGTAACTTGAATTTTTTTTTTTTTTTTGAGCAAGAATGTCACAAAGGTGCTTCCCTACCACCAATTACATTTCCAAAACAGCAGTCTATAAAGTAATGTCCGTACTAAGTCCAGCCAGGATGCTGCTGCCAGACCAAGATTTTCATGGTGTTCCATAATTAGTAAGGCTGAAGGACAGAGACAAAATCTTCAGAATGAATAATTTTCATGAGAACTTACCCTCATAGACTATGGCATCAAGTTAACTCTAGCAAAGACTAAAGAAGAAACCCAAAGAAGTGTAAACATTTTATACTGCAGTCAGGAAGGTGCATGGGCCTTCTCCGATTTACATCAGCTCAGTATCTTATCTATAGCAAAGCATTCCTAGTGCAATGGCACACTGCTCCACAAAGGGCAGCAGTCCTTCCACTTTAGTTCAAGTAGGGCAAATCATAAGAGAATGCTCCTAAGTTTCTGATAAATGAAATGCTGAAAACTACATAGTAAGCTATGTCATGACACAAGCTGGAAGGTGATTTTTATTCTGAAAATTATTTCATTTCCCTTAGGTGCATATTACGATCTTTGTGATGGAGTCCATGACTGCATTTCCTATGTAGTATACCTTCCTTTAAACTAGCACAACTATGTGAGAGTAACAGAATCTAGAGTTCTGAAGCAAACTTTTGAAAACATATTTCACTACAGTTTTTTGGAAACTGTGGAGTAACAATAAACCAAAAGCATATTAAAAAAATAATAGTTAAAAATAGCAACAAAAACATACAAACCAAAAAAAAAAAACCAAAAAAAAAAGACCAAACAAACAAAAAAAGAAGCTAATATCTGTGTCTCTATTTGGAATTCCTATACTAATTCTACGGTTGTAAAGATCTATAACTTATCTTACAGATCTTTTCATCACACATAGGATAAATATTTATGTTTGTGATTTTGCCTGTACTATGCATATGTAACAATTTTCAAGATGCTTCAAACTGCTGTCTTTCCTAATTGTTTTCCTATAAATTTGGAAATCTTACTGAAAGTAGCTATCTTTCAATTTGAATTGTTTGTAGAATCCAGTTCAGGGCGAATAAGACTTTAAGAGTGAGAGTTTATGCAACACAGTTTTAAAATGCACTTTTCTTACCATGCTTTTTTCATATAGAGTAGCAGAGAGCAGTGAAATTATAGATTATTCATTCACAAACTGAGTAGTTGTCATACCGAAGCAGAGTTAAAATTTCTGAAAATATTCCAATAAATTCTTTCTGAACTCCTTAAGATTTTCATTTTTTTCTTTATAAAGTATGATGTCAAAATATTTGGAAAATATGTTAATTGTGAATTTGATTAGAAATTTTTATGGTAGCATCACAGTTTGGGTCTTAGGCATTATAAAATTCACTAAAAAAACCTGGTGTTTGGAGTTATTCTTAAGAAAACATTTTAATTCATTGGGAATTATTTTAAAAATATAAATTGACACCACTGCAATCATTCAAATAAAAAACAAGGGAATATATTTTTACAATTATATATTCTTTATTATGTCCTGATTCTCCTTTGCTTTTACATGATGTAGGCATTTTGTTATTAGATGTTAGGATTTTTCTACTACATGGAGCACAAAAAAAAAAAGAGTTCACAGGATGACATTCGTGGTGTTTTTGGACCCCATCATGTATCAGGGTCCCAGTCTCTCTCAGTCTTTTATCATCTACTAAAATAGGAATAGAATAAATGTTATACTACTCAAATGAATTTCTGTGTGTTGCAGACTTATCATCTAAAGGCATTGAGTTTCCCTATGAATTTGCTGTCTATTGTCCACACCAAAGCTCTTTACATTTGCCAGCCATATGTACTTTTCTACATCCATAGCCGGTTGTATATAAATATTATATGCTCAGAGAGCAATATCTATATTCCTAGCAGACTAGTCAAGCAGCAACATCTTAGTGTTGTAGTCACTGCCCTGACCCAAGCATCCTCCAGTCCTTGACTATTGGCACAGGAAGTGCTTAACTGTGATTTGAATCCTATAGATAGGTGATAACACACGTGCTCATAGACACACAACCTGATCGACAATCAGAGCCCTCTCCAGAAGGACCAACAAAAGTTGGTGCTATTTTCACCTGCCTTTTCTGCCCACCAGCATAACCCTAAATTCTCTGATGGTCATGTCCTTCTCCTCTCATCTGCTGTCTACACGGTAAGTGAACAGAAGTGGCTGAACACTTTGCCCCATGTGCATTTTTTAATTGGGTCTAACCATGGTTCTTTCAACACAACAAGTTTTTCTTGCTCTTTCATCATTCGACAAACAGTTGTTTTGGAAAGAACAGTTAAATTCCTGTTACCTGTTAAGTGTAATTCATATGGGTCATGGCACCATTAATTTAATGATATAATACAATATCATTAAATATACAGCAGCACAAAATCTTACACATTTTTACCATTTGGATATTTTGCGTAGCATAGTGATGACTCAGCTTATCAATGCCTTGCCCATTATGCTTGATTTACTCCTTGAGTTGGTTTTCAATATATGTATTCACCTATATTGTTCACACTGAGGCAGTTCCACTGCCTTATTAGATACATATGAACAAGTAACAGTGTGATTGTCATTTTCACACCTTGCCCCAGATGGGGAAAAAATCTGGCTGAGACTCATATTAAGGGATCATTCAAGATCTCCTACAATACACTCTGCTAGTAATGTATTCAGATCTTTTTTTTAAATTTCAAATTTTTTTATGTGTTCATCTTGAGGGTTCAAATGATCTGTTAGAAGAATGAATGTATAGCAAGTACAGTACTCACCATGCTTGCATTCCTTCCTGGCCAAAGGAAAATGAGATGTTACATTTCATGACACATGTATGAATTTTAACTCAGGAAAGAAACAAACGTTTCTGAACAAACAAGGTAATTAAAACAACATCATCTCTGTGTTGATTTGGCCCTGGTGGGAGGCCAGGTGTCCACTAAAGCTCTTCTATCACTCTCCATCTTCTCAGATGGACAGGAGAGAGTAAATACATCAGGTCAGTGGGTCAAGAAAATAAAAGTTTAATAAAGCAAAAGTAAAGACCATTAAAGATTATTTGCTACCTCCAATCACACCTGGGAAGCAGGGCTCCAGTAGGGATAGTGGTTGCTCTGGAGGACAAATGGCATCAATGAGTGCCACCCACACCTCCTTCTTTCTCCTCCCTTTTATATCTGGGGTGACATCAATAGTACTGGATATTCCTTTCATCAGTTTGGATCAGCTGGCCCATCCCACTCCTCAGCCTACTGTCAGAAAAAAACCCTCTAAACACAGCTTTGGTGCCATGCAAGCACTGCTCAGCAATAGCCAAAACACTGGTGTGTTATCAGCACCCTTCTACCTACCACTAAATGCAGCAGTATGACAGAAGCTATAGCAAGAACTAGCTCCATCTGAGCCAAACCCAGTACAATGTCACAAGTATTTTATTTTTTTGTTTGATGGAAAGTCATACCTTTCTGTTGCAGTAAAGCTGCCTTTTCAGAGGTTTCACTGGGAACTGCTTGATGTGTTACACCATTCGTAGGCAAATATTTAGGAAAGAAAATCAGAGCCATTAAGCTACAGCTGTAGATGCTGCCCTTACAATGGTCAGATCATATGATGACAACAGAGATTTTATCAATCAATAGCCCTTACTAAGAATTTCTGGGATGAAGACTTTTATATGCATCCTATGGGCTTCTCCATATGAAGAGAAAAACCTGGCAAAGCTAATGCTTTATCTCCTTTCCAAGAAAATGGGCCAATTCTCAGCTGCTATGCTTTGGGTAATTTTCTGTCTGGTAGTTTCTTCAGAAACTGCCAAAAGCAGGGCACAAAAAATACGCTGATGTCATTGGCCCAAATAAACAAAGATCTTCCACATAAATTAAGTCTCCCCAAAATAAAAATAGTTCTAAAAGATCAACAAAACCAAAAAACGGACCAGATTTTAAATGAGAGCTTGTGTTTTACATATCATGTAGCTAGACATAGATTTTGGAAACAGTCCAACGCAGCCCACTTTCCCCCCACCATCTGTCAGCAGTAGGTTTGCTAACTGCAAGAGCTTAGAGGCAATGTGTAAAAGGCGAGTGTTAGACAATCAAGTTTAAACATGACAAGAGCAGGGAAATTCAAAGGCTTCATGATGTAGTATGCTAGCACTTGGCTGTTGTGAGAAAAAGAGGAGGAGGATAACATATTAAAGACAACAGGGTCATCCACCTTTAGGCTGAATTCTCTGGCTCTTATCAGGTTTTACTGAGATCCTGACATTATTTAAACATGGGGTTGGAAGTGTTTATTTCAGACATAGGCCAAAGAGATTTTTGGATGTAGGCTACGGCCCTGGGTGGAGGTCTGCTGACAAGCTAAATCACACTCTAGTTGACAAACATTATTAATAATAAGATTAGTGACAAAGCTGGGGACCACTAGAAGATGGATGTGAGTTTTATGCCTTTTGCCCATATTGCAAGGATACCTGGAGCAGAAGCTTCCAGAGTCCTTGTATTGGCTTGACTTGGAGACAAATACCTCTACCAAATCCTTCTACCTTTGCTGTGGTTCAACTCTAGAATCTTTTGACATAAATGGGCATACCAGTTTATAAGAGTAAGGAGGATGCAGTCTAGGCCATGTGAGGATGTTCACAAACACTTCATTTGAAGCAAGAACTCTGAACAGCACTCAAAAGATTCTGGGATGCTCCATGCAGGACTCGGGGAAATGGACCCACTCTCCAGGAAAAAACTTCCCCTTGCAAAATGGAAGAGTATTTGTATCTCATAGTCTAATACTGAATTGGTTTTTTTTTAACCTTAAAAATTTTCTCCTGAAAAGCTTTCTGTCAGAATGAAACTTAAAACTGCTGTGTGCATGATATAAAAGCCTCTCTTAGGTATATGAGATTAGGAGGTTGTAGAAAGGTATGTTAGAAGCAGAAGGATATCCACTGGGCTTGTTATGATAATTATAGTATTGGAACTCATTTGTATTATTTTAAATGCTTCTTTGCGAAATGTCCTCATCTGGTCTTGAGCAGCAAGCAAAGGAATTTCTCAAGCACCCTTTGAACAGGAATGTGCTGGGAAGAGTTCAGTCCAGTACAATTAAACTGGCTGCTAAAACTACAGCCATTTTGGGAACTGCACACTAAAAACTCTTGAGTGAGTTGCGTTTTGTCGTGATGCTCATTGCTTGTCTGTCAAGAAAGCTGTGATGTTATGAGACAACCCTTAACTTTCCTTATTGTCACCCACACTGCTTCATTTTAATTCTGAAGTTTCCACTGGCTTGTATGCATTTGAAGCTGAGCTCTAGACCCACCATATTTGTCAGCCACACTTCTGATGCTCAGTGGAAGGTGAAAATGTCAGTAGAGCCCAGCACTGGAAGGCACAGACTACCAGAGGTCTTTTGAGTGCAGTATGAATAGAGGAATGGATCAGCACTTGTAGACTGATTATAGATTTCTATGTGGTGCCATGTCTAGGAACTGTGCCAGTAAAAATCCTTATAAAAAGTGTGGACAAAATTTACTGCATACCTGCCATAATCAGTTTTAAAATTAAAATATTTTCCTCGGTTTTGGTTGGGTTTTTTGTTTTATAAAAAAATGGTAGAAGGGAAATTGCATCTTTAGATCAAAGTTATAAAGCCTCAAGACACCATATGAAACTTATAAATCCACAATTTTATTTCACATTTAGCTAATTAAAAAATACCAAAACTATATATTTTTTTAATTGAGATTTAAAAAAATACTCCCAGTTATATACCTTGTAAACTAAGTTTCATTGAGCAATAAAGTTTATAAAGCTTAGTTAAAACAACTTCTGAAATTTTTTTTTAGTTAAATTAAATACTAACAAACTGGTGAATATTGTATTCAGGTAGAAACTGCTGCCTGAGGAGAAAAAAATCTATATTAATAAAGAAGTCAAAGTTCTTTGTTTCCATTAATATATGTTCCTATTTTGTCATAAACTACAAAAGTCACCATGACAAGTGACTAAAACACAGAAAAATGATTTCATTCTTGAATTCTAACAGTTTAAAAAATCCCAAAATAACTGTGCCATCTGGTTCTGGGTGTGTTCATACAGCAGGTAGGATAGCTCTCATGAGCAAACTCTGTTCTGTAAACCTTCACTCAGCATTTTGAGGGACATGTAATGACTGTCTCTTCTGCCATCCAGCAAATGCATCAGCCCCCATTTACCTCTGAATGTGTCCCAAAAGCATAGGTTATACCAGTACACTGCTGAAGCTAGTGAAGAAGTATCGAGTCTGGCCCCAGTCTGGGCACTATATCATCCTTTGAAACACCTGACAGGCTTTGTTGCACTGTTCCTGGGGTCTACATAGCTTCCTCAGCACATGGGAGGGACAAGGCACAGTCTGTGGTCAGATCTGTAGACTCTTCGTCAGAAGTGGAGGTCACCAGAAGAGATCCACGCCACATTGCTCTTTGTGAACAGGTCCACAAGGGCTCTCAATTTTTTTCACACTGCAGTTCTAGCTAGAGCTAGTCAACAGTTCCTAATATGCTTTAATAAGCCACAGCTAAATGAAGTCATCTCTTTGAAACAAAGTTGAACTGCTTTACCACAGTGCTGTATATATCTGCATTATGCTTTACAATTTAAGAGAGGCTTATCCACTCTTCTCTCTTTTCCTGTGTTGCTGTTAGCTCTCACCAAATTTCCCTTTACTCAAGATACCTTACACAAAATTGCTGAGCTTTTTGATATTTGTTCCAGTGCCATTTTCTCATTGTCATGTGGTGATAGAACAAGGGACAATGGGTGCAAGTTGGAACATAGGAAGTTCCATATAAATATCAGAAGAAACTTCTTCACAGTGAGGGTAACAGAGCATTGGAACAGGCTGCCCAGGGGGGTTGTGGGGTCTCCTTCTCTGGAGACGTTCAAGACCTGCCTGGATATGTCCCTGTGGAACTTGGTCTAGGTGATCCTGCTGTGGACTAGATGATCTTTCGAGGTCCCTTCTAATCCCTAATGATTCTATGATTCTATGATTTTGTTGTGAAGTGAGAGACAGAGATATGTAAGATTCATGCACAGATTTCTAAAGTGTGTAGTGCTTAAGTTGTAGAAGGAAAACCTAAGCACTTGCTCTAAGCTGAACCAGAACATTCATAGTATTGAGTATTATTTACAGCATTTTCAACATTTTGAATTTCAGTTCCTTTTATTTATTTTTGAACCATAATAACAACTTGTATATATGACCATAAAACCTGATGCATCTGTGAAATTGCCCAAGAAGCCAACAGAGAAATATCAGCAAGAATTTCTCAACAATCCTAGTTGTAACTCTTACATGATTTGCAAGGCATGCTACTTGATTATAATTTTTATCTGGCCAGCTGAGATTTGTTTAGATCTACATAACTGGAAGATTAATCTAGACTAATACAGTTTTTACACCTTCATGCTGTAAAAAATTATTGCAAAAAAAAAATCATAATTGTGTGCTTGTTCATGAATATTAAGCTAATGGAAAGTCTTATTTTGTTCTAAAAGAGTGAGTCAGGGAGAAGTGAAGTACAAAGTTCAATGTACATGAAAAAAAATAAGACAAGATTACTCCAAAATGCACACAAAGTACTGTTGTAATACACTAAAATTTGAAGAATAAATGTAGGTTGACCCTTTTAATACCTTCAAGCCTCCTGTAGGTAGAGTGGTGAAACAATGTTAGCATGATAACAAGCAAACAGAAATTTACCAATCACTAACACAAAAACCCCACAAAGCTGTCTGGTGAATTTTGCATGTTTGATTCATAAATGGTGCTCACTTGATACGGGATGACTTTATGCAGCTGATTGTTTTGAGCAGTAGACCACTCAAGCCACTGGGATTTGCAGCCACCAGTGTTTGTTCAGGCTGCAGACCACATGCTGTTGTCATTTCTGACCTTAGGGAACAACAGAAAGTTTTCCTGTCAATATCACTACACCACTTCCTCAAACAACATGGCCTAAGCCAATGAACGTTGTTCAATGACAGCATGGCTATATACATGTTTGAGTTTTTCTGAAATAATGGTAGAAATGAAAGAGGGAGACTTTATCTGCTGAAACACTGTAGAGGAGGTCTAAGAGTGGTGAACCAGGCAGGTTAAGCAGTAAGTTTCAGATGAAATGGGTGAAATGAGATCTGTTGAGTTACTTTACACAGGTTGCACCAAGCAGCTCATAATCCTGTTCAAGTCTGTCTGTATATCAAGCAAGAATAGAATAACTCTTTGTCCCTTATTCTCCTCTCAACTAGTATCCTTGGGTAAAATGTTGACTTCAATCAAGTCAAAAGATATACTGCCAAGAGGATTTCTTCCTCCTGATGAAGTGAATCTTATGGAGAGCGATGTCCAGTAAGAACTGAGTCAGGCTCTCTGGATCTGACTGGGGAAAGACCTCATAATTTCCAAAGTAACAGCTGGACTGTGTTGTCTTCCCTCTTAGATTATGGCATCCCAAGAGTTCTAATGTAGTGCTATAAATGTAGAAGGACATGCCCAAAGTATAGCTGAATTATTTTGCAATGATCTAATCTCAGCAGTGCCGTCCTCTGGAGAAGTGCTCCTGACCTACACAGCTACAAAGCACAGCCATAGCTGCTATAATCAGTAACTTAGAAGTTTTCTTAGAAGAGTCAGAGGACACAGACATAAGGAAGACTGCTGCTCCAGAATGACAAAACTTAGGCACCCTAGAGGTCCAAGGAAAATGGGGAGACATGGAAACCTTTGTCACCTCAGTACTCAAGAGGAAGTCAGTGATCCATGGCCCACAATAAATGGAGAGCTAGGGGCAAAGGAGCATCTCAGAAGTTTTACCATTTGAGTTCTTAGATGAAGGTCCTGGTGCTGGATTGTCTCTTACAGTAAATCCAGGGATGAAGTCAGTGGGAATCAACAATGGTTGGGGTCTCTTAGTGATACTGAGAAACAAATAGCAGCAAAGAGATACATTGGAAAGTAACAGCATATCTCAAGACATTTAGGCAATTCTAAGTATGTATATAAAAAGGACAGAAGTTGAAAGATCAAGTTTCCCTATTCATCTGGCTGCATGAACATATATATACAAATGCCTCAGTTACATGCTTGTATTTAGTCCTTCACTCTCTTATTTTAGGGATGGCAAACATTGGTGTAAGTTTCATGTAGTTTATGGTTGATCTAAAACTACCAAAGTGATTTGTTGACCAACCTGTTCTTCTAGGTGTAACGGTTTACCATGTTTTCCCAATAGCCTTCCTGCCCATTGCAAACTCAAATGTAGTTGTACACTTGTATTTTTGATGTCCTGTTTAAGAGGGAAAGCCTCAACGACTTCTCAGACTCATTTGCTACAGCAGCAGGAAGATAGATTTAATTTTCACATAGTTGCAACAGTCTGAATGAGATGACAGCCTCATGCCATCTAGTATGGGTTGTTTGTACTCATACTATAAATAAAATTGGAGTTGTGAATCTCATTTTGTCCTGCTCTGGCTGGTACTTTCTGATAGTTGTTAAAGTGTTAATCAAAGGTAACACCAGTAAAGCTGGTGTCATCACACTGGGGTAACTGGAGCCAGAACATACAGAAAAAAAGAAAAATGCTACATAATAAATACATTCCAATATATAATATAAAATATATACAGTATGTGTATACATTGTATGAGTAACAATATATGTCTAATTCTCTATGGTATGTGAATATCATTCATATTCATTGTAATAGTAATGATCTTCAAAGAGACTGAGAGTTTGTTTCTTCCTTCTGATTTCAATATATCAATAAACACATTTCTGGTTACTGGAAGCAACTGTCTGGTGGCAAGGTGGGAGACCAGCAAAGAAGCCTAGACAGAAAAGCAATAGCAATAGTGTGGCATTCATCACACAAGCAACATAAATCAGCTATTATTCTCTGCCCTTGCCTCCATTCTGCACCCTTTCTTCTGCAATGGTCGTTTCTCTTCCATGGGTGTGACTTGGTGCCCATATGGTAATCTCAATAGTTTAGAGCTTTCCACCATGTTAAACAACAGCATGGGAAAAAATCTGAAGGCATGGGGAGACCTATGTGCTACAGTGGTCAGAGAGAGCTGCGTGGCTAGCAAGCCTCTGTGCCCTTGTGATCTTTGTCTTGACATGACTTTGTGCAATATGGACAAAGAATACTTCAAGTAACCACAGGCTTGCGATGCCCACTCTTTGTGAAGGCTGTGAGCCATTAAGAAAGTATGCAATGTACCATGTCCAAACTCATAAGCCCTTCTAGTGTCACAAAGCCAGGTGAAAATGGCCATGTGATGAGTGCAGTGGAGTGGGCTTACGCTCTGCTAATTGACAGTACAGGCAGAATGAATTGACCTCTTCCAGCAATCCACTATGCATATGGTTGTTATGCTGTGTGGTGTGGGGCAGCCTGAATAAACTATAGATAGTACTGAAAGTGCAGGACTACACCCACATGAAGAGTTATGCTGAGATACCCTGTCCAATTTACACTCTTTTGGTGCCTTGTTTCTGTCAGAACAGAGAAACAAGCTTTTCATTTCAGAGATTTTTAAGCCTGGGGAAAGACTAGCAGAGAAGGGGAAAAAAGAAAGATTTTGGATGAGAAATGGAAGGGGAGGGAACCTAAAAGCAACAGAGTTGCTGTGAATGCTGAGAAACAGAGGGAGAAGCAGTGGGGCATAGTCAAAGAGAAAGCTGGCCACGTAGCTCCTCTTGAAGTGGAAGAGAAGGCGGCTCAGCAGCATTTGTTGCTCCAGTTAAATGTCAGTGAGGTAACTTCCACCAAAAGAATGTTTCCTGAGGTGGGGAGAAAATAAGCAGAGTGTCAGGACCAGCTGGCAGCTTGAGAAAAACAACCGCACAATTAAACTGCACCACTGGGAGCACTGGACGGCTGCCCCTGCCTCCTCTTCATCACTATTCAAGGCTCGTCAAAGGAATAATATAAAGTGCTATAAAGAGAAGACAAATCTCAGGCAGTCAGAGCAGCAGTGGGACTGGCCAGAAGGCTAGTGGTTAGAGCCAGATTCCTAAAGCTGTGTGCACATTTAGGGGGCTCGTAGAAATGGCTGGCTTTGGAGACATGCTTTCTGTCTCCAAAAGTGACAAGGCAAAGGAAGGGCCTACTCATGACCTCACACCATGCAGGGGTCAGGCCCTTCCACTGATCAAAAATGCATGAGGATCAGCCTGTCCTTTTGTTTCTTTGTGGTTTTCATCTGTCAGAGTACTAAAGAAATGCTGGAGGACAGTACTGTTCCTGTCAGGCCTCTATCCTGGAAACCTTCATGTAGAAGCTTCAGCTCCATCCCAAACTCTATCCATCTCCACACCACAACACTATCCTGGTGTATTAGCATATGCCATCATCAGAGGCACCTCAGAAGCATCACTCACCACAGTCCTTCGTTTCAAATGACCTGATCTGCCAAAGTTACCTGAGTAGTCCTGAGAGAAGCCAGAGATGAAATTTCACCCAAGCAGAGAGATCATTTTCACTGTCTCCAAAAAGAAATCCTTGAGAAGGACAGATTCCTCCAAGCAATAAAGGCTAGGAAGGAAATTGTTTTTGAAGGCCAAAAGCCTATTCTTTCCAGATTTAGGCACAGGGATAAACATCAAAAGGAAACAATGGATACCCACTTCTGCAGGTGTTTCCTTCATACTTAACTGCTCCCCTCCAGCCTGTTGAGAATACTGTTCTTGTCTATTGTTTAGTAAATTCCAAGCATCATATTTATATCCATTATGTGAAGGACTCTGTGCTGGGTACAAATTCCCCTGTGCATGGCTACAATATTGTGCCAACTGGAACACTGGAGAACCAGCTAGGTTCCCCAGATCAAACCCTAGTACTGCAAGCCACTACACAGGTCCAGACACTATCATATTCCTGTATTCAGAAAAGGGAAACCAGCAAGTGTTTGCTTTACAGACAATTTGTTTTCTAGCATGAGAAAACATCTCTTCAAGCTTATCTTTGCCACCTACTCACATAGCTGCAGCTGACCTGAAATAACATGCCAGTAGAAAAACACAAGCATGAAAAGGCTATCTAAGGAAGCACAGCTCAGAAATATTCCAAACCAAAAAGGTAGTGGAACAAATAAAAGCACTGCTTAATGCTTGTCTTTGGGACACTATTTCCCTCAGCATTCCCCTAGAGAAACTGTCTGCTTTGGCTTGGATGAGCATATTCTTCACTGGCTGAAAGACTGGCTGGGTGGCAAGGCAAAGAAGCCACTCATGACTGGAGTATTGTAATGAATGGTGGCTCTCTATGTTAGGGAATGTTTCCACAGAATCATTAATGTTGGTAGAGATCTTCAAGATCAGCAAGTCCAATCAGCAAGCAAACACTGCCATGCTCACTAAACCATGTTTCCTAGTGCTACTTTTACACATTTTTTGGACACTTCCAAATGCACCACCTCCCTGGACAGCCTGTTCAAATACATAGACACTCTTTCAGTAAGGAAATATTTTTACTGTCTAATCTAAACCTCCCCTGGCACACCTTAAGGCTGTTTCATCTTTTCCTGTCATCAGTGATTTGGGAGAAGAAACTGACCCAAATCTCTCTACAGCCGCCTTTCAGGTAGTTGTAAAAAGCAGTAACATCTCCCCTCAACCACCTCTTCTCCAGTTCTAAACAACTAAACAACTCCAGTTTTCTCAACCATTCCTCAAAAGATCTATCCTGCAGGCCCTCCAGCAGCTTTCTCCCTCCTCTTTGGACACACCTCAGCACCTCAGTGTTCTTCTTTTATTGATTGTGTTGAATTCAATGACAACATCCAGTCACTATGGGTAAAGAAAACAGGGAAGGACAGCAAGGCAGATGTCATGTTTGGAGTTTGTTGTAGACCACCCAGCCAGGGTGAAGAGGTGGATGAGGCGTTCTACAGGAGGCTGGCAAACGTTTCACAGTCTCTAACCCTTGTGCTCATGGTCGACGTTCAACTTACTTGACATGTGCTGGAAATTCAACACAGCAGAGAGGAAACATTCTAAGAGGTTCCTTGAATGTATAGAAGATAACTTCCTGACACAGCTGATAAAAGAGCCTGTCAGGGAAGGTGCCTCACTAGACCTGCTGTTTACAAACATAGGTCTGGTGGGAGATGTGGTGGTTAGAGCCTGTTTTGAGCTTAGCAAGCATGAAATGATCAAGCTCTTGACCCTTGGTAAAGTAAAGATGGAGGTCAACAAACCCCCCACAATGCACTTCCAGAGGGAAAATCTTGTCCTGCTCAGGATGTTGGTTGAGTGAGTCACTTGGGAGTCTAGGAAGTTTGGGCATTCTTCAAGAAAGTACTCTTAAAGGCACAAGAATAGGATGTCCCCATGTGCTGCAAGATGAAATGGCAAGGAAGAACAACCTGGCTAAATGGGGAGTTCCTGTTGGGCCTCAGGAAAAATAGGAAAGTTTATAATCTTTGGAAGAAAGGGCAGGCAACTCAAGCAGGTTACAGGGATCTAACTAGGTCATGCACAGAGGAAATCGGAAATCAGAAAGCAAAACCCCATCCAGAACTCTATCTGGCCACTGTTGTAAGGGACAACAAGAAATGTTTCTACAAATACATCAGTAGCAAAAAGAGAGTCAGGAAGAATCCCCACCCCTTACTAGATATGGAGGGTAACACTATTGCCAAGAATGAGGTCAAAACTGAGGTAATTAATGCCTTCTTTGCCTCAGTCTTTAATGACCAGTCCAGTTATCCTCAGGGTATTCAGCCTTCTGGGCTGGAAGACAGGGATGGAGAACAAGATACACAGCCCATAATCCAGGAGGAAGCAGTTAATGACCTGCTATGTTACCTGGACATTCACAAGTCTATTGGGCCAGATGGGATCCTTCCAAGAGTGCAGAGGGAGCTGGCAGAGAAGCTTGCCAAGCCACTCTTCATCATTCATCAATGCTTCTGTCTAACAAGGGAGGTCCCAGGTGACTGGAGGTTGCTAATGTGATACCTATCCACAAGAAAGGGAGAAAGGATAATCTGGGCAACTACAGACCTGTCAGCCTGACCTTAGTACTGGTCAAAAACAGTTCAGTCTGAGCACACTCGCACAGCAAGTGCAGGACAACCAGGATATCAGGGCCAGCCGGCACGGGTTTATGGCCAACAGGATCACCTTCTATGAGCAGATGACCCACCTGGTGGATTAGGGGAAGGCTATGGATGTTGTTTGTCTAGACCTCAGTAAAACATTATCCAGTCTTCCACAGCATTTTCCTGGAGAGGGTGGTGGCTTCTGGCTTAGACAGGTGGACTTGTTGTTGCTGTGCTCCCCAGGGCTCAGTATTTCTACCAGTCTTGTTTAACATGTTCATCATGATTGAAGCAGTGAGTTGAGCACTTGAGGGCAGCCTTGGTTGCAGTGACCATGAGATGGTGAAGTTCAGGGTCTCATGTCATAGGAACAGAATACCTAACAGAATCACAACTCTGGACTTCAGGAGGGCCAACTTTGGTCGTTTCAAGCAATCACTAGGGGAAATCCCATAGGACAGGGTACTGGCAGGTAAAGGGGCTCAAGAGAACTGGTCATCATTCAAAGACCACTTCTTTGAAGCACAACACAAGTGCATCCTGACAGGAAAGAAGTCAAGGAAGGGAGCTAGATGACCTGTGTGGTTAAATGGGGAGCTACTATGCAAACTGAAGAGGAAGAAGGAAGTCTATAGGTCATGGAAGGAGGGGGTGGCCACTTGGGGTGATTATAAGGCTCTGGGGAGAGAATGTAGAGATGCAACTAGGAAAGCCAAGACCTTCTTGGAATTAAACGTTGCAAGAGAGGTCAAGGGTAACAGAAAGGGCTTTTTCAAATACATTTCAGGAAAAACTAAACCTAAAGGGAATGTGGGACCCCTGCTGAATGAGCTGGGTGCCCTGAGGAGGGAGGATACAGAAAAAGCAGACATATTGAACACTTTATTTGCATCCATCTATAATTCTGGGAGCTGTCCTGGTATCAAAGCCCAGACTGCTGAAGCTGGAAGTCAAGGCAAGTGAGGAGCCTGCCTTGGCTAATGAGGACTGGGTTAGGGATGTGTTGAGCAAACTGCATGTACATAAATCCATGAGGCCTGATGGGATGTACCTGTGTGTGCTAAGGGAGACAGCAGTAGTCATTGCTAAGCCACACTCCATCATCTTTTCTAAGTCATGGGAAACAGAAGAGATGCCTAGAGACTGAAGGTTAGCAAACGTCACACCAATCTTCAAGAAGGGTAAGAAGAAGGACCTAGGTAATTCTAGACCGATCAGCCTCACTTCCAGCCCAGAAAAGATGATGGAATAATTTGTCCTGGACAGTCTCTAGGCACATTAAGGACAAGAGGGTCATTAGGAACTGTCAATATGGCTTCAATAAGGGGAAGTCATGCTTGACCAACCTGATAGCCTTTTCTGAGGGCATAACCAGGTGGATAGATGATGGCAGAGCAGTGGATGTGGTCTATCTTGACTTCAAT
>VZRI01009639.1:156935-239938 GCA_013397515.1 Upupa epops
CAGGCTGCCCAGGGGAGTTGTGGAGTCTACTTCTCTAGAGATATTCAAGACCTGCCTGGATGTGTTCCTGTCCGACTTGGTCTAGATGGTCCTGCTGTGGCAGGGGGATTGGACTACGTGGACTTTTGAGGTCCCTGCCAATCCATAATGGTTTTATGATTCTATCAATGATCTGGATGAGGGGAATGAGCATACCCTCAATGTGTTTGCAGGTGACACCAAATTGGGTAGTTGTGTTGATTTGATTGAGGGCAGAAAAGCTCTGCAGAGGGACCTAAACAGGTTGGATTGATGGGCTGAATTCAATTTCATGAGATTTAACAAGATCAAGTGCTGGGTTCTATACTTTTGTTGCAACAAGCCCATTCAACAACTATAGGCTTGGGGAAAAGCGGCTGCAGAACTGCTCTGTGGAAAAGGAACTGGAGGTGTTCATTGACAACCAGCAGAATATGAGCCAGAAATGTGTCCAGGTGGACAAGAAGGCTAAAGGCATCCTGACCTGCAACAGAAATAGTGTGGCCAGCAGGAGTAGCAAGGTGGTTATTCCCCTGTACTTGGTACTAGTGAAGTGTTATCTTGAGTACTGTGTTTGGTTTTGGGCATCTCAATAAAAGAAGGACATGAGGGTGCTGAAGCAAGTTCAGAGAGGGGCAACAAGGTTGGTGAAGGATCTGGAAAATAAGCCTTATGAGGAGTCACTGAGGGAACAGTGAGTAACTTAGCCTAGTGGAAAGGAGGCTGAGGGGAGACCTTATCACCCTTCACATTGAGGATCAGTCACTTCCCCGAAGTCAATAGTAACAGAAAAAAGAGGAAAAGGTCTCATGCTGAATGTAGATCAGATAGTGGGAAATATTTCTTCTCTGAAAGAGTGTCAGGAAGAGTCTGCCCAGATTGGTGGTGGAATCAGCATCCCTGGAGTTGTTCAACAAAATGTGTAGGTATGTCACTTGTAAACTTGGTTTAGAGGGCATGATGGTTGGACTTGGTGACCTCGGAGATCTCTTCCAGCCTTAATGATTCTGTGGTTCTGAGTTATGTTGAATGGAGTCAAATCCAGTTGGTAGCTGATCAACAATGGTGTTGCCCAGTCCTCAGTATTGAGACCTGTTCTGTTTAAGTTTTTATGAATGACCTGTATGAGAGGATTTCATGCACCCTCAGGAAGTTTCCAGATTAACCAAGTTTGACAGAAATGTTGATGTGCTTAAGGATTTGAAAGGTCTGAAGCAAGATGGATAGATGGGCCAAAGCCAATGGTATTAAGTTCAACAAGTCCAGGTTGTGGGTCCTACACTTGTGTCACCACAACCCTCTGCAACAAAACAGGCTTGGGGAAGAGTGACTGGAAAGCTGTCCTTCTGCTGCCTTTCAGAACCTGTGGAAGAGGCTCAGTGGATACTTCATCTCTCTATGCATAACTACTTTAATGGAGGTTGTAGAGAGGTGGGGGTCAGTCTGTTCTCCTATGTAACAAGTTATTAGACAAGAAGAAACAGCCTGAAGTTGTTCCATCAGAAGTTTAGAAAGGGTATTAAGAGAAATAATTCACTGAAAGGATTGTCAAACAAACTGCTCAGGGGCATTTAGATTACAGGTAGATGTGATGTGGAGGGATGAGGTTTTGCAGTGGGCATAGCTGTACTGGGTTGATAGTTCATGATCTGAAATGTCTTCTCCAACGTAATGATTCTGTGGTTCAATGATTGTACAAGTACAAAAGGAAGATGAACTAGTCCACCCAATGAGTCCTGCTGGATTTTTTGTGTCTTCAACTGTGCATGGAAGAGGTGAATGAGATGGAAGGACAATTTCTGAAAACAAAGTATATATGAGCAGATGTTTGAGGGTTATCAAACATACTGCTTTGGTGCATACATGCCACTAGATTAAGCAACATCCTAGAGGGTTGCCCTAATGAAAGGAATTAATTCTTAATGTAGTTGGAGTTTGTCTGTTAAGACACCACAAAATCCAAACCAAGACTTGAGATTCCTAGTTTCCACCTTCAGAAATCTGTGAAGCACATGTTGGGTGAACCACCAAAGGAATCATCCATCAACAGATAGGAAGTTGAATTGTAATGCCAGAAATGCCAACCAAAACCTTATACCTCAAAGTCCAGGAGACTTCTTGAACTTTTAACAGTAGCAAACTCAGATCAAGGATAACTTGTCCTCTAAGAGAATAAAATAGTGACATTTTATGTTGAAGCCAGTTGAAGCCAGTGTGCATCTTTGCAAATATTAGTGCAGCTCATCAAAGCACATTAAATATTATTAAGTCACTCTCCAAATATACCCTCTTCCATAAAATAACAGGGTTTGTTGATGTGCAGGAAGGCATTCAGCTGTGTATCAGTTGTCACACAGAAAGTCTGTAGCAAAGGAGAAGTTCTCCAACATACAATCACTGATGGTCTAGAACTGACCTCCATAGGATCTTGTGAGAGTAAAGCCATTAAGGCCTTGGAAGTGCAAAGACAATGGTCACAAGCAATATAAACATGCCTACAAAAAATGAATAATAAGTTTTCTTCTGCTACTACATGTTGTCTTTTACATTTTACCACTTCAGAAATGCACCCTGGAGGTCAATTACCAGAAATCTTCTCACTGCTGAGAGCAAATTCTACAGAGCCAAACCTCAGCTGGAAATGGGAACAGACACCTAGACTTTGGAATTCCTCTCCTTTGTGCCATGCAGAAGACTGTTTTTCTTTACCCTCACACTTTCACACAAGCACTTTATAAAACAATCCCACTAAAACTGACAACATCCTTAACTTTAACAAGCATATCCCATCCAGCACAGTTAAGACCATTCACATTGTTTGGAACGAAGCAGGTGGGTGAGCCTTTCTGAGTTGACTATGTCATTTGGCATGAGCTCCCTATTGCTTCATGGAGCTGAAACAAGATGTGTGAGGAAGGGTGACTTGTTTATAGCATCCCAATAATTAATAACCATACTGGAAAATTCTTCTGGATATACACATACCTAGTCCCAAAGCATGACACACACTTTGATTCATGTACACGTGCTCTCCAATACATAAAATTCTCAGTGGCCTGGAGTTTGTCAGCTTGTAGATGCTGCTGGAGCATATGTTGGTCTATTGAGGGAGCTGTGTGATGAGTAATTTAAAAAATGTCCCAATTTGGAAAAGTAGCTGCAGATGATGTATTGCATGATTGAATGCTGAAACTGCTCCATGTAGTTCAAATTAGATTTGGACATTGTGTGCACTGTCAATTTGGAGAACTCTTCACACTTGCCAGTGGTTTATAGGAAATATGGGCATAAGCCACAGACAACATCTAGTCCTACAGCTTCTATTTAGTTTTAATCAGACAAACCCCTTGAAACACAAAGAGAAGGAACTTTGAATTTCAACAAGGAACACACAAAAGAGCAGGGCTGGAAGGAATGAGAGAACAGCTTATTCCTGCATAATATCTGCTCTTCACATGATCCACACCTGCTGATCTCAGTTAGTTCTGAGAAGATGAGAAACCAAAACTAGAAGCCTGCACTGCAGGTCATTTGGAGGAGAGGAATAAAAGAATCTGTTTGGAACCAGCTACTTTCTCATAACCTCACTTTGTTTCATTCACCAGCTGTTTTTCTGAAAGGTGGTGAAGCAATAAAACACATCCTTGATTACCCTTTCTTTCCTTCTCAAATCTTTTCAGCCTTTTTTGAAGTTGCAGAAGTGTGAGAAAATCCAGTTGCATTCAGGGTCTGATCCAGCACCCATTGCACTCAGCAGGTTTTGAATAGCATCTATGGGCCTGGGATGGCAGAATGCTGGATTCGGAAAGGCACTTAATCACATTAGCTGATGTCCCGCTGATTTCACTGCAAACTATTTCCATTGAGCTTGTTAAAGATGAGGGTGCTGTGAGCAATTTTCCCTTCACTGCATATGTTTAAGTTCAGCACAGCAAAGAAAGCTCAAGCTGAGCTGGGGCCCAGTTGATTCCAATGGGATTAAGCATTTGTTTACAGGCAGGCATGTGTGTAAGCACCTTCCTGGACTACAGACTTACATCTACTCAGGTCAAAATGACTGTGCTTGTGTTCTGCTGAAACAGAGCTTTATTGTCCTTTGAACTGAAAGCTATATGTCTTATAGTCTTCTTCCCCCTGCTTTGATGGTTGCACTGAAGGACATTGTGGGTTCCTACAGTAAATCTGGCTCCATGCAAGTCATGACAATGATTTTTCCATGGACTGCTATAGAGTTAAGATTCTCTTTCTCCTGCATAAGACCATGGAAAAAATGAAGGTTGAAGAGCCTGACTGTTCATCCACGTGGCAAATCATATATATTATTTCAGAAGAAAACAAACCACTTGATCCAAATCTGTGTTTGATATAAAGAAGGACAGCTCCTTTTATGTTTTCTTGTGTGAGCAAATATTGTTTGGTAAGAGATCTTTAAAAGAAAGTATATATCAGTCCCATTTTATGACTACACTGGACTTATACCAATTACATGCAAATTATTCAAATAATGAAATATAATATCATGGACTGTCTATTGTATACATGTTCTACAGCCCACTCTTCTGATGGAACACTATGCCAAAGCAAATCCAAAAAAGAGAAATGAAAGAACCTCAAAGAGATTCATAATAATAAACGTAATAATACAATTAATTCCAGAATGGGAAGTAGCCTGATACAATGCAGCCTGAATTCATTGAGATCCAGTCTGCTAATTGCAGCAGGGAAAGGAATAGATTCTTCTTTGCATGGAAACCATATGAAAACCATATAGCTGAGACTGTTTGCTTTTTTTGTTCTCAGCAGTTTAATCCAATTTACTAAAATCAAAACTATATTTGTTTCTTGTAAGTCCTTGGCTATGAAATGTAGTACTTCAACACCTCACACTCAAGTTAGGCTTAGCAAATGCAAAGAAAAGGTCATTCAAAATAATTACAACTATATGTGAACATATCCTTCTGAGTGGGGACTGTGTATGTCCAAAACACCCACTAAGGGTGTGAGACTGTGCCCTCCAAGGAATTCTTGGTGAAACTCAGACCTTCTGCCCACTTTGACTGCATGGTAGTGAGAAGGCTCTTGAGAGGTACAACCTTAACACCATGCATCCAGGATTCTCTTTGCAGCCAAAGGAACAGCTGTCTATTTTCTTCCTTGGGGCTCTCTGACCCTGTCCCTCCACAGGGGACCCTTGGAGTATGTCAACAGCAACATTAACTTCTGCAGCAGTGTGACAGCCCAGCCAAGGTAATAAGTACTACATGAGAGCCTGGACTGATGCTCACAGTAAAACAGGCCTACTGCTCAGTATCTGAGGAAAAATTAAAGGACAGGTGTGTAGCAGGTGGAGGCTGAAAGCACATAGACTTAGGGCTCTGACTCATGGCTGCACACAGATTTATCTGAGTTAACAAAGGTGCTGTCTCAGCTGTTTGCTCCAGTTCTCTGCCAAAGTTATTCTGGACTATCTGAAGGGAATGGAAACCCATCTATGTCATGCATGGACTGAAGGCACGTTATGGAGACTGTGGCAACGCAGGGGCAGTTACACCTTTTTCTCAGCCACTTGGTTCCCCCCTGCCACTGAGAGTCAGAGCCTCGACTGATAGCACTAGAAGAGGGCAAAGCACCCAGAGCTGCACGTGTAAACCCTTGTAAAAGTGCTATAAGGATTGTCATGTGTCTAAAAAATATGTTCAAGAAACACATTTTTCACTTTTAGAGGTCAGTAGTGAAGTTTCTCTGAGGATTTCTGAAAGTAATGACTTTGAAGAAACACAGTTTTTGATATCCAGATCATAACACCTGAAGTGCTTTTGTAAAATGGGTCAGATGCTCAGTATCTTAATAACATAAGACACTGTAAACTAAAAAATTAATATCAGTGTTCCACCTAGCAGTCACTGATGCCACTGAACCTATAGATTGCTACTTCCACAAAATAACCATATGAACTGCAGAAGAGTGACATAAAAATATGGATATCTACATACAATTGTAGCACAAATAATCTCACAGTCTGTACCTGTAGGCACAAAAGTGGTGAATGAGGCTGATCAAGCTGTGAATCAGAGGCACCCTGTATTCTACCCCAGTGACCATGTGGTCTGAGGTGATGTAACATCTTTTATCAGAGTTCTTCTCTGAAGATGCAGGTGAGAAGAGGCCATCATGTGGTGTCTAGAAGTGTCACCCTAGCCACCCTGTGAAGAAGCTGCACTGTAAAAAGCAGGAGGAACCATAATTTCACATTTGTTCCTGTGATGGTTCACGCTGGCTCCCATGCTCCAGCACACACTCCATGTTCCTCCACAGTGCCCCAGACAGTTTTTGGGTATATGGAGCTAGCAACCTGCCAGCAAATAGTTTTAATGCAAGATCTACATCAACCTGAAGACAAAGTGGTGACAGCAGGGTGGACATACTTTGCAGCAAGCTAATTCAAACACTTCATTATCTGAGGCATTGGAAAGTATTTTTAGGCCCTCCACTGCTTTATCCCTAACTAATCAAGCTGAAGGTAGGCATACACCTCACTGCCAGGGCAGAGTACCAAGTGTCATAGACAATGGCTCCTTTAGGGTAGCCCAGCCAACTTTCCTCATGGGGACAATGCGTTTGGAGTGATGAATGCTATGTTATTAGCTGAAATTTGCTAGACATGCTGAATTCTCTCAACATGGTATCCTAAAAGAAGTGAATACAGGCTTATATTTTCCTGATAAAGCATTTACAAAGAAACACAAAGACCTTAGATAGTACACCTGCAGGTTCCTCACCTGTGTTACCCTCATTGAGATCAGTGCTGACAGATTTGGTTGAAATGTTGGGAAATAACATGGTTTTGGAACACTAAAACTATCATTGCCTCTGATTAAACCAATGAAGCTCCCAGTCTGGTACAGTCATGACCACATACTGTTCTAAACATATACTCCAACATCTCTCTCTACTTATGTTCCCAGTTTCATATCTGAAACTCATGATTTTGCAGAGGTCATGGGAACCCTGAGTGAAGCAACATGAAATTACCTCTAATGTGGGTCTGAAAACAGCCTTCATCCCTCTTTCTTTTTGCATGTTTATATGAGGTCATGTTTGCATGTGTATATATGTTCTTGAGTTGACAGCTATTAAAAAATTATCTGATTTGTGTCAAACATACCACTTACAAGGAGCATTTCAGAACAGTCAAGTTACAGGAGATAGATAAAAAAGAAGTAATGAGTATGGAGTGTAAATGCCTTAGCAAAGTAATAGAGATGTACTAACAGCAAGTGAAATTTGACCTTCTGGCTGAAAACCTGATAGTGAACCAATTGGAGAACTTTAGAAAATTGGATGAGCCTCAATGGGCACAGAGTAAACATTGGGAGTGCAATACAGTCTTATTAAACATAATGCACATTTAAGGCATAATTTTATTGCAACCAATTTCATGCTACTGCCTTAAATGAATCTGGGTCTACTTCTGCAGTAGCAGTCCACTACCATTAGTGACTCTTAAAGGAACTGCAAGGCCAGTAAACTATCACTGGTCTGATCTCTCCCTTAGCCTACTCTTTCTGCTTCATAAATTTTCCCAGCTCCCATGGCTTGTAGTGAGATCTTGTCTGTGTTAGTACGCAGCTTTTGAAGCACTAAACTGTTTTGGCAAGTCTTCACAGATGGGAATGTTACAACATTTCCATTTTATGCTGGTGCAGTAAAGCAGTGAACCTTTGCAGCCATCAGTCAGCTGAATCCCAGCTTACAAGAGGAGTTCCTGGAACCTATACAATCAGCCTGGTGCTGAAGATTTCTCAAGCACAGGAGGCAAAATCCCATTTTTCTAAGTGACAGTCATAGTGTTTCCCTCTGATAGGAACAACGAAAAACAAATGATTCTGGCTGCTAAGAAAGTGGGTAGCCCTGTTCCCGGTCTGCTATAGTATGGCTGGATTAGCACATAAGACACTACAAAGAGGGAGCAATAAGTGCTTAGTTTGTATTATCAAAGCATTGATTCCACACTCTAAGTTTCTTGTTGCTGCTTGCTGAGATCTTCACAGACTTAGTCATGGTGAGCTGCATCTTGCAGGAATACCAGCAAAACCAGCATCATCCTGGGACTTTCCAGGTGCAACAGATGTCCTAAGTGTAGCTGAAGTTGAATTATCAACACTCTTGAGCTTCAGAAGTGTCTGAGTCAAGAAACCTGACCTGAGACTACGCCTAGATCTGAGATTAGTCCTTTATGTTTTATGGCTATTAATGACATCTGCAGAACAGTGCTACTGAAAATCTCCACAGGGGTACAGATCATTAGGCACCACAAACATATGTACACAAAAGTTACACTAACAAACTTTAGCGTTTCAGTTACTAGCAAAATGTAGTGCAGGGTTGATACAAACCGAGAGTGGAATAATTGGTGGCATATTGAACATTAAGGTCTTTGATGGACTGACTGAACTGAGTACTTTTTCTAAAACTCTGTATTTATGTGCACCTTGAAATTCACCTGGTCACCTAAGTGGCATAGCAAACATATACACATAGGTTCAACAGTGGAAGCACAGTTTTAAGCACACTTCTAATATATGATTTCAAATTAGAGGACAAAATTTATATCACTAAACATAGGTGATGCTTTTGTATATTTATGAAATGATCAATTATTGAAGAGGACTCTATAAGTAACTTTTATTTGGCCCAATGTTGTTTTATGTCTTCTTTAATGATACTGACAGTGGCACTGAGTGCACTCTCAGCAAGCTTGCTGATGACATCAAGCTAGGTGGTGTGGTGGATATGCCAGAGGGGTGGGATGCCATCCAGAGGAACCTGGTTAAGCTGGAGAAGTGGGCCCAGGTGAACCTCATGAGGTTCAACAAGGCCAAGTGCAGGGTCCTGAACCTGGGCTGAGGCAACCAGAAGTGTCAATACAGGCTGGTGGAATATGTGCTGGAGAGCAGCCCTATGGAAAAAGACATGAGGGTACTAGTGGATGAAAAGCTGGACACGAGCCACCAGTGGATCATGCAGTCCAGAAGGCCAACTTTATCCTGGGATGCACCAAGAGAAGTGTGGCCAGGAGAGAAAAAGTGGTGATTCCCCCCATTTACTTTGCTCTGCTGAGACCCCACCTCAAATACTGCATACAGTTCTGGTGTCCCCAACATAAGAAGGGAATAGAATTGTTGGAGTAAGTCCAGAGGAGGGCCACAAAGATGACCCAAGGACTGGAGCACCTTTGCTATGGGACAGGCTGAGGGCCCTTTGGTTGTTCAGCTTATGTAAGATTCTGGGGTGACCTTATAGCTGCCTTCCAAGACCTGAAGGGTACCTACAGGAAGACTAGAGAGGGACTTTTCACAAGTACATCTAGGGATAAGAAAATGAGAATTTATTTTAATCTGAGAGTGGGTTTAGACTAGATCCTTAGGAGCATATTGCAGGCTCATGTTGAATTTCTAATCAATCAACTCCCCCAAGCCTTTCTCTTCAGGGCTACTCTCAGCCTACTCTGAGCCCGAATGGTAATTGTACCTGAGAATGGCCAAGAGATCCAGATGCAGAACCTAGCACTTTGACTTGCTGAACCAAATGCAGTTTGCTGTGGCCCACTTCTCAAGTCTGTCAAGGTCCCTCTTGATGGCCTTACATCAAGTAAGTCCACTGTGCCACACAGTTTGGTGTCATTTGCAAACTGGCTGAGAGTGCACAGAGTGTCACTGTCCATGTTGCTGACAAAAATGTTAAATAGCACTGAACCCATAACAGACCTCTAAGGAACTCCACTTGTCACTGCCCTCCACCTGGACTTTGAGCTGTCATCACAACTCTTCAAATGGAACCTTTTAGCCAGATCTTCATCCACTGAATTGTCCATGCATCAAGTCCACACCTCTTCATCTTTGCGATAAGGTAAGGATGTCATGGAAATTATTACATCAATACAACAATATTATACTGCTAGGCAGATACATTAATGATCTATTGCTTTTAACAATGGATAGTTAAATCAGCTTCTACTGGTGTGTCTCATACTTGTCATTTATTACATCCCTTGTTATTTTTGGTACAGATGCACCTGGAGACAAAGATATCCATTGGTAAACAAGAAAAAAAAGTTTTTCATAGTTTTGCCTTCTGAAAGAGAATGTCACTATAGATTGCCTGATTCTGAAAATGTGAATCAATAGAAATTAATGCTTGTAATAGAATAACACAGAGCAAACAATGAGATGGACATACTCAGTGGAGAACTTATGAAACTCACTGCTATAGAATGATAAAGAGAGAGGTGTCTCTTCAAGGGAGATGCCTATCCTTATTCAGGACTTAGGAGTACTGGGAGGATGACTATGCTTCAGGTTTTCAGCCAGGGTCCAGGTCCAGATCTTTCTATCTATGTTATGGTATGTGATCATGAGTAGATTGAGTTTTCAATCCTTGGAAAAGCAAAGAGAGGGACTAGTGAAACCTGTGCCTTAGACTTCTTGAGGGAGAACTTTGGCCTGTTCAGGAGACTGATTGACAAAGTCCCTTAGGAGGCTGACCTAAAAGATACAGGAGTCCGGGAAGGCTAGACACACTTCAAGAGAGAAGTCTTAAGAGCAGAGGAGCAAGCTGTCCCTATAAGACGAAAGATGAGTAGGTGGGGAAGGAGATCAGCTTGGCTAAGTGAGGAACTTTGGCTGCAGCTCAAGAACAAAAAAAGAGTCTATGACCTCTGTAAAAGGGGGCTGGCCTCTCACGAAGAGTTTAAGGATGTAGTCAAACTCTGCAGAAAGAAAATCAGGAGGGCAAAAGAACATCTAGAGCTCAACTTAGTTACAGCTGTTAAGGATAATAAAAAAAGTTTATACGGAGGAACAGGGACAATCTCCATCCTATTTTGGATTCAGAGGGAAACCTAGTAACAAATGATGTGGAAGAGGCTAAGATGCTCAATGCCTACTTTGCCTCAGTCTTTAGCAGTGGAACTAGGTGTTCCCTGGACACCAGGCCTCATGAGTTGGAAGACAGAGAGATCAGAATGAGGCCATCAGAGGTGGAAAGGCAGTGGTCAGAGACCTGCTACACCACTTAGAAACAAACAAGATTACAGGGCTGAATGGGTTGCACCCAAGGGTGCCGAGAGAATTGGCAGATGTGCTCGCCAAGCCACTTTCCATTATTTACTTGAAATCCTGGCTAGCTGGGGAGGTCCTAATGGACTGGAAGGTGGCAAATTTAACACCCATCTACAAGAAGGGCAGAAAGGAAGATCCAGGAAACTACAGACCTATCAGTCTGACCTCAGTACCAGGGAAGGTCACGGAACACATCATCTCAAGTGCCATTGCACTTCACATACAGGACAACCAGGGGATCAGACCCAGCCAACACGTTATTATTGCCTGACAAACCTGATCTTTGCCTATGACAGAATCACCTGACTATTGGACAGGGGAAATGCTGCAGATATTCTTTACCTGGACTTTTGAAAAGCCTTTGACACTGTTCCCCATAGAATTCTCCTTCATGAGCTGGCTGCTCATGGCTTGGTTGAGTATACAATCTGCTGGATAAAACACTGATTGAATGGCTGGGCCCAAGGAGTGGTGGTTGATTGAGTTAAATCCAGCTGGTGGCCTGTCACAAGTGGTTACACCGCTTGTCGGAACATCTCTGTTCAGCATGTTTATTGATGTTGCTGAACATCTCTGTTCAGCATGTTTATTGATGGTCTCGATAAGGACTTAGAGTGTATCATTTGTAAGTTTGCAGATGACCCCAAGTTAGGTGGGAGTCTTCATCTTCCAAAGGGTAGGGAGGCTCTTCACAGAGACTTGGACAGATTGGAGCAATGGGCCAATGTTAATGGCAGGAGCTTCAACAAAGCCAAGCGCCAGGTCCTGCACTTGGGTCACAACAACCCCATGAAATGCTACAGACTTTGGGAGGTGTGGCTGGAGAATGGTGTGGCAGAGAGGCACCTGGGGGTTCTAACTGACAGGAAGATGAATATGAGCCAGCAGTGTGCCCAGGTGGCCAAGAAGGCAAACAGCATCCTGGCTTGTATTAGAAATAATGTGGCCAGCAAGAGTTGGGAGGTTATTATCCCCCTGTATTCAGCACTGGTGAGGCCACATCTTGAGTATTGTGTCCAGTTTTGGGCACCTCAGTACAAGAGAGATGTGGAGGTGCTGAAGTGGGGTGCAGAGGAAGGCAATTAAGCTGGTGAAGGGCCCAGAGAATAAATCTTATGAGGAAAGGCTGAGGTGGGCCTCTCCACAACTACCTGAAAGGACATTGTGGAGAGGTTGGTGCTGGTCTCTTCTCACAAGCAATTAGTGACAGAACAAGAGGGAAAGGGTTCAAGTTGCAACAGAGTAGGGTTAGACTAGATATTAGGAAGAATTTTTTCACAGAAAGGGTGGTCAAGCACTGGAATAGGCCTCCCAGGGAAGTGGTTGAGTCGCCATCCCTGGATGTGTTTAAAAATCGTTTAGATGAGTTGTTGAGTGATATGGTTTAGGGGTGTACTTGTAAGGTAGGGTAGATGGTTGGATTCAATAATCCCTGGGGTATTTTCCGACCAAAGTGATTCTGTTATTCTGTATCTCAGGTGCAGGCAAATTGTGTGAGACAAGGTGGTGATAATTAGGCATCATGAAAAAAACTGTCAGATAGGTACTGCTGGGATCTTTTCCAGCAGGCCAAATCTCCATGATTCTATGTATTTCTCTGAGAAGAAACCATGTAACTGTTGTTGCCCTTTTCTGATTTAAATTCTAATTTACTGTAATCTGGTTTGATAAGACCAAATATGTACTTTAGCTGTGGGCAGGTTTTAAGACCACATTGTTCTAGACCACTGAAAATCAGGATCCTTGACAGAAGCTGTGATAAACCCTCAAATCTGACAGTATTAGCATGAGCTGCTATCATATAGACAATGTAATAAACATTTGAAACATTCCTTCTGTGTCCTAAGGCCTGCTAAAAGACTGTAAATCTCAAAAAGTTTCAGAAGTCTTTACTTTGAAATATATGTATAATCTACACACACACATACACACACACACATACATATAATGTATACATACCTCTAAACCTATCAGGAAATTCAATATCAGAAACTAAGCTCCCTCTGTCTTTAGCCTCTCTCTTTGATTTAAAACAGAAAACTCAAATAATAGATGTTGGTATTTAAACACAACTGCACACTGAAGCAGTAGATCAAGTCCTCTAAGCACACCAGAGAAGATAGGCTGTCCATTAGAAGAGATATGGTCCAAAGACTCAATAAGTAGATTGAAGGAGAAGGAGGGTCTGTTCCTAGTCTTAGAGCTAGCTCATGCAGTAGCATAGTGTGTATCAAATTAATTTTCCTCTAAGCTCATTTTCTTCTTTTCATTACTCTGTGACCTCCTGGGAAGGCAAGGCAATGTCTTTCAGCTCAGCTGTGCAGAAAGAGACCTATCAGCAATAGAAATGCTGGAAATGCTGGAGAAGAAATGGGAAACCGCTTTGATACTGCTGGCTTTCTTGTGAGCACGACAGCAAGGTGGTGGGGACATGAGGCACATCCACATCTGTCCTGGAGGTGTAAGGTGCTGGTGGTTTCTAGAGTTTCAGGTTTAATGTTATGAGGTTTCAGCTGTAGTGATTTGTCTGCTTGAGAAAAAGCTATGCATCAAGTACTCTAGTCCTACAGTGTCTGCAAAGGACAAATGGGGAAAGCATCTGATGTCAGGAAAGTTGCCATGATTGACTGCAACCACATCACCATGAACACACTTAAAAATGTTGTGGACTAAAAGAAAATTAAGTAGTTCTATCTTGGGTTTTAGTCTGCAGTAGGTTTTTCAATCATGTGAGAGCAATAATTCAAAATGAGAAAAAACTAAAATACAGAGAGTAAACCAACCAGAAACTCTATAACATAGGTATGTTTCAAGAGTTAAAGTATCATACCCATCTTAGTGGTCCTAGTGGGATAAACCCAGCAGTTTTATACCAAGCATCTCTTGACTGACTGTCAGTAGTGCTAAACTGTGTCTGGCTGCAGAAATTAATGTGATGCTTCTGGCTTGTTTCATACTGGTCAATAATAAGTTTTATGAAACATCCCTCCCTTCTTGTTAGACAACATTGGCAGCCACTCTTCAGGAGAAGCAGGGTACTGTCCAAGTTCTCAGACTCACTTCCTCATTGGCATGGTGGTGACAAAAGCAGCCATTGACCAGGAGTTGCAACAGCTTTGCCTGGTGCTTCTCACAAGAAAACATATGAGGAGCAGCTGGAAAGGGAAAATTACCTCCAGCAGAGGTGGGACCCTGTGGTTCCAAGAGGAAAGCAGTGATTTCCACCGCAGGACAATTAGGCCCACCCTTCCTAGCATGGAGAGAGAAACCAAAATACACATTCTTTGGATGACTGGAGCTCAGGTCACCATTTGCCTGTCTGTAGCAGGATAATTTGTCAGACACCAGCTGCTGTTAGCTCTGTCCTCTTAGGCACACTTGTTATTGTGTTACAGCCTGCCAGAAGAATGTGGGATGGTGTGGAAGGGCAAATGATTTCAACCTCATTTACACAAATAATCTGAGGACTTCTTTATGTAAGAAACTCTACCATGTGCGGTGTGTCTGTATAGCAAATTTAGGAAGCCAGTGTTAGGAGGGAGAAGGGGGGAGGGGACAAGAAAAGGAGAGGAAGAAGGAGAAAAGGAAAAAAGCATTCTGGCAACACTCAGCAAGTGCTTTTGTGACCACACAATGAGATTTAAGACTCGTTGGAAGTGGTCCCCTGCTCACTTGCTCCCTTGCAGCATCTCCTGTCTCTGAAAGAGTTACTCATGAGGATTTCAAGGGTAGGTTTCTAGAGCAACACCATGTCTAATTATGTACAAGACAGAATGAAAAGGTATAGGTCTGTCTTTCCAGCTTAGAAAAAATGTGGTGTCCTGCGAATAAGAAATGAACAGACTGACCTTTTCAGAGCTGCTGAAAGAGAAAACCAGATGTATTCCTCAAGAGTCACTATGACTGAAGGGTGATAAAGGCTTGCATTGTGCACTTGAATAAAAGGAAAGCTAACCAGAAAACAGCAGCTGATAATAGTCAGGCCAGGCTGTGCTATTGTCCAAGGCACAAATGTTCAGCATTGGCCTAGACCACACTGCTGGTATATACAGTACAGACTTGAGGGAGAAAAAAAACAAGGTGAGGGGGTGGGGGAAAGGCAGCTTTTTTTCCCTTGTTACCTACAGGAGATGCTGTGAAACTGCTAGCAGTTACAAGACCACAGAGGAAGAAAATGATCAGGGATCCTTTCCTCACCACACAAACACAAACATACACACTTCCCATTTCTAACATTATGTTCTTGTAAGGTCTGAATCTAACCATCTGTCAAATGAATAGACAAAACCCCGCCTGTCTTCCAGGATTCAGATGTAAGGGGGTGGATAAAGAGGAAACATCACATTGGTGGAGAGTCTGGAGTTTTCTGTACTACAAAACAGGGGTTTCCAGAGCTCAGGGCAACCAGTGAAAAACAAAAATGGCTTTAATTTACCAAAGGACCAGGGGCTGGGTGGGAAATACTTGGAAGACATGACCATCTCCCATACCAGGCAGCTCTCTGACACCACCATATAACCCAGAGAAAAGGCAGGAGCAGGAGACAGGGAAGGAAACGGAAAATTTGTGGTAAGATGACAGAAACCAAAAACCAGAAAGCAAGCCCCAGCCTTTGGCATCTCCCAGTCTTGGTGAGCAAACTGACTTCTTCCTGGTCTGGAATCACTTTCTTCAATCCCTGCTACTGTGACTTCTCTGGATTCTTCAGCATTGCAGTCCTGCCAAAGAGTCTCTCCCAGGCATTTTTGAATGTCATGTCACTGAGAACCAAGGCTGGGTCTGAGTGAGCAGTTTTTGCCCACTGGAGGTCGTTATTTTTAGAGTGGGCATGATGAGCTTCTGCCAGGCACCATCCGCAGCCAACAATGTCCATGCAGAAGTGTAAATCAACCTCAGTGTTCACTGGGAGACTTTGCCTTTTCTTATTTAAATATGTTCTCTCAAATAACTCTTTGGAGCTATTTGTTAATGTGGTGGGAGAGAGGTCCCCTGGTCCTCACTGCACTTCCAGAAACAAGATATACAAAGAAGCTATGGGCTGTTTTTTTTTTCTTTTTCTTTTTTTTTTTTTTTCCCACAGCGTTGGGATTGTCCTTTATAAAATTAGTTCAAGGAGATTTATTGCTGGCAACAGGCATTGAGGGCTGGCCTTGTGCTTGTCTGCAGAAGATGAGACAGTGTGTTCCCACTGCAAAGTGCTGCAGTTTGGCTGTCAGAAGATGAGGTGGAGTTTGCTTCCTGGCTACTGGTGGTGTGACCTTGGGTGCATCCCTTCACCTCTCCTGCCTGTCCAAGTTGTCTCAGGATGTGCACTTCTAAGGAAGAAGCCCTCCAGAGCTGGAGCTGGCTGTCACAGTGTATACAGCAACTAGCATAGCAAAAGGCATCACTTCAACAGGGGATGGAGCAGCTGTTTGTATAAGGAATTAATTACACTGTCGCTACCAGATACAAGTCCTCCACTGATCAGTGAAGCAAAGAAACATGGCATTAAAGGAGAAGCACCAGCGAGGGGACACAGGTATCTGCCAGCTGTGAAGTCAGACAGAAATGAGTCTGACTCAGAAATGAGAAATTTCCTTCTACTCTGCCTTCCTGGTATGTTTTAGCCCAGCCTTGGGAAAATCACCTCAGGGAACAGGCTATTTTGAGGCTCCTGGGCCGTGGCTTTTCTGCTATGATTACCCTGGAGGCATGTAATTAGTAGCAACAGGGCGGCCTTTTCTTTCTGATCTCTGCAAGAAACTGTACTGAGAAGCTACCAACTCATCTCATGCTGTACCCACAAGACCTAGACAAGCTCTCTAGTCAGTTGGCTTTATTTTTCCCATGTCAACAAAAGCTGAGAGGTGGAGTAGATGGACAGAAGGAGAGAGAAAGTGATTCACGGGAAAATAATGTATTCCTACCATACATTCAGAGAATTAAACAACCCATGTATACACACATGCACACACCCATGAGGCTGAGGAAGCAGATTGAATAACTTTCAAAAGGCTTGATGCATCTTGCTCCATGAGTGGGTATTGCTTGGATATTTCTAAGAGACAGACTTTAAAATCCTCAACACAGTCACTTAGAATTTCAAAGGATTCTTCTTCAGGGGGTGGAATACAAAAGACACCATAGTTATTCACATAATACAGCAAGGTTGGGGAAACAGCAGCATGCCATTAGGTAAGACTGAGCAGAAAACATTTCTGGAGAAGTGTAAGATATATTAATTCAAAGCAAATAAGTGACCCTAATAATTTCTTATTTATGCATTTATCTGTGTATATATGTAAGTGTATGTGTACATATATAGCCGTATCTTTGTGCAGCTATGTTTTCTACAATACATGGGGAAGTGCTTGAGAGAAGATCTGAAATGTGTACTGTAATGCAGAAAAAAAGAAAAGGAGGGGGAAAAAAACATATATATTCAAAATACATCACACATCATCCATGCATCTACACAAACATGTTCACATTTTTTTCACTGGGAGCTGTAGTTGTCAATCAGCAGAGAACAAACAGCAAAATGAAAACCAGGAGCTCCTTCTGTTGAGGCTTTATGATAATGTCCTCCAACATTTCCCTGTTTTTGTTTGTTTTTGTTTTTTTGTTTTTTGGTTTTTTTTTTTTATCGTGCTAAACTAACTGTATGGCTGGAGGAGCAAAGAATGCAAAGCTCTCGCATGTAAAGCATTGTGTTCTCTGACATACTATTACACAGAAGGCTCACAGTTTCCCCCTCTCCCTCCCCTCCCTGGTGTTGATGAATTACATGAGATGAATATCACAGATCTGGGTTTTTTAAACCGTGAGCTTAGGCAGCAACGACTACAAAGCAGACATCGTTGTCTGAACCTCTATTGTTTCTATTTTGGGAGCACATTGAGTGATTAACTTGGGTAACAGTAACATCACATTACCTTCTACAGGCTGGAAATATCTTTTAAAACTGAAGCAACACTGAAGCCATGTGATACAATACTGTAGACAGAGCCAAGTGGAATACATCAAAGAGTGCCTTGATGCAGATGTTTCATGCAGAAGAAAATTAGGTCAGAGACCACTTCAATTTCAGCTTCTGCCAGGCTTGTTTGAGAGCTTCCACTGAATTCCTAATGAATAGCTTCTAGGGCACTTTTCTCTCATTCAGTCACAAACTGCCACAGCCAGATGAGCTTTCCATGTGGAATTTTTTTCTCATTATTTAAAGTACTATTACTTGTGTTCACAGATTCCAGAATCTTCCTTGTAATAATAGCAACAACTCAACAACTCCCTCTCTTTCACTACCCTCCAATAAAAAATGAGGGAAAAGGGAAATGCAAGGAAGATAATGAATTGATGATACAATGTATGCTGTGGGGAGAAGGTGTGTGTGTGTGTGGGGGAAACCATCCCTTTACCAATTTTACATGGTAAATAAATACTTACTAAGAGTCACTCTCACGTGTGGAGCTTTTTGAACGTCACAGGCTCAGACTTGTGGAACTAAAGTAGCCTGAAGAAAATCATGCATTTTGTTGATGTTTTGCCTTTTTGTTTTCCCCTTTATTTTTTTTCCCTCTAATACTACAAGGAAGGTTTTCATTGAAAGGACTTAGGGTAAAAAAACAATCTTCCTGAAGTGATAAAGATACCACATCTCGTTCTTCTCATTATTTACCATCTACAAGAACATATTTATGTTTTACTTTAATGGCAAAGACTGAGGTGCTTTAAAGA
Organism: Upupa epops; assembly: GCA_013397515.1. Lineage (NCBI taxonomy): Eukaryota > Metazoa > Chordata > Aves > Bucerotiformes > Upupidae > Upupa > Upupa epops. Next base: position 175,793 of record VZRI01009639.1, read on the forward strand.
TGTTTTATGGCCTGTGCGCATATGAGCTGGAACTGCCTGCTATGGCTGTTGGCCTGTTACACTTCTGACAGGAGACCAGACTTTGCTTTAGAGCTGCACACAATGAGACTACACAAAGCCTTGTGAACTTCTGTTGAGCCACAGTGCCCATCCATCTCTCCTCTGAGCTCATTCCCCTTTCGTGAGTAGCTTTAGGGGCCTCCTTTGAACTTCCCAACTAAAAAGCAAGTAGCAAGTGTATTCACTAAGCATTTAGATCAAGCTTTTATTTAAAGCTGAATATAAGCTGAGCAGACCCACTTGCAATTCCATACAGGGCATATATTAGTGACTGCAAGGTTAGCGCTTAGAAATATAACCAATGGCCTAGCAGCTACCTCATCAGGAAGGAGTCTTCAGCACTTGTAATGAGGATGTTTTGTAGCGTGGTCCACCTTCACTCTGGAGTATAAAAGCAGTTCAGCAAAGCTGTGAACTACAGCACAAGACTTTGGCCCAGGCTGCACCCCAGACAAATGTGTCCTTTTGGGTCTTATGTGCATCAATCAACCTATGTTATGCCTCATTGTTTTTAGCTTCCTGTGGATGGCAGGGAGGGACAAATCTAAAGGTGGATTGAAATCTATAGTGATTAGAGTTATATAAGGAGCTAAGCAGTTGCTGGGACATGATGAATCAATAGGGTAAAATATAAATCTGATTGCTGATAATAGAAAACTCTCCCCACTTCTTACCACCCAGACATGCAGAGAGGAAAGCCTTCATATAGCAGCAAGGTCCTCTCTGGCACAGAATCAGAAATGCCTATGAATAATTCTACCTTGCAATTCTGAGTGTCCTGTACTTCACCCACATGTTACACAGGCTCAAATCAAAACCAGTGACTCAGAGTGTCATAGGAGAGGGTCCAGAAACTGACATCAGCCTCAACATGTCCAGCTGTTGTTGTTCACTGAGTCGCAGACTCGTGACAGAACAGTGTGAACTCTCTTATGTTCCCAGGGGCTTAGGTGGAACAAAAGCATAATGTGAATTTGCAGCATAACAGCCTTCGTTCTGCATCTCCATTTTCCTGTGCAGAACTCAAGAGTCCTACAGAAATTCACAGATAGCCTTTTGCCCACTTGACGAAGCAGAATAACTGAGAGCATCATGCATCAAAGACTGCATTTCAGAGGTGTTTTGATGTTTAGATTGCTTCCAAATTAAAGCACCATATTAAAGCACTGGGACTTGATTTTTTTAGGCACTTTTCAGGCCACCCATGGATGGAATTTTCTGTTTTCTACTAAGTCCAGCCATGAACACTGAGAAAAAAAGGACAAACAAAACCAAGTTGCTTTCTAAATACAAGTTGCTTGAGATGACCATGCAGGGTCAAAATCAAGAATAGAGCCCTGAAATCAAAGACCCACTGCCGGAAAAAGACATTCTTGCTCATATGTACATTCTCCAGTGTGGAGACAGCATGATAGATTTTGTCCCGGCAAACAAATCAAAAGCAGATACCTCTTTGGTGAACATCTTAGCCTACTTCTCCTGAGTACCCAGCTGTCCACAAAATATCACTCCTGGCTGCTTTCCTTCTCTCCTGACTATAGCAGATCTGTATTTCTCATCTTGCCTGGTTCTGATGCTAAGGGAGTTTTTTTGAGGGCTCTCTCAGAATCAGATCCAGCCATGGAATGCCTATATAGAGCAAATAGAAGGGAATCTTTGTGTCAGTGCGTAATTTGAATTTCTACTTTCTCCTGCAATGGCATAATCTCTGTGTATCTGGAATGTTAGTGTCCTTCTCCTAGAGGCATGCAGCCTCCACTGCTCTGTGTTTTCCCAACCATCAGCCAGGGCCCACGTAGCATCTTTGCCCTTTCTTACAGAAAATGGCCAGACCATCTCTCACTGCAGGCCTGGAAGGAGTAGGAGTGACACTACTTCCACGTAGAGTTATCCACACAAAAATTAATACTAGAGCACAAGTGTTGACCAAGTCGTTGTCCACTGAATACCATAGGGCTTAGCCCTCTGTCACTCTGGGTGAAGGTGATCTGCTATTTTTGAAACATCCAGTGTTCAAATTTATTTTGATTACCTAAATTTCAAAAAATCCCGCCTCTTTTATGCATACCTATACAGTCTGTTTCTCAATACTGGAGGTCTGTTGATGAAGAATAGACACTTTTTATCAAACAAACACCATTCCTGTTATTTCCAGGCAAGGTTAAAAGAGTTTGCACAAAGAAGAGGAGAATCTCAAAGACAGAACACACATCAACCATCCCACCACCAACATAAAATGCAAAAGTTACAATGAATGAACTAATTCAACTGTGCAACCCATTGATTTCAGAGTGTTTTTACGTAGCCTTTTGACTGAAAATTGATGCCTCATTAATCTAAGATATAGCACAGTGAATGCCAAATGTAATAATTCTCCACACTGCAGAAAGTGCAGCAAGGATTTCACAATAAAGGCCTTTACATTTGTTTAACACTGCAACCACTTCTACTGTAAGACTCTGAAGGATTAGTGAAATTGGGAACTTACCAGATTTACAAGGTTATGGGCATGCTGTGTGGGACTGGAATATACTGCCTCAAGGGGATGTCATAAGAGCTGTGCAGACAAATACTTTCAGAGTCAATGTCATCCATGGATGAATTGTGGCCAATGGTCAGAGAGGAAAATGATGCCTCAGTGACCTGGTTCCGTATCTGACTGCAGCTGGCTTATGGTGTAAGGCAGGGCTTTTCTATCCTGTTTTCCAGCAGCAAGCTGAACAGACATAACACCAGTTCACCTCTAAATGTAGATGGGCATGGAAAATTTGGAAGCTGTACTCAGAAGGTCCTAGACTAAAGCTACTCAAAAAACCAAAGCAGCTATCAGCAGGCAGGTATACCTAGAGCTCAGCAATAGTTGGCATTCTTTTCTCTTTCCTTTTAATAATGATGCTCAGATACTTTATTTTCTAAAAAAAAAAGCTACTTCCTCCTCTTTTCCCCAGTCCTCTGCTAATTCTGGCCACCTTCAAGATTGCATTTAGGATCACGTTTTATGTTAGGGATAAAGTGGAGATTCTGCTTCAGAAACTTAAACTTAGTTATGTGTTGAATCAGAACATTACCCCAAAAATGCTTCATTATAAAAGTATTGAATCTCAGTATTTAGATATTTTCTTCCTTTTCTTTTCTGGGGAATGGTAGTAGGTTGGACACATAGATCTGCTAGTATTTTAAAACTGCAAAATGACAAATAAATGAACTAAAACAAATAATAAAATCATAGAATTGTTTTTGTTGGAAAGGACCTTTAAAGGTCATACAGTACAAACTCTTCTGCAATGAGGAGGAATGTCTTCAACTAGATCTGATTGCCTAGAGCCCCATCCAACTTGACCTTGAATGCCTGCAAGGATGGGACCTCCAGCAACAACCTGGGCAACCTGTGCCAGTGTTTCATTATCTTCACTGTGAGAATATCTTCCTTATATCCATTCTAAAACTACCCTCTTTCAGTTTAAAACCATAGAATCATTATAGCAGGAAAGAACTCCAGGGATCATCAAGTCCAGCCTTTGTCCAAACAAGCTGTGTGGTGCAGCAGACAAACCAGAGGGTAGGGATGCCATCCAGAGAGACCTGAGCAGGCTGGAGAGGTTGGTACAAGCCAACATTGTGGATTTTAACAAGACTAAGTGTAAGGTCCTGTATCTGGGGAGAGGCAATACTAAGCACAGATACAGGCTGGGCAGTGACTAGCTGGAGAGTAGCCCTGAGGACAGGTACTTGAGGGTGCTCGTGGATGAAAAGCTCAGCATGAGCCAGCAGCATGCACTTGTGGTCCAGAAGGCAAATTGGATCCTGGGCTGCATCAGGAGAAGTGTGGCCAGCAGGTCGAGGGAGGTGATTCTCCCTCTCCACTCTGGTGAGACCCCACCTGGAATACTGAGTCCAGTTCTGGAGCCCTTATTACAAGAAGGATGTGGACATGTTGGAACGAGTCCAGAAGAGGGCCATGAGGATGATAAGAGGGCTAGAGCACCTCTCCTGTGAGGCCAGACAGAGAGAGTTGGGTCTGTTCAGTCTGGAGAAGAGGAGGCTCCGAGGTGACCTTATTGTGACCTTCCAGTATCTGAAGGGGGCCTACAAAAAAGCTTTTTAGGAGGTGCATTTTAGGATGTCAGGTAGCGACAGGACTAGGGGGAATGGAGCAAAGCTGGAAGTGGGGCGATTTAGACTTGATGTGAGGAGGAAGTTCTTCACTGTGAGAGTGGTGAGAGCCTGGAATCGGTTGCCCAGGGAGGTGGTTGGGGCCCCATCCCTGGAGGTGTTTAAGGCAGGGCTGGATGAGGCTCTAGCCAGCCTGGTCGAGGGCAGGGTGTCCCTGCCCATGGCAGGGGAGTTGGAACTGTATGATCCTGTGGTCCCTTTCAACCCTGACTGGCTGGGGACTGTGCTGCTGGCCTGCCTGTTCCAGTGCCCAATCACTCTCTCAGTAAAGAATTTCTTCTTAACAGCCAATCTAAACCTCCCCTGACACAACTTCAGGCTATTGCCTTGCATTCTGTCATTAGTAGTTTTGGAGAAGAGACCAGCACTAGTCTTGCTACAACCTCCTTCTAGCTAGTTGTAGAGAGCAATAAAGTCTCCTCTCAGTCTCTTTTCCTCTAGACTAAACAACCAAGCTCTCTCAGCCACTCTTCATAGGGCAAGTTTTCCTGATTTAAACCATCACCTTTTGTCCTATTACAGGATGACTGAGTGGAGCTGTTTCATAGGACACTTGAGATGTCTTGGACAGTGACAAAACTGGATGAAGTACTTGGGGAAGAAGGAATGGTAGCAACGGCAAAAGATTCAAGAGACATAACACAGAAGAGTCTCTGCCAGTCAGGAAAACCAGAGAGATGTCCTTATGCCTGTGCACAAGACTTCTGACCATCACAAGCTGTTTTCAGCAGTAGGCTTCTTGCCCTCACAGCATGCTTGCCCTTGCCTCACCCTGACATCCTTTCCCACCAGCTACTAGGTGCTGGCACTTGATGTAGGTACTGGAAGCATTTCTGGTGTCTCCTTTCCAAACCACAGAGTGGCCTGGGTTTTTACACTAAATAGACCTCTCACCTGTCTTTACTTTTGGATAGCATTTTAGCATCAATGACATTGGCTTGGGAACATCTGTTGCTTGTGAAAGCTATGAAAGAGATTATTTAAAGGAAGGTTGGAGAGGGCACTTATCAAATCAAAGCAGTAATTGCTTTTATGTCCCTGGTGGAGGGTGCTATAGGAACTCCTACTGCTGTGTCAATACCAGCCAAAGGGAGTATTAATACAATTTTATGGAAAATCTGTGTGAAGTTTGAAATTGGACACAGATGATTTTTAGTAATTTTTTTCCACTGTCAAAGAGGAACTATTTTAATTACTGCCTATCGGTTGCAGCCCTAGTTATGCTGGGATATGCATAGATACAGACACAGCTTGCACAAGGATGGCTGAAGGGCTATAAAGTGTTTTGGCAGTCATGAAGGGTCTGAAGTTCCTAGATAAACTTGGTATAAAAGACATGTCTTATGTAAGTTGGAAGTGAGTTAGAGATCAAGAAAATTAGTACTGTCTCCTCATTTGTAAGTAACTGCCCTGTTCACTAGAGGCCATTATTATTATTATTATTTTTTTATTCAGGAGGAAATATTAGGCTGCATGCCACAGACATGACTGAGAAGGGTAGCAGTGAAATGAAAGCAGGGAAGAACTTCAACATCTTCCAGACCTATTCTAAAGGGTAGAATCATGTGCTCACCATCACAGACAATCTCATGACATAGCTCCGAATGAAACAAATTCTTGGACAATTTGTTCAGAGAGGAACCAGGCCTTCTCACCTTGCCAAACATCAACTGCTGTAGTGCTTTCTTGGTGACTGACTACAGAGAAACCTAAACATTTGGACAAGACAAGAAATAGCAGTGAGATGAACCAAAAGCACAGAGGTTAATGAGTTTCCTGCAGAGAGCAGCAATCTTCCTGCTCCTTCCACAGCAAACAACTCTGTGCCCTGATGTATGCCCTTCCATAGCTATTGACTGACCTCCTTTATCCCTACAGACTCCTCATAAAGTTTAAAAAGTCAAATTATAGGGTCAACAAGGATGCCAACAATTTCATTATACTGCCACTGACAAGTACCCAAGGTCTAGACAGAGTGCACATTCACTTTTCAAAAATCCCAACTAAGTCAGCTGCTCCAAAGGCAGGACATGTTCCCTCCAAGTACTAACTTGTTACTAAGTACTGTAAGACAACAGCTGGCTTGCTGACTTCCTCTTAAACTACGTTCTGTCAGATTTGTTGGAATGAAGGAATATTAATTGCTGTATGGAAAATAAAAGCAGATTTTTTCCTTATCCTCTCCTGTTGGTATTCTCCTTTGTATTGACTCCTCATTATGCTTATCAAATGCTTATTGGAAGATATTTATAAGAGGAGGAATAATAAATGGTAATATGCAGCTTAATCAGTTATAAAAGAAAATTGCCAAACAAAAAGCTGAGGCAATCCCAAAATTCTTGCCCCATCTTGTTCTAGAGAAGAGAAAATCTGCTGTACAAGTGCCTAGCACTGATTTGTTAAGTACATGTGAGAATAGCAGTAGCTATAGTGTATCATAATAATTTATTGTCACTAATTTATCATTATACTCTTGACAGAAGCAGAGAAACTGAAGCAACATCCTTTATGGCACAAGACTAGCCACTGCATATGACCTTCCCCTGTGTCAGTAGATCACTAAGAAATAGGATGTCATTGCTCTGGAAATTCAGAAGCTATCTCATAGGAACGGAGTGGAAGAAGAGATGAAACTTCAGCAAGGACACTTCTTTTCTAGGCATATGGTAATTATATACACTGATCCCCGATTCAAAGTACTAGCAGGAACTTTGGAGGAAGTTTTATCAGTGTCATTATTATTTCAAGAATAAGGACCTTTTTTTGTCCTTAAAGAAAATCCCAGAGAGGATCAAGAATTAGTTAAGAACTATCTAGAACTCTTAGAAAGTTTCTAGGTGGAAACTTTCAGTCAGCTTCAGAAGTCTAGCAGCTGACTAGCTACAATCTTATCTTCACAATTTATTATAAATACAGCTAGATGTGGTAGGACTGAGAAAAAACATATGATATTGATAACATCATGCAAATGTCCTCTGAGGACAGTAGACACAACTACAAACACAGTTTAAGTTCCAGCTCTGTCTCCTGTATATACCAGCGACCACACACATCAAATTTTTGTATAGCCCACAGAGAAAGAAGCTGAATAATAACTTGCAAGTAAGTATCTTTATACAAACACCAAATTCTAGCTCCAGATACATCTTTTTGAACTTGTACAAACCTCTGGGAAGTCATAAATGTATTTATAAAATATTACTTGGGCTATTTTAATAGATCTCATTTGATTTGTCCACTGAAATGTGAAGCTTCTTCAACCCTGAATCACAGGCCACCAGTTAGTCTAGGAAGTCTCACTTTCCTCTAGATTTGGAATGAACTAGGCAGACTTGATATAGAGAAAATAACTTGGTAGCCTCTCTGATTATTCGTGCAGATGGGGCGTACTATGCTGGAAACAAAATGCCTGTTCACTTTGCTGCTTTTGTGTGGGATAATGCAGTAGCTTCAGGGTGTAGCCATGAACACTTACTGAGCTATGTATAAAATACTTTCCCTATTCCTTGATGACATTGCACTTGAAGGATGTTTTAGGAATGACAAATATAAAAGGTAGTCTAGAACATATTTGTCCTATTCAGCCACATAGCTGAAGAAAGCTTTCCAGTCCCATGGGCCAAGAGACTGGCAAGAACACAGTCATATTTCTCCACTTTTATCTCCAGAAACATAGAATGGCTTAGGTTGGAAGGGACCTCAGAGATCATCTATGAGAATGCAACTTCCTTACCATAGGCAAGGGTACCTCTCACTAGACTAGATTGCACAGTATCCCCTACAGCCTGGCCTTAAACCCTCCCATGGAAGGGGCATCCACAACTTCACTGGGCAACCTGTTCAAGTACCCCATTCACCCTTATAGTCAGGAATTTCTTCCTAACATGTAGTCCAAATCTGTCCTACTTTAGTTTGTCCTATCACTAGAGTATCTCATAAGAAGTCCCTTTCCATCTTTTCTTTAGGCTCCCTTCAGGTACTACAAGGCTGCTATAAGCCCCTCAAGCCTTCCCACTAGAGCCTTCAATTCTCTGGGCGGAACAGTCCAAATTCCCTCAGCCTGTATTCACAGGAGAGATGCTTCAGCCACCTGACAACACTGGTGGACCTTCTTTGTGCTCACTTCAGTGGTGCCATGTCCTTTTTTGTATTGGGAAATCCAGAATCAGACGCAGCACTCCAAATGGGGTCTCACCAGAGCAGAGAAGAGCAGAGCAGAGGGGGCAAATCACCTGCCTTGACCTGCTGGTGACACTTCTTTTGATACAGCCTAGGACATGGTTGGCCTTCTAGGCTGTACTTATACACTGTCAGCTCACGTTGAGCTTCTGATCCACCAACACTCTGAAGGCCTTCACCTCAGGTCTGTTCTCAATCCATTCACCACCCAGCAAGTGGTACTTGGTATTGCCCTTACTCAAATTTATGACTCTGCACTTGGACTTGTTGAACCTCATGTAGTTTGTATTGGCACAGCACTCAAGCCTGTCAAGGTCCTTCTAGATGGCCTCCCTTCCTTTCAGAGTGTCAACCACACTACCCACCTTGGCATCATCAGTAGACTTGATGAGAGTGCAGACAGTGCCATTGCCCATGTCACCAACAAAGATGTAAAACAGCACTGGACCCAAAACATCCTTGAGGAATACCACTTGTAACTGATCTCCACTTGGACATCAAGCCAATGATCACAACTGTTTGAGTGCGACCATCCAGACAATTCCTTATCCAGTCAGTGGTCCATCTGTCAAAACCATGTCTCCCTATTTTAGAGACAAGCATGTCATGTGGAACAGTGTCAAATGCCTTGCACAAGTCCAGGGATATGACATCAGTTGCTCTATCCTTAGCCACCAATGCTCTAAACCTGCCATAGAAGGCCACCAGATTTGTAAGGTATAATCTGCTCTTAGTGAAGACACATTGGCTATCACAATTATCTGTCATGTGCCACAGTATAGTTTTCAGGAAGATCTGCTCCATAATCTTGCCAGGCACAGAGGTGAGACTGATTGGCCTATACTCCCCTGAGTCATCTTTTTTTCCCCTTTTGATATATTTGGGTTATGTCTCCCCTTTTCCAGTCAGCGGGAACTTCAATGAACAACAACGATTTATCAAATATGATGGATAATGGATTTACAGCTTCATCTATCAGTTCCCTCAGAACTCATGGGTGAATTCCATCAGGTCCCATAGACTTGTGAACCTTCAGCTTCTGTATATACTCATTAACCTGATCTGCCACTACCATGGGTGGTACTTTCTTCTCTTGTTCCCAGTCTTTGACTTCAGTGACTTGAAAGGCATGATTTGAGAGCTTTCTGGTGAAGACAGGCAAAAATATTATTCAGCACCTTAGCTTTCTCCTGGATTATAGAGGGAGCCCACATGTTTCCTCATTTTCCTTTTTTTCACAAATATACATATAGAATCTTTTTTTGTTGCCCTTGAAATCCCTGTCCAGTTTGAATTCCACGTGGCTTTGGCTTTGCTAAATAAGTCCCTGGACATGTGGACTCTATACTACTCTTCCAGTCTACATGTCCTCACTTCACCTTCTGTAGGATTCTTTCTTGTGATTAAGCTTGGCCAGGAGTTCCTTGTTCTGGCATTTTTGAGTAACATTCTTTTCATAGGGAAATGGAGCTCTTGTGCTTAGAGGAGGTAGTCTTTGAACGTTAACCAGCTTTCTTAGTCTCTTTAGGTCTCCCTCCCATTCCACTTTACTGAGGAAGTCCCTGAAGAGTCTGAAGTCCACTCTCCTGAAGCCCAGTGTAGCAAACTTGCTGGCTATCATCCTCATTGCCATAATGACTGTGAACTTCACCACCTCATGATCACAGCAGCCAAGGCTGACCTTGTGTTTCACATTCCTCACCAGCCCCTACTTATTGGTGAAGACAAGATCCCACATAGAACCTCTACTTGTTGGCTCCTCCACAAATTGGAATTTCCTGGATTGCTTACACCCTGCTGTATTCTTCATTCAGTAAGTATTTCCCCCATGAGAACCAGGGCTTGTCAACAGAAAGCCACTCCTATCTGTCTATAAAGGCCTCATCCACTTGGTTTTCCTGGTCAGCAGGCCTACAGGAAACCTCTACTTTTCTTCTGCCTTCCCTTTTACTGTGACCCATAAGCTCTCAGTCCTTTCTTCCTCTACTCCCACATGGAATTCCATGCACTTCAGATGGTCATGAACACAGAGGGTAACACCCCCTCCTTGTCTTCCCTGCCTATCCTTCTCAAAGAACTGATACCCATTCATTTCAATGCACCCATTACAGGATTTGTCCCCTCATGTCGCTGTGATTGCAATAAGATCATAGCCCTGTAGGTACATGCACATCTCTAACTCTTCTTGTTTATTGCTCATGCTGCAAGCATTGGCATAGAGACATGTGAGTTGGGCTCCTGATGAAGTATCCAGAATTCACAGAATCACAGAATCACAGAATAATCCTGGTTGGAAAGGACCTCCCAGATCACCAAGCCCAACCATACCCACACCCACAAAAAGCCTAAATACCCGATAGACTGAAAAACACAAAACAACCTCCTACATGCCTACCAACCCTGCATGTCATGAAGCATCATATCTACATGTTTCTTAAATACCTCCAGGGATGGTGATTCAACCACATCACTGGGAAGGCCATTCCAGTGCCTCGTGGTGAGGCACTGGAAATTCCTCTTTCTGTGAGGAATTTCTTCCTAAGATCTAATCTAAACCTCCCCTGCCTCAACTTCAGACCATTTCCCCTGGTTCTGTCATTAGTCACCAAGAAGAAGAGGCCAACACCCACCCCCCCAGAACCTCCCTTCAGATAGTAGTAGATGGCAATGAGGTCACACCTCAGCCTCCTCTTCTCCAAAGTAAACACACCCAGTTCCCTCAGCCTCTCCTCATGAGCTTGGTAGCTCTCCTCTGGACATGCTGCAGCATCTCAATGTGTTTCCTAGAATAAGGAGCCCAGAACTGAACACAGTACTCAAGATGAGGACTCACAAGGGTCGAGTACAAGGCCTTGAGGACTCTCTCCTGCTGACTCAGCTATTCCTGATCCAGCCCAGGATCCTGTTGGCCTTCTTGACCACCTGAGCACACTGCTGGTTCCTATGTAGCTGGCTGTCTACCAGCACCCCCAGGTCCTTTACTGTTAGGCGGCATTCTAGCCACTCATCCCCAAGCCTGTAGCATTGCTTGGGGTTGTTGTGACTGAAAACCAGGATCTGGGACTTGGTCTTATTGTACCTCAGACAATTGGCCTCAGCCTGTCAATCCAAACTGTCAAGTCCCTGCCCCTGAGAAGGTCAATGCTCCCTTGTAGTAATTCTTCTGTGCTTCCATGTTTGTTTCTATGACTTCATTAGGCCTTTTTTCCTGTCCATAGGTCTCTTCTACAGGGGCCTCCAGTCTCCCATGTTTATTTCTCAGGCTGCATGCACCGATGCTGAAACATCTCAGCTGGGCCACCAGTCTCACCAGCAACAATGGTATACAACACCCAGACCCATCTCCAGTGTTCCAAACTTCTTCACCTTCACACTTTGAGTCTAGTTTAAAGTCCTTTCAATAAGCCCATAAGTTAATGAGCTAGAACCCTTTTCACCTCTTTTAGACAGCTGAATTCCCTCAGATGTGAGCAAACCTGGTTTCCTGTAAAGCTCATGGCCCAAAATTCCTCCGATGGCACCAGTCTCTAAGCCATGTGTTAATGAGGTGTGTTCTCTTGTTCCTTTCAGTATTTATTCCTGCCACAGAAAGGATTGAAAGATTTTCCCTTTGCAAGCTATATTACACAGTAAGTGTGCCATAATATTGTCTCATCTGACAGAAGAAACAAAACACAGGGCCAGCTAGTGCTTCACTGAAGGGTAATGTAGTAAGATCCCATAACAGAAAATGGTCAGTTGTCTCATCCATTCATTCCATGGGAGAGATGATGTGGAAAGGTTGCTGCACAGGGCAGCTTGCCTCTGCTCACCTCTGGCCTCTTAGTCTTTTCTGGAACTTGAGAGCAGTGACTGTAGAGGATAAAAACACACCTCACCCCAGCCACTATGATCATAGCAGCATCTGGCTGAAGAATCGTAGATACTTAGAGAATCAGAGAATGGTAGGGGTTGGAATGGACCTCTGCAGATCATCTAGACCAATCCCTCTGCCAGAGTAGATTCTCCTAGAGTTGATGACAAAGGAACATGTGTAGGTGGGCTTTGAGTGTATCCAGACTTGGAGACTCTACAACCTCTCTGAGCAGCCTCTACCAGTGGTGCTCTGTCACGCTCACCACAGAAGTATTTTTCCTTATTTTCAAGTGGAACCTGTTATGTCCTAATGTTCTACAAGAACTACAAGAGAAGATACTGCAAAGACATTAGTCTGTAAGCCTGAAATAAATCAGTTTCAATCCTTGCTGCTTTCTGCAAATGTATTTAAAGGGAGAAATCACAAGCTTTTTTATTCTTTTCGTTCTGCATTTTTTCTCTAAATTTTTATTTCCTTGGTCTGTGTCTTTCCTTGGCTTTTCTCATCAAGTCATAATAAAGGGCTATAACCTTTTCCAGTCTTGCCTCTTTCTTTCGTCTTCTTAAAGACATCATCTACATTGTACTTCTCATGTCAAACTTCAGGCTACTTTCTCCTGTTGACAGTCTTAATATTGTAAGCCACAGCCTCCATGTGGATCATTCCCAAATTAAGCATGCTGCTTACTCTGTTAATTCCAACCTTAAAGTATGTGTCATTCTACACATATTCTATAAACCTGTAAACTGTAGCCTCTCTGAAACAACCACTGGTAGTATCCTGGACATCTGTGGTTTTACTTCTGTCTCAAAATTTTACTCATTTCCTTCTTGTTTTTTGTTCTTTTCCCCATCATACTTACATGACAGATGGTCAACTTGCCTCCATGCAGCATTCCTGAAAGTAGCTAATGTTGAGATGTAGAAGCTTTCATGTAGTATCAGTATCTTCCCAATACTTTTTCTATTGGTCAGTGACACAGCTAGGAGGTAGACTTGCAATACAGAACTTACAGGCAAAAGACAAGTCAAATGAAACACAGTTCATCTTATACCTCTCTCAGCCTCTATATTTTCTGAGTATCTGTGATATCTTAGTACAGACAAATACTTACTTTAGGGGTCTGCAATATTTATGGCTGTGTATTTGGGCTGCTCAAGGGGCTGAAGTATTCTAGCAGCACTGTGAAACTTGTTCCTGATTTCCTCTCTCTTTTCTTTTTTTTCCCCTAATTCTCCCAGTACTGGTTAAGTTTTCAATTTTTTTATTGCATCTGGACTTTTCCTTTTGATGGATCTAAAACTTCTGTAACCCTTTCACTTGTACCAAACTAGTCTTGGTATGCAAAACATGACTTCCTATTAGTCAAACATACCTGAACTTCCTCCACACATTGCAGTGCATGTTGGTGATGAACTGTATTCTTTCACTACACACATGGATGATAAATACTCAGCCCTTGTTATCTGTTCTCAAGCACTGAAGATTTCAGGAAAAACAAACATCCCTCTTGCCAAGAGACGGAAAGCTATGGAGAACAGATCACCCTACTAGTAAAGGAAGTGGAGAGCATGTTTTCCATAAGGCAGCTAAACAGCATCCTTGCACCATAGTTGCAATGAAGTTCCATAATCGGGCTTGCATTTAATGAAATTCTTGTAGGAGACAGTCAGAATACATAATTTCACTGTTTACTGAATTATCAACATGATAGTGAATCCCATATGCCAGATTTTCATGCTAAAGAAAGAAAATTGTTAATCCAGAGAATAGGGTTCATCCAGGGGGAGGCTTTCTGCAACACTGAAGAGTCTGCTGTCATTATATGCATAGCTTGTTGGGGCAAATATATCCCTGGTGAAATTTCTTTTGGTTATATCAAATCATTGATCTCATCTCAAAAAAGAGAAAGTGAAGTTGGGGATAATATTCAGTCACAATATCAAGTGATGCTCCATGGAGTACCAGTTCAGGCTGTAGAAAATGCCAGTATGTGTATCAGGCCCACAAGTCATCTGCAGTGCAGAGGGAATATGGAAAATAAAAATACAGGCAGTGAGGGGGAGATATAAAATAATGGTTCACATTTTATATGAGACTGCTAAAGCAACATCCTTCTGGAATGTGATAATGGCAGGACTGGGGCTTATGGCAGAAACTAATTTAATCTAAATGCATATTTTGTTTTATTTTAACATGTCCATCCGTGCTAATACTTCAGCAGAATATATTTACATAAACAAAACATACACTGTTACCTATGACTTTACAAAGTGAATACAAAAATGCCAGCGTGTCAGGTCAGCAGAGTTTTCTCCTTTAATCTGTAAAACTAGCTGAAGAAGGAACCAAAGTTAATGCATGATATATAGATGAGACTGCTAGATTTTATTCACCAGCTTGCAAGTGTACAGGTACATTTTTAATTTTGATTCTATGTGGAGAACTGACATTATGAAGGGAAAGTTGGTATTTTGTTTAGTAATGAACATATAGTTGGCTATCTGAAGCTGAATTCAAGATGCAAAGGAAAATTTTCATGTAAAATTTGATGTTTAAGTTTCATCTGAATTTTTACACCAGAGGAATGGTAACTGAAATAATTCCTTCTCTTATTTTTTAATTGTAATTATTTTTGTATAGCTGCTGTGACCAAAAGAGAAGCATTTTCCCCAGAAAAATATTTTCAAAGGGATATGTAATCTTTATTTTATTTGAAGACACTCATATTTGTGAATAAAAAAACCAAGAACAACTAAGGTATTATGGTAAAAAAGGTCTAGAGCATAGGGTAATATACAGAATATTTTACTTTCCCCAGTCAATGTACTATCAACACTGATATCCTGAGCTAATACATATTTTAGGGTCAGGACCAGTTAATGTAGGTAGAGATGGACAATGGAACCCAACAAACAAGAGGCTAGCACAGATAAGTGGTCAGAGTCTTTGAGGTAAGATGACTAACTCCAAGTGATGAAAACAGTGTGTTTTCAGTGTACCCAGGCTTTAGTTAATCTGCTCAAGAAAGCTTATATTGGTTTTACAAAGCACTTGTGAGGCAAGAGAAGCTCTCCCATATGGACTCCAAATGTTTTAGGTCAGATATAAAAGCACAGTGTTCAATTATGATCTCAAATTAGTGATGATAATATTAAATTAGTAATGACATAATTTAGGCTTCTCAGGGATGGTGGAATTGTAGAGCTTTCATGTTAGAAAGAGTATTAATGGGAAAAACAGTATCTTCTCTACTCCTAAAACAGAAAGAAAAAACCACCATGCTTTCTGTTTGGATATGGCCACAGTTCTGACACCTGCTAAACTCCTAAACTTTTGCAACAGAGTATTTAATGTCAATTTTACATGTTCACTATCCCAGAGGACATCTATAAACACCATTCAAGAATTCTGTGTAGGTAAGACATATGTTAATATTCAGAGATAACAATAAGGAAAATGAATAGACTGTCTTCAGCAATGAGCTCCGTATAGACCTGCTGATCAGTTTCACTGTTTATTCCTATATTAGTCTTTGTATCAGAGTAAAATTCTACCAAGCTGTAAAACATAAGACATCACTACTTACAGGTCAGCAGCTATTTGTGTTTCAGTGGGTTTCATTCTCAGTATTTCCTAAAAGAAAATACAAAACAGAGAGAAACTCATGTAAGCAGAGCAGCACTACTCTGTCCAGTGTTGCCTAGCTTTAAGACAAAGATACCTTAATGCTTTATTATAGTTGTATTCCATATTTTGTCTTCTATTTGATGAGTTTTCTCTTATAGCCAATCTCTGTGTGCTATTCAACACTATAAAATGTTTTCCCCAAAGATGATAAGATAATGAAATAAAATAAATTCTAAACAATAATAAACAATATTGCATTGAAACTGACAATCAGAAAGAAAATCAATTTGGTTTATGAGGGGAAGAAAGGACACCTGACCTTACAGTTGCAAGTAATACTCTAGACACTTCCCACTTCACAGAAATATGTTCATCTTTTGGTATAAAAATGTAATGAAATCCTTACACAGGACCAATATCAATAGAGTATCACAGTACTTATTAGAAAATTAAATTCTTGAAATCTTCTCTTCTGCTTTGAACAAGTTTACTTCTTCAAAACCTCTACAAGGGCTGTAACAGATGACATAGCATGTAGGGATCTGAAAAGAAAGTACTTTGGTCAATACATACACTTTAAACTATATTGATTACTTGCAGTTTTTTGGTTTTCCCTTACACCTCATTACATTTGATACAGCAGACACCATGGCACTTGAAAGCACCCATTACAAACATTTGCCATAGTTGTCCTATAAACAAATCCAGCTGTCTCCTCAGTAAGATCATCAAGAACAACTAAATCAACTCTTGTAAAAGGACATGCCTGTTGCACAATGATCTTGACATGATCATGGGCAATACATAGTAAACTATGTACATTTCATAGGCACATTTCCAGATGCTTCCAGATGCAGAATACTATTCTTAGTTGTTTTGTGTGAGTCAGGATGCAGACTATTTGGGGTACAACACATGAAGAAATCAGTTCGGTTTTTCCATTGTGATAATGAACTTGCTGTTGCATTACAGGAATATTTCTAAACACTCCTCATCTGATTTGGATATACTGTGAGAAAAATTCTCAAATGTAATCTCACAGTTTCTTTGTTTAGGCAAATCTCACAGTTAGAGTTGCACCTTCCAAATCAAAGTGCTGTGTCCAAATTCTTACAGCATTTAACCAGGTGTAGTTCATCTAAATGATTTGCGGAAGTGAAGAGTTGTTAATGGAAAATTACTAATAATAACAAAAAAACTGATTACTTGGCTGATAGGACCATGTATTGAAGAAAAGGAAACTGATTTGGGGACAGCTGAACATCAAAAATGAGGCAGCAAGAGTGTGAGTACCAAACTATATTCCATGAACAGTGCAAAAATGAAAGGGGAGACATTTATATGCATACAGGTACAAATCCTGTGATAAACAGGCACTGAAGAAGCTGAAAATCCTTCAAATACTGTAAAAGTAGGATAACCCTTCCTACCACTAAAGGAGAAAATAGGGCTGGATAGAGTCCCGAGAGGTCACCTAATCTTTTGCCTAAGCAAAATCAGCATTTTTACCACACCTAAATATTTTCCAAGAAATATCCATCCAAACTTCTGTGACAGATATTCCAGGTTCTCAATTTAGGAAAAAGGAATATGGTCAAATATGGGTTTGCCTAGATTCTACAGCTCTGAAGAAAGAAAGCATTACTTTAAACCTAACAAACCAGTTAGAGATAGAATTTCTCAAATGTCAGCTGACATGCCTCAGTACTGACAGGTTAGCTTAGGCAGCAAGTTACTTGTGCTGAGCACTTTAAAAACCCAGTGGGAAAAAATTCAGATTCCACAGCTTAGCTCTTGGAACCACAGTCTGCTAAGGAATTGTTTCAGCTGAAAAAATGGTGGGGTCTTTTCAGTCTTAGCAGGTGTCCATGGTACTGCACACGGTATGATAATAGAGGCATACCCTCAGCAGGAACATGATCAGAAGCTTCAAGAGATCACAAAATGAGCATAAGCAAAAAACTTCAAGTTTAATCATGAGAGAAAATGTAATTCTATACTAATAAAAATGAAGAAGAACAGAAGAAAGAGAAGTTATGGCAACTTCTTTCATATCAAAGAATCAGGACAGTCAAGATGACTGTGTAACGACTACTCAATATAGCAGTTGTTTAAAATAAAGAATACTGATTGTTAGGACCATTATGGAAGATCCTAAAAGTGGGAAGTGATTGAAGTCCACATTGTTATCTAATCCTTTCTGAATGCCCCAGACATACGAAGGATGAAATTTAAAACAACAATAACAAAATCCTTACAGAGGTCAACAACATAAAACTCTTGTCATGTTCTGATAAATAGCATACAGGGAGATGCCATCTAAGACAGTATGTCTGTTTCCATTCATAAAGCATGGCTTCACTGTGCTAATATGCTTGCAAGAGACATTCCTTTCTCTAATGTATTTTCAAATTCAGCAGAGGAAAAAAAATCCCACATCCAAGATTCAAATTAGGTACATATGCTAGAGAAATTCTTTGCTGTCTTAATCAAGAAAGTTTTGTCATGATCTTCCAGGATAAGGTATTTGTATGTAAAATGGTTATTAGCTGTACTGAAGCTATGTAAACATTTTGGAAGGATAGGTGAAGTAATACAAAAGAATTACTTACATACCTTTAACAGTCTAGCTGGAGCAGACCACAATCACTGCAGCTGTGATACAGCAGCTTCTAAGAACACTAAAAGGTGACAGTGAGTGGCAGGCAGCTCCAGATTCTAAATTTGATATTGCATAGCAAAGAACTTTAATAGGGATTTTTTTTTCCCAGAGGGCACTGTCTAGAAAAAATTAGTACAAGTAACACTTGAATTATATATATATAAATATATACGTACATATACATAGAAGTACTTGTCAAGTATCATGACAACAGGTGCATTGGAAAATCCTTTAAATTAGCTAATTCTGTGAACTGCAGATTTATTTGTAGATAAAGTGTCTGTCTTCTTGTACTTATAAAAGTGGAGTTAAACTCTGATCATGTTTCTGGGACATCTGAACAGAAGATGGACCAGGTGACTTATGGAGATCCTTTAAATTACCCTTTGATTTTGTGATCATCACAAAGACTCTGAATACCTTCTACAACAGAAAGCAATAATTCACCAAGCAGGAAGATTAAGAAGCAGATGATGTCTATGAAACCCATCTATGAAACCAAACTGCTAGGCTGGGAAGGGTGTGACTGCATTCCAATACTTCCTTAAGCCAGTGAAACCACTGTCAAGGGAGCAGCCGTTACCTCACCTAAGATAAGCCTCACCTCAATTCAGACTCTTTCAAAGGCAAAGTCTCTCCTTCACCTTTTAGAAGCCAAGCAGGTGAAGTTGCTTCACAGGTCTGAACACTACAGAAGGCAAATATGCTTCTAGAGGGCACCTAGCCATTCTTGCAGATGTTCCTGAGAGTCATCATTCTGGAAGGTAAACTGTGAAGCAATTCAAGTCTGGACAGCTTTTACTCTTCTTATTTGGGTTTGTTTCCTTTGGAAAGCATAAATCTTTTGGGTATTTCTTGCTGGTCCACATTCAAAATGCAAGATCAGCAGCACTGTAGAAAAAAAAAAATACCTAAAGAGAAAAGTAATCTGTGAGAGCAAACAGGAAGGGCCAAAGGCTCTGCTGACATCGACAGTGTATATCTCAATTAACTGTGCCAACCCACAACTAAACAAAATTAACTCACTCAGTTATGCTTCAACTACACTGAAACCATTTGTTCTCATTCTCACAACTTCAGTGCATGCAGTTCACTTTTTCATATATATGTCAGTGGTTAAAACCCCAACACAAAATTAACCAATTAATTTAGTTAATGTGCTAATGGCCTGAAACAAGAATAAAACAAGGAGGGTTCAGAAACCACTTAGAACTTGCAGGCAAAACCCTAAACTAACTTGATTTTGGGAAAAAAAATAAGACATTTAATTTATCCCACATAAATAAAACCATAAAAAAGCAACATAAAGAATTCACCCCACATAAATAAAACCAAACCAACATTCACCTCACTCAAAAAGTCATACATACAAAGGTTAATCACATGTTCTTCCATAACTGATGCAAAACTTCAATGTTCAAACCCTCAAAGGGAAGAGACTTCCAGCTGTTCCCGTTTCTTCTGGAAATGCGGTGTCCATCAAGTTCAAGCACAGGTTCATCAGCATTAGAGAGCAGTTTAAAGTCCAGTTTTCCATTCCAGGTGCTTCCATGCCAGTCCTCCATTTCCAATGTGCTTATACCTTTAGCCACAAATGAGGAAAAAACACTCTCCATTTCAGCAAAGTGTGGAAGTCAGATGAAACCTTCCTTCCACTGATCTTTGAAAAACCACTCTCTCTATTCACTATGTTTCTTTCTGGATAAGTTCGGCACTCAGTGATATGCTATCTCTCCAAAACACAGACAAGAAGTGAAGTCAAAGGAGGGGAAAGAGGATCTGTAAACTTGAAACTCCAAACCTTTTCTGATTGTTTGCAGAGCTGCAAAACAGAGCTTGGAGTTCCAAATCAAAAAATCACAAGTTGCTACAGCAACCTTCCTGTCTCTCAGGCAAAAAGACTAGTTTCTAAGTATGAAAATGTTCCTAATGCAGTACTATAGAGCCACTTGTAGGAAGAACCCCTGAAGAAACACAGGTTCATCAGAGAGCACATTTTTCCTGATCTCAATAGATTGCCCTCATTATGTTGGGCATCTGCAGTAAAGATAAGATGCAGCAAAAGTGGAAATGAATGTTGTGCTGTCTCAGCCCAGAACAACATAATGATCTATATTTCAGTCCTTGGTGTGAAGGTGATGCAGAGGTAATTTGTTTCTCTGGGGGTATTCTGCTTAGATTAGTTTCATCATTTGGGTTGGTGTTCTGTTACACTAAATCAGCTAATTCTGCCAAGTTTGGGTCAGAACTGGGACATGGAAGGGAAAAACTGAAGCAAAAACTGAAGCAAAAACTGTAGTTGTGTTTTAAGTGGAAACGCAAACTCACAACAGCAGCAATACAACTGTAGGAAAGGAGGTTTCTGTCATACAACATGCTTCTGCAACGAGGCATTTAAAAGCACAGCAGATTGCTCTGCCCATTCCCAGGCTTGGAAGAAGTGACAGAATTGCATAGTTTTAAAATAATATGGGAGATGGGACATAAATTCTTAATGGAACTTTCAGAATAGCGATTTTCCAGGATTTGTCACAGTTTAGCGAAGTGCAATAGAGCAAAGGTCCTGTATCTGCCTTGGACTGTGGCACCAATAGAATCATAGAAACAAAATTTGCAAAAATACAACCACATTTATGTAAAATGTGTTTATCAAGTTGCAGCTCCCTCTAGGAAAAATCACAGCTAAGCCAGACAAGTTAGAAGTTAAAAAAGCTAACTAACTAACACCACTGACTGCTTTCTCAAAAATGGCTGTAAAACTCTGTAGCATTACTACGGTGAAAACAGTGGTCCAAGTCACTCTCACCAGAGACATCTGCAAGTGGACAAGTTGATGTATATTATCCCTTGCAGCCTGAATGCATGTTCCTTCAGTCACAATGATTTGAAGAGGAAGCACAGCCAACTAAGTCTCACTCAAGTCCATGAGAATTTAATCTTCAGTCAGAACAGAGGAAATGAAGTTTAGTGATGAGCACTTTGGAACATTCTCTCTACTACAAATATATTAAATCCTTTCCCCTATTCAGAACCAACCCCTAGCAACACAGGGCATGAGGAATTCATACACAAAACTTAGTACACTTCGTAGCTGTTCTCAAAAGTTATAATAGTCATATCATGGTAGTACCTAGAAACTAGGTGTTAGATGCATAAAATGTAGAAAAAAATCCAGACATTCTTTGACCAAAATGTATGAACATGTCTGTTCATACAAGAAGAATGTATGATGTTTTAAATGACCTATTCTACATGAATATTGGTGAGCAACTCAAACAAAGCCAGCTATTTAACATTGATGTAATTCCATTGAGAATCAGCAAAACTACATCAGCATGAGATCAGAAAGAGGACATTGGCCCAGATTCTGCAGATACTCACAAAATGTAGGAATAGGTGTTGAACTCTATGTGTCTGAGCAGTAACTGACTATAGTGGAGAAAATGTGTGCTCAAACAAGCAAAAGGAAGGCATGTTGGTGTGCTAGCTGTAACAGACATCTATTTAATCTTTCTATGTGTTTAATATATTTAATATTTAATTACAATCATTGAATTGATGAGGATAAAAGCAATGATGGGATAATTCTACTTTTAACATGAAGAAATAAATTATCATTTATTTCAGGGATTAGTATCATCTGATTTTTATAAAGATTAGAGAGTTAAAACAAAGACATGGGTCCATACAATGAAATGCATGGCTTTTCTCTACTGAACAGATACATAAAGCATACAGAACATATTTGACAATCATCTGTGTTCTTTGTAAAAGTTTTAAAAAGTATTTGGAAAGTAATCAACTCCTGAGCAGAATCATTAGGGATCTGAAAAGACCTTGAAAGATCATCTAGTTCAATCCCCCTGTCACAGCAGGGTCACCTAGACCAAGTTGCACAGGAATACACCAGGCAGGTCTTGAACCTCTCCAGAGAAGGAGACTCCACAGCCCTCCTGGGCAGCCTGTTCCAAGGCTGTTACCCTCACCATGAAGAAGATTCTTCTGATATTTATATGGATCCTCCTATGTTCCAGCTTGCACCTATTGCCCCTTGGCCTATCACCAGATGACCTAGAGAAAAGCCTGACTCCATCCTCCTGACACCCACCCCTCACATATTTATAGACATTAATGAAGACACCACTCAGCCTTCTCCAAGTTAAAGAGACCCAGCTTCCTCAGCCATTCAACATAAGGGAGCTGTTCTACTTTGCCATCTTCACTGCTCTACGCTGGACACTCTCCAGCAGCTCTGTGTCCCTCTTGAACTGAGGGGCCCAGAACTGGACAGAATACTCCAGATGCGGTTTAACTAGTGCAGAGTAGAAGGGGACAAGAACCTCTCTCCATCTGCTAAACACCCCTCTTCTGATCAACCCCAGGATGCTGTGGCCCTCTTGGCCACAAGAGCGCATTGCTGGCTCATAGGCATCACGCTGTCCACTAGGATGCCCAGGTCCCTTTCCCCTACACTGCTCTCCAACAGGTCAGTCCCCAACCTATACTGGTACCTGGCGTTGTTCTTGCCCAGATGCAAGACTCTACACTTACCCTGGTTTTCATTAAGAACAGAGCTCTGTTCCAGTGGTACACACCCATGAACTTCGAACCTGCCCCCTTTGAATGTAGTTTGAAGTCCTCTGTATGAGCCCTGCCAATTCCTGCCCCAGAACCCTTTTTCCCCTCTGAGATAATCCTCTCCCATGTGGACCTGCAAGACCTGGTGTCTTACAGAACCAGTCATTATTAAAGAACCCAAAACCCTTCTTGTAGAACCAGTCTCATAACCAGGCTAGAGTCCTTCTACTCTAGCCCATGTCCTCATCCTAAAGTGGAGGTAATGAAGAAAATATATATTGTGCTCCAGACTCTTTTACCAAACGTCCCAAGGCCTTATAGTCTTTCTTCATTCCACTCAGTCTACAGAATACAGCTTCTTCCCCACCTGTCTGGAAGATGGGCAGTTGGTAATGGTCATCTGATCTCACCAGGTTAGGGAACATCCTCATGATATCCCTGATCCGGGCTCCAGGCAGACTGCAGACTTCCCCATGATGAGGGTCAGCTCTGAATATTGGGCAGTCCCTTTCAGAAGTGAGTCTTCAATAACTAGGACCCTTGTTTTCCTTGAGGAGGAGGTTGCCATATTGCTGTAAGATTTCTCAGATTTCTGCCACCTTGCTAGGGCCTCTGATAGGGTTTTCTGTCCTCTATATCATTATTGGACTGGCTTTTTTCCAGTAGGGGCTCATATCTGTTACTCAGTGGCAACTGAGAAGGTGAGGCAGGCAGGCATGGTGCTTGCCTTCTGCCACAACTCTTCATTAGTCTCCACTCACCCCTTCTACTTGGGCTTCTGTCCTCCTTGTGAGAAGTGCAGGATACTTGGTCTCCTTGTTTCTGGGTCTTATTTGGCTGTTGTGCAGACTGGCTCCACTCGTCTACCTCTATTTTAGCCTCTCCAATACTACTGAGCGTTTCTACTTCTGCCAGCAGCTTTTCAACCTCACCTTGCAGCTGTGCCACTCGGGTAAGCAGATAATATACCTGCTCGCACTGTACACAGCCAGGAGAACTTGAGAGAGTGTTACATTCATGGCAGCCTGACAAGTTCACAGCCTCATCTTGTTGGGGACCTGTTTGAGTTCGCACATCCATATGCAGTGGTGACCTTAGCCTGGTCTTTCTCTGCAGCCGTGTTGTTACTATGGGGTTTTGTTTTTGTTTTAGTTTTACCTCCTTTAAAGAGGTCCAGCTCTGCACCCCTCATGGTGATTGCCTGGCTAATGCCATGTGAGTACTGAACGTCATCGACTACTTCCTGACTCTCCTGAGCTTTGCTGTGCAGGGAACCCCCCGATCACCCAGAAACCTTGATAAAACAGCATTTGGGGCTCTGCTTTCTTGCTACTGTGAGCTATTTCTACAAATTTTAAGGTAAATTCTTTTTTGATGGATTTTGTTGCATCAACTTCCATCAAACTGCCCTTTCAATCTGTGGACTATTTAGTCATAGATGATTATTCAGGGAATCATCAACTTCCTCCAAATACAGGGAAGCCTAAATTCTCTAAGTGCCAAAGACATAATTTAGAGAGAAATGATGGATGAATCCATAGTTCTGACAGAACACCATGCCTTAGGGACTTGGTTCTACTGCTGCATCTGATGGTGGTTTTCTATGAAACAACTACCAAAGATCTATGTAACTTTTCACAAACAAATTGCTTTAAAGATGAGGAGGTACCATTTGATATTTTCTGCACTGGGCCTATATCACACAATTAAAATATTGTTTTGAAAAAGATGAAAAATTCTGTTATTGGCAAAAGTTGGTCTTTCAGTAACAAATTAGTTTCAATGTTAAAAAAAACCCAAACCATTTAATTTCCTAGGAGAGAGGAATTTGAGGGAAAGTCATCATAACTATTTGAAAGGGTATAAGGAGCAAGAAACAAACTCCTCAGGAATTCAAGGACACAACTGTCAGTAAACTCAGACAATGAGTTACATCTCATGGATGACAATCTCACAGAAAATGGGAAACCAAACAATACTAACAAAACAAGATAACTTATCCAGCATTGAGGTAACAAAATGGAGGAAAGACAAATCTGCTTGCATTACAGCTTCTGCATTTGCTGAAGAACAAGGGAAAAAAGCATGCAGGAGATAAAAAAGTAGGTCCAGCAAAGACAAATACAAAGAGTAACATGAACACACAAGACCAGTAAAGCACAAAATAGTGATGCAGATAAGAAAAAAAAATAACTACAATGACAGTTTCTCAGTAAAGAAACAAACCCCAGCCAAAAGAAAACCCTCAAAACCCTAATAAATGGAGGTGGTCTGCTACTCACTGGGGAGAGAAAACCACTGAGAGATGATGCCAAAGAGGTGGAAGTACCCGATGTCTTTCTACTTTGCTCTTTTAATAAAGAGGTCAGCTGCAACCAGGTGGCAAATTCAATGACTGTCAGTAATAGAGGTAATGTTAGGACCAAAAAGGAAAAGAATGTGATAGAGAACAATGCAATTAGTTTTATCAAATAATGTCCATGTGATAAAGTTTATTGGCCAGTACTTAAAAGAACAGGCTGAAGCAATTTCAAAGTTGTTTGTTTTTTCTCAGAAACAAAAGAAAGAGTTATGTCCTAGAAAACTGATAAAAACAAATACCACATGTAGCTCTAAAAAAGAGAAGAGAGAGCTGGAGCTGCATGCCAGTTAGTTTAAACTTCATTCATGCTAGATGCACTAGTATTTTGAGCAGTTGTCCCAGATATACTTATCAGTAAGCATTGAGAAGAAAACAGATGAACAGCAGCCACGAGTTTTCATAAACCACGAGTTTATGAAAAGCAAATGACATTAAAACACCCCATCTCTGACAAAGAAAGAGAAGTTGCATGGATGGAGATAGTATGTCTCATCTATCTCAAATTTAATAAGCCTTTTTACTTTACTTAACAAGACAGTCTCAAAATTAAGCTAAGAATGTCTGAATAAACTTGAATTAATTTGGATACAACTTCGGCTGAAGTGACTGTGAAATGGTGGAGTTCAGCATCCTGCAAAGAAGAGGTAAAGAAATTAGCAGGATTACTACCCTGCTAAACCTGGCATCTTTGAAAAACTGTTTAATGGACTACAATGCGCCAGATCTGTAGAGAGCAAGGGTGTTCATGATAGCTGGTCAATATTCAAGCACTACTTCCTCTAAGTTCAAAACTGAGTAAGAATGCAAGCAGAGGATGCAGGAGACCTGCAGGGATGAGTAAGGATCTTCTGGACAAACTCAGAAGGAAGAAAGAAATTTACAGAATGTAGAAAACAAGACATGTCACTTGGAAGGATTCTAGGAATGGTGTTAGAGAATACAGGATTACAATGAGAAGAACTAAGGTCCACTTGGGATTAAATTTTTCAAGGGCTATCAAAGACAGTAAGATGTTTTTTCATTATATCAGTATAAGACGGATCAGTAGAGAAAATGTGGGCCTGTTGATGAATGACATAGGTGCCTTAGTGGCAGAAGACACAGAGAAGGCAGAGTTATTGAATGCATTATTTGCTTCAGTCTTTGCTGCTAAAGTCATCCCTCATGAAATTCAAGCCCTGGAGATAAGAAACAAGATCTGGAAAGAAGAGTCTTACCCAGTAGAGGAGGATCAGGTTTGAGAGCTCTTAGCAAAGCTGGACATCCATAAATTGTTGGACCCCAAAGGGATGCAGCTATGAGTACTGAGACAGATGACAGATGTCATAGCCAGGCGACATTACATCACCTTTGAAAAGTCATGGAGAAGAGGAGAGGTGACCAGAGGCATTCCACTGTCACTCCAGTATTCAAAATGGGCAAAATGGATGACACGGAAACAGAGTGGTGGCTTAGTCTCACCTGCATCTCTGAAAAGAGGTTGGAACCAATTCTGACCATGTGGAAGAAAAGAGAATTACTGGGAGTGACCAGCATGGATTCCTCAAGGGGACATTGTGCTTGATTATCTGGTAGCCTTATATGATGTCTTATCTGGCTGGGGAGATGAGGGGAGAGCAGTGCATGTTGTCTAGCTTGCCTTGTCAGCAAGGCCTTTGACACTGTCTCCCATAACATCATTGTTAGGAAATTCAAGCAGTGCAGCTTGGATAAGGGGACAGTGAGGTGGGTGGAGAGCAGGTTGTGTACCGAATGGCAGGGTAGTTTGGCCTAGGTGAACTTCAGGGTCTCTTCCGCCCTAATGCATTCTGTGATCCTCTTATTCTAGAAATGGGGTAGCACCATTGGAACCCTGTGTGGTGGACTTTTGAGGCTCTTGCTGACATGCTGGTCAATGTGGCATTTGTACTGGGAACTTTCCCTAGTTCTGTGCCCCGTTTGTCATCTCTAAAGAGCCCAGCATGCCCCACACTGCTCTGTCACTGTGCATCCCTCTTGGTCCTCTGTGCTTCAGGTGGCCCAAGTCCACCTCCAACCAAGATAGAAGTGCCAAATGGCTTCATGAAGTGATGGCTCCAAAGTGGTGACTTTTTTTGGTGGGTCAGTAAAAGGAAAGATCCTGGAATCTCATCCCTGGTGCCTTGTAGCTTTCACACTCACCACTGGTAAGCAACCACAGGGAACATCTCCAGCCTCATCCTGCATAAGTACTGAGGTGAAAACCGAAAGAGCTGTTAGAGCTTTCCTACCCTGGTCCCTGGATCCCATCACAGAGCTCTCTGCTTTGCAGATCATTGCAATGCAGAAAGCAGTTTCAGACAAAGATGGTGCTCTACTTGGGCTCAGAGATTACTCCAGGAGAGCAGCTTTGTGGGAGTGGTTGCCAGCCCCTCAGGAAGTCACTCCTTAATGAGCACCTGTACCCATACTTCACAGGCACTTTTTCATCCTCTTGCTGGACTGCCTCAGTAATCTCCAGTTGTGAACTACTGTTCAGCCCTGCCAGCCCGCAGATGCCCCACACCAATGGGCTGTGGACACATCTGCCCTGTTCCTCCTCTCACCAGAAGGCTGCGCCTGGCTTTCAGCCAGCTCCAAAGGCTTCCTCTATGGAAGCATTATGTGCTGGTGCTGGCCCAAGCAGGGAAGCAGTGGAAACATACTGCTAGGGGAGGGCAGCATCACAGCCCTGGGTGGAGACATAGTTTGGTATCAGTACAGCCAGGGGGACAATGTGATGGAGAGCAGTCCTATGGAGAAAGACTTGTCAATGCTTGTTGCCTCCTGGGCTGCATTGAAAGAAACATGGTCAGCAGGTTGAGGGGGCTGATTCTGCCCCTCTGCTCTGATGAAACATCATGTGGACTCTTGTGTCCAGCTCTGGGGTCCTCACCACAAACCTCTTGGAGCAGTTCCAGGGGAGGTCCACAAAAATGATCAGGAGGCTGGAATGCCTCTCCTGTAAGGACAGACTGAGAGAGTTGGGGTTGTTCAGCCTGGTGAGAAAGCAGCTTGGGGGGGTCCTTCCAATGCCTGAAATGGGCCTATGAGAAGGCTGGCGAAGAACCATTCATGAAGGTTGCAGATCTGAAAAACATAGATGACCTAAACCATTCTGTGATTCTATGATCTTATTAAATAACTTGTAAGTAGAATCATAGAAGCACAGAATGACTTACTATTGGCAAGGGTACCTTCTACTATACGAGGTTGCCCAGCATCCCCTCCAGCCTGGTCTTCAACATATTCAGGGAAGGGACATTCACAATGTCTCTGAGCAACCTGTTCAAGTATCTCATCACCCTTATATTGAAGAATTTCTTCCTAAAATACAGTTTAAGTCTACCGTATTTTAGTTTGCATCCTTTCCTCCTTGCCCTGTCACTAGACTACCTCAAAAATAGTCCCTCTCCAGCTTTCTTGTAGGTCCCCCTCTGGTACTGGAAGGCTACTACAAGGCACTCCCAGAGACTTCTCTTTTCCAGGCTGACTAACACAAACCCTCTCAGCCAGTCTGAATATCCTTGTTGTCCTCCTCTGGACACACTCCAATAGTTCTATGACCTTCTTGTATTTGAGCCTCCAAAACTGACCTCAGTACTCCAGGTGAGATCTCATGGGAGCAGACTTGCTTGACCTGCTTGTGACAATTTTGATACAGCCCAGGTTAAGGTTGGCCTTCTGGGCTGCATTCACAAGTGGGAGAAGTCTCACAACGACAAGCCCTTGTTCTCATGAGGGACTTTACCTTACCAAATATCTGCTTGGAAATATATCCTGCTAGAGAGGAAACAGTGCAGGAAGTTTGTGGATTGTGTGAAACTTCCTGACAGAGTTGGTGAGTGAGCCAAATAGGGAAGGCACTCTTCTGGACATATTGTTTCAGAACAGAGAAGATTACATTATGGTTGGGACAAAGCAATCGTTAAATAGAGTTTTTGATTCTTGAAGAAGTAAGAAGAGAAGTCAGCAGAACTGCTAGCTTGAACTGTAAGAGGGCAGACATTGATTCTTCTGTAGCCTGAGGGGAATGAAGAAACACTACAAGGTCTTGGGACATTTAGTAAAAGAGTCTGGAGCACAACCTGTGTTTTCTTCATTACTTCCACTTTGGGGTGAAGACACAGGCTGGAATAGAAGGACTCAGTCCATTAATATCTGGCTATGAGACTGGTGCTACAGGCAGGGCCTTGGGTTCTTTAATAATGACTGGTTCTGTAAGACACCAGATTTTACAGGTCCACATGGGAGAGGTTTATCTCAGAGGGGAAAAAGGGTTCTGGGGCAGAATTTGACTAGGCTCATTCAGAGGGCTTTAAACAAGATTTGAAAGTAGGCAAGTTCAAAGTTCATGGGTGTGTACCACTGGGACAGAGCTCTGGTCTTAATGAAAACCAGGGGGCCTCTTGCTGTCCTGGAGTAAAATTGGAGTGCTCAGCTCACTCCCTAAAGTGCCTGTACACCAGTGCACACAGCATAGGGAATAAGAAGCACGAGGTAGAAATCTGTGTCCAGTCAGGTGATTATGATCTGGTGGCAATTACAGAGACCTGATGGGACAGCTCACATGACTGGAATGTGGTCATGGACAGCAATGTCCTTTTCAGGAGAGACAGAACAGCAAGGCGACGTGGTGGAGTTGCACTTTACGTAAGACAGCAACTGCAATGTCTTGAGTTCTGTCCTGGGGTGAATGAAGAGAGGGTTGAGAGTTTATGGGTGTGGATCAAGGGGCAGGCTGGCATAGGTGACACTGTCCTAGGTGTCTATTGAAGGCTATCATATCAAAATGAGTAATTTGATGAGGCCTTCTACAGGCAGCTGACAGCAGCCTCACTGCTACAGGCCCTGGTTCTCATGGGTATGTTAACTACCCTGATGTTTGCTGGAAGACCTACTCAGACAGCCATCCACAGTCCAGGAGGTTCCTCCAGTGCAGTGGTGACAGTTTCCTGATGCAAATGGTGGAAGAGTCCACTAGAAGAGCAGTGCTGGATTTTGTACTCACCAACAAGGAAGGCCTGGTTGAAGCAGTGAAGGTTGAGGGCAGCCTTGGTTGCAGTGACCAGGAGATGGTGGAACTTAGGTAGTTCCTAGTGTTGTAGGTAGCAGAATCATAACTCTGGTCTTCAGGAGGGCCACCTTCGGCTTTTTCAAGCAATAGCTAGGGGAAATCCCATGGGAGAGGACACTGGCAGGAAAAGGGGCCCAAGATAGCTGGTTATCATTCAAAGACCACTGCTTTGAAGCACAACACAAGTGGATCCCAACAGAAAAGAAGTCAAGGAAGGGAGCTAGAAGACCTGTGTGGTTAAATGGGGAGCTACTGCATAAATTGAAGAGGAAGAAGAAAGTACAGGTCATGGAAGGACAGAAGNACAACACAAGTGTATCCCAACAGAAAAGAAGTCAAGGAAGGGAGCTAGAAGACCTGTGTGGTTAAATGGGGAGCTACTGCATAAATTGAAGAGGAAGAAGAAAGTACAGGTCATGGAAGGACAGAAGGGCCACAACTGAATGTACATAAATCCATGGAGCTTGAAGGGATGCACCTGTGCACACTAAAGCCGGCAGAGGCAGGCATTGCTAAGCCACTCTCCATCATCTTCTCTAAGTGAAGGGAATCAGGAGAGGTGCTTAGAGACTGGAGGTTAGCAAATGTCACTCTAGTCTTCAAAAAGGGTAAGAAGGAGGACCCAGGTAACTCTAGACTTGTTAGTTTCACCTCCATCCCAAGAAAGCTGATGGAATAGTTTGTACTGGACGCTGTCTCTAGGCACATTAAGGACAAGATGGTCATTAGAGACAGTCAGTATGGCTTCACCAAGGGGAAGTCATGCTTGACCAACCTGATAGCCTTTTCTGAGGGCATAACCAGGTGGATAGATGATGGCAGAACAGTGGATGTGGTCTATCTTGACCGCAGTAAGGTATTTGAAACAGTCTCACATAGCATCCTTGCTGCCAGACTGAGGTAATGTGGACTGAATGATTGGGTAGTGAGATGGATGGTGAACTGGCTGCAGGATAGAAGCCAGAGAATAGTGGCTAATGGGACAGACTCTAGTCGGAGGCTTGTATCTAGCAGAGTCCCCCAAGGATCGTTTCTGGGACCAGTCTTCTTCAATCTATTCATTAATTACTTGGATGAGGGATTGGGGTGCACTGTCAGCAAGTTTGCTGATGACAAAAAGCTAGGTGGTGTTGCTGACACCCCAGCAGGCTGTGCTGCCATTCAGTGAGACCTGGACAGGATAGAGAGCTNTGTGGCAGGGCGATTGGACTAGATAATCTTTCTTTCGAGGCACCTTCCAATCCATAATGATTCTAAGTCTTTAGAAAACTGGTTGGCAGAATCCCTTGTGAGGCATTCCTGAAGGACAGAGTAGTCCAGGAAGGCTGAAATTTCTTCAAGAAGGAAACTTTGTAGATGGAGGAGCAGATTGTCCTCATGTGCTGGAAACTGAGTCAGTAGGAAATAAGACTATCCTGGGTTAAATAGCTTTGGATGCAGGGTACAGGGGAAAAAATGTGTTGGAAGGAGGGGCAGGCCACTTAGGAGGTTTCAGGACACGTCATGAAAATTAGAAGGGCCATAGCCCAGCTAGAAATTAACCTGGCTACTGCAATAGAAGACAAGAAAAAGTGTTTCTATAAATACATTATCAAAAGGAGGAATATCTCCTTTCTCTACTGGAAGTGGTGATGGACATAGCAACCAAGGCTGGGGAAGGGTTGAGTTATTTAATGCCTTTTCTTCCTCAGTCTGTAATAGTAAGACCAGTTGTTCTACAGGTACCCAGCCACCCTTGCTGAACAGCAGGGATGGGGAGCTGAATGAAGCTCTTGTAATCCAAGGGGAAATCGTCACTAAACTGATACACCACTCAGATCCACAGAATCATACAGTGCCAGACGGGATCCACCCAAAGTTATTGAAAGAGCTAGAGGAAGTTCTTACCAGACTACTTTCTACTATTTACCAGCAGTTCTGGCTAACTGGAGAGGACCCAGTTGATTGGAGATTAGCAAATGTGACATCCAGGTACAAGGATGCCTGGATGGTAATTATAGGTTTGTCAATCTGACTACCATCTTGAGCGCCGAGTACCATCACACAGCATGTATGAGAGACCCAGGTTATCAGGCCCAGTCAACATGGGTTTTTTGAGAGGCAGGTTCTGGTTGATTAATCTAATCTTCTTCCATGAAAATATGACACAACAAGTAGATGAGGGAAGGGCTGTAGTGGATACTGTCTACCTAGACTTTACTAAAGCCTTTCACACTGTTTACTATAGCATACTTATAGGGAAACTACCTACTTATGGATTAGATGGGTGCACATTTGGCTGGGTAAAAAACTGGATGCATGGCAGGTCTTATTGAGCATGGTGTTAAGACACTTCACCAGCTGGTCAGGTGGTGTTCCCATGGCTTACTGTTGTGCCCTCTTGTCTTTGATATCTTTATCAATGGCCTGGATGAGGGGATCAGGTGTGCCCGTCAGTAAGTTTGCAGATGGCATCAAGATAAGAGGGTGTATTGTTCTGCTTAAGGGTATGTAGAGTCTATAGAGGCATCTGGACAAGGTGGATGAATGAGTGAAGGCTGACTGTAAGAGGTTCAACAAGCCCACCTGCTTTTGGGTAATTTCAACCCAATTCACTGCTACAGGCTTGGGAAGAGTGGCTGGAAATCTGTCCAGTGGAAAAGGACCTGGGGTTGTTGGCTGATAACCAGCTGAATATGAGCCAGCAGTGTGCCTAGTTTCCTGCTTTGTGTTGCCAGCAGGAGCAGGGAAGTGATTGTTTCCCCATACTTGGCACTAACAAGGTTGCACCTCAAATACTGTATTCAGTACAAGAAAGACACTGATCATTTGAAGTAAACAAGAGCAACAAAGCTGGTGAAGGGTCTAGAAAACAAGACTTAAGTGGATTGGCTGAAGGAACAGGAGTTGTTTAGCCTGTAAAAAGAAGCTGAGGAGATACCTTATTGCTCTCTACAACTACCTGAAAGGACGTTTTATGGAGCCGAGTGTTGGTCTTTTCTTCCAACTAACTAGTGATAGGACAAGAGGAAACACACTCATGGTTTAGATTGGATATTAGGAAAAATATGTTCACTCTAAGTGTTGTAAAACATTGCCACAAGCAATCCAGCAAAGTGATTGAGGCACCGTCCCTAGTGGTGTTTTAAAGACATGTATTTGTGGTGCTTAGTGACATGGTTTGTAGTGGTCTTGGTGGTGTTAGGTTAATTGTTGGACTCAAAGGTCTTTTCCAATCTAAACGGTTCTATGATTCTATGACTCACCAGTTTCATTAATGACATAGATGATCAATGGAAATACGGTTACATCTGCAGGAAGCACCGAGGTTGAAAGGGCTGCAACTGTGTTAATTATTTTGGCAGCTAATAGAACTGTTCTGAAATTTGCAGGATAGAATTCAAAAGGACTGAGCTGGGCATAAGTGACCACACATGGTCACTAGCAATTGTTTAGAGAAATTTGTGGGAGTAACTGCCAGTTGGAAGCTGAAGATATGTCAACAATGTCACACTAATGAGAACATTTATGAACATTTATGAACAGGAGTGTCATCTAGCAGGCTCATGAAAGACTGGAAAGGATTGCACATGCAAGTTGTGGAATCTCCATATTGCTAGCATTTAAAAGAAAAATGCACAAAAATGAGCAAATCCAGCAAAGAAAGACTCGACAGCATCCTTAAAGGAGAAACAAATAAAGGTAGATACAAAGATGAAAGATTGCTTTTATAATGTGTCCTTCTGTCTTTCATGCTACTGTGATTCAAATGCAAAGTAAGAATGATATTGCTTAACAACTTCATGGGGGCTTTCAAAGGACCATTAACGAGTATTTGCAAGACCATGAGTGCTGCATAGATATATACTTCAATGTAATGGGTAAATCACAATCCTCACACCCAGTGCAGAAAGAGAAAAAAAATCCATGCTGCATTCTTTCTAGTCTTATTGTCATTGGTAACTGATCTGAAAATGTTACATGTTAGATGTGGAAACTGAGGCAGGGGACATAACTTGCTTAAAGTCCCATGGCAAATCACCATCAGACCTAAGGGTAGACCCCACCCAGAAAATGCCTGGAGCATCAGGGTCCCTGCATCGTGGCCTTTAATGTGCATTATGCAGCAGAGACAAACAGAGGTTAGCTATATGAAATACTGTTGTCTGATCTGGTATCTAGATAAGAATGTGCTGCCAGCCATAATTCAGGTATTACAATAGTGCTGTGCTTTAATTTCTACAAAATTTCTACAAAATATTGTGTTTTAAAAGGTAGCCAGATAAGTAGTCAGACTGATAAAACCTTAATATTATTTTTCACTTGGTGTCAGTGGATTTCTCGCTAAGAAACTACTAACGACTTCATTTTGCATTTCACCAGATATCAGCCAAATCACAAACACTTGGAGCAATATATATTAAACAGAACACTAATTAGAAGGACCCTTAGTTATCCTGGAAATGAGATTCAGATGGCTGAGATAAAACTGGTAAATGCTAAAATGCAGAACCTTTCTCTAAAGTTCTGGGAGATGAAATGGCCCTGCTGTATATCACATCACACTGCAGTAAATTGTGGCTGATGAAGTAATGAACATAGGAGCTCTGAACTACAGAGAGAATGTACCAGTGAATGAGCTCTCTACTCCAGAGTGTTGAGCACCCTCTTACATGAAGGGTAAGCAGGAAAATGCACTCAAGTCTTCATTCTGTCTCTTGGCACAGCAAAAACAATCTCTGCAGGGAGACAGCCTTTAAGAAGCATTGCTGCATCCTGCAGGGTGCTGGAGACACCTAAGAGCTCTGCCTCTTTTGCCCCACAGATTGATTTCGTTAGAAGGTCAGGATTCAATGCCTTGAGAATTAGCAGCACAGCTCTGCTTTTCAGGCATGGTAAGTGCACACAAAGAGAAGGCCCCTTGAAGAGTGGGGGCACTTCCAGTACAGCAGCTAAAGTTTTCCTCGTGTCAGCAGGAGATGCTGTCGAGTCCTTATTTGCTGGATTTACCAGCTTCTATGCAGGCATGCTGCAGGGAGACTGCTTGCTGTTTGATGGGGGACTGAAGTTTAAAGCTGCTATCAGAGTTTTGTTGAGACAGACAGGATTCTGTCAACAGCACACCAGACAAAGAATTGTTAATATGAACAAACTTTAGGATGCTGCTGTGTGCACGCTCTCTTCCTGGTGGTTGCTGTTCTAAGCTAATTAATTTCTGTGATCTGAACCATTCTCTTTTATTAGTAGTACCAGCATGAGCAGTGCTACATACTTATAGATGATGTGCTCTCTCTGGGGATCCTATCAGCATGACAGTGTAGGTCTTCTCAACATGGATAGAAACATCTACATTTCCTCAGTAGTGTTAAATTTTCTCATGTTGTTATTTATTTCCCTTGAACTCTTACTGCTTTCTCCTTCCTTGTGAGACCTGTGTTTGCTGTTACGGGTTTCAGTGATTGTTCAGCTCTGTCCTTGACTCTGACTGCTCAGAATGACCTTTCTGATAATACTTCTTCCCTCCCTGGGGCTGAGGTTTGTGGGTAAGGCAAACTCGCAGTTTCCTTGGATAATCTGACTTCATTATTTTCATTGTCAGGGGAGCATGAAGTTCTTTGCTCCTTGGTGCAGAGCCTTCAGGATGAGTGATACATGGGTTTCTCCTGTCTCATGACAGATAATCTTGACAAGTCTCCTCTATTCTATTGCTTGTCTCACTAGATATAGCACATAAATATAAATAGACATACACATGATCCTTCTCTGTGCATGGTTCCATATCATCTGCAAGGACGTGTGGGATTCTCAGCTCTTTCTTGCAGCTTAGGTAGGAATGTGTCAGCCAAGGTTTCTAAAAGCACTTGTGGAATTTGGATGTTCTCTCCATGTATCTTTTGAAGTGTCCTGATTCGCAGATGTTGAAGGGCAATTCAGCCAGTAATCACTGGCCTTCTTTGGAAAACTACTATAGGGCAAAGTTGCTTCTTCAAGAGAGTGTTCAATTTCACCCACACCCTGATAACAAAATGGTTTTTTCTTCCTTTTAGAATTTTTTTTTATTTTTCAGGAAGGTACAAAATGCCATGTCCAGCCTGCCCTTGAATGGCTGCTGGTGTTTTTCATTTAAACTCAGAGCAGTTATTTGAGTGCAAGAGACACATAGTTGTGCATCAGAATTTCTGAACTTGGTATCACCAGCGTGCTCATGTTTTCATGTAAGGAAGAAAGCCCTGGTACAGATTTTCACGATTGCACTTCTTATCTACTTCTATTTTGCTTAACACATATGTAAATGCTTCTGAATCAAGGCATTCTTGATTCAGTGCTGGTGTAAAAACTTATGTCTCTGTTGGCCATTTCTCTCTCCCATCATCTACAGCACATCTACCTAGCATATCTGCTATCCCTTGTACTGGCTTCCCTTGACACTCACAATTTTTCCTTATACTTTTTCTTTTCAACAGCATTCATCTTTTCACAACAGACTGCTACATTCTCAATATGGATTTATCTGTGCAGTTCCTATTCCAAATAACTATCTAAATAAAACAATATTTCTTCTCCACAGCTATGCTGGGTTTTTTTTGCCAGTAGCCTGAACAGTTATTGATTAATACATATTTGTACTTAGAGCAGCCTCTCTAATAATTACTTTATTCATGTTCTACATGGTTTGTCATAGAGTGTGGCAGTGGAAAGAGAAGGTATACAAAGATCAATAATAATTACATTCTCTGTATGCAGATTTCTTCAGTATTTCTTGAAATTCATTTTATAAATTACTTTTGCACAATTTAAGCAAATGTAAATGCTTTGAATAATCATGGAACAGTTTAGAGTGTAATCTCCACTCAGTTAATCCTCTAAATTAAGGTAGTATTATAAATAAAGATAATGCATATACTTAGAAATAGTGTTGCTTTAATATTTACATTTTCTATATTTAATGGGTTGCTCTTCTAATTCAAAACAATATTTCACTGTATAGGGTAGATTTTACCATTTAATCAAGCGAAGTAATGGCATAATTGATTTAAGAGTAGTTTCTAGAACTAAGGCCTAACACTGTAAGTATGGAAAGTCTATTAGCCAATGATGTTTGCCTACTGACATCATGTGCTTTATATAATAACACTGTACCATACTTCTACTATTAAAAGAAATATGTTACCATAGACTCTATATATGAGAGATAAATATTTATATCTTATATATTAAAGTGGGTTCCTCAATCCATTATTAGTTTTAGAAAGGCTTCTGATAGTCACTGTTGCTCTAAACCCAACCAATACCACTTGCACTACATTGACATCACTGACACAACCAACCCATCTTGTTTGAAATTCTAAT
Organism: Upupa epops; assembly: GCA_013397515.1. Lineage (NCBI taxonomy): Eukaryota > Metazoa > Chordata > Aves > Bucerotiformes > Upupidae > Upupa > Upupa epops. The sequence continues at coordinate 213,696 of VZRI01009639.1, forward strand.
GGCATTCTGGAGTTAAAGGTCTGGCTGCCCATGGAACTATTTCTCCTAGTCCTTCTATCTTTTGTATACCATTTGCCCATGTGCACGAGATAGTATTTTTATGCTTTCCCTTCCGCAAGGTTTTAAAGGATTACAGCTCTCAAAGAGCACCTATGATGCACCACATTCCTTCCAGCCATCTGAAGGTACTACTGGGGCTCCCTGATTCCAAGATGTTGGAATTCAGTGTCTTTCACAGTAGGTGCAGGCATCTTCTGCTCTGCATATATATCTAGAAGCAAACAAAACAGCAGCCTGAAGATGAGACTCATAAGAGCTGTTGACGCATCATCTGTTTCTCTAAGATTCAAATAGTACGCAGCAGGATATTACAAAACTCACATTGCCAAATTAAGACGCTTTCATATATGAGTTGATCCACAAGCCAGGAGAGAAAAGATGGCTCTTACCCACCTTGGCCTCATCCCAAAGCAGTGTTACTGGAGATGTAGCTATAGATCCACCAAAAAACATCTCCAGAAAGGAAAAATCCTTATTATAAAACACTGTTTGCACAAAGCTGCAAATTTAAAATGCACTTTTCAGAAATAGACTTGTGAGTACTTTGACCCAAAAGAGATAGCAGCATTCTACCCCATGGAGCTACAGGGACACTTTTAAAAGCAGTTTCTTACTCTAAAACAGGAGGCTGCCTGTGACTAGCATTCAATAAATAATTCTTCTCAGCTTTAGTTGCTTATTCTCAGATGTGCAATCAGAACATAGATTCATGGACTTGGAAGCCAAATAGACAAGCTTATCCCACGTAACACTGCACAAAAACTTACCTAGAAACTTTCTAGCAAGTAAGTTTCAGCCAGTAAGTCTTTGAGCCTATATTTGTTTGTAAGAAGAGGAAACAAAGGAAATGACACCCAGATGAAATCTGATGTTGCCCACAAGCTTCTGGGAAATATAGTGCTGTTGATGAGACTGAGAATAACAAAAAGCACATGGCTGTTTTGGTACATCCTTGGTAGTTCCAGCAGCCAGGGCAGAAAGTTACTGCACTGAAACAAAAGGAAAATAAAACCTCTGTTACAGAAAATAGGGATACACCCCCTAAATACTCCCACTGGGCAAGAGATTTTTGTATGCAACATTTTATTTAGAGAGAGAAGGTTTGTATCAAGAGGTAATAACTTTCATTAGACCATCTTATAGATTTGGGGGATAGAGAGGGCAAGGTTTCAGATATCCATGCCCTTCTTCACAACTGAAACACCATGTTTTTGATACTGGCCTTAATATATCTCAAAGGGCTTATGGAGGGGTTTTATCTAATTTATTACAGAAGAAAATTTGTGCATTACCTGTCTGTTAGCCCTACCTAATTGCATTTGAATAAGTCAATCAATTTCAATCACATTGTCAGGGGAGGGGCAAAGGTTTTGCAGACATTACATTCTCTTACATTTAAAGAAAATAGGTCACAAAGTAAAAGACAGACCCAGATGTGTGTCCCTACAAGAAAAAGTTACAGGCTGGTCATAAGAGTGAGAAATAGAGGAAAGCATTTTCCATCAGAAAATTATTCTTTGTTTTCAAAGATCAGATTCCTTTCAAAGGGTTTTCAAAAAATAATCTAGTGGTTAAAACCAGCCCTTTTGAGCCTGCCTTAATCACCTTTCCCAGTTCACCATCCAAATTGGCAAAGTTTGCTGTTTTCCATACAGTAATTGCAAACACTTTTTCCTTAATCTGTGACTGCAACTGTGATAGTTCATGGCTGTGGTTACTGAGAGCCCCAGACAAATTCCCATCTTCAAACATCTAGCTGCTAACAAGTGAGCTTTGCACTGGAACACGGAGAGGAGCTATGAATCAACATTTATGCTGTTGCATAAGATGTGGCAATCTATATCTCATGAGATCTTTGCTGTTTACTGAGGAATGGGTTGAGATCTGGGTCTGGAATTCCCTTGGGTAACAATCTGCAACTGGGGAAGTTCCTCAGGCTATGATTTGCTCTGAAAAACCTTTTTTTTTTTTTCACCCTGTCAGCTGAGCCCTGACGAGAAGGGAAAGCAGCACAAAAGGTGTTGAAGAGACAGAAGGTGTCAGAAAACAGTGATTTGACAGCTCTTGCCTTGTGGGCAACTGTGCTGACACAGGGCTTTCTTCTCTTATCAAGGTGTTTGGTAGTCTTGTCTCATTCTGTGTGTCCAGTAGCTTTCCCTACTAACCTCCCCAGAAGGGTGATTACAATCCATCCTCCTTCAGCTTGTCCGGTTTCTGACTTCCATCCTTCCCTTCACATGCAGAAGTATGGGATTTCTTCTCACATAAAACACCCGCTACAGGTCTGTCCCCAAATATGGTATCACTGCTGGTGAGAAGGGTGAACTCATACTTACAGCTCACGACAGAAAATCACAAGCTGGTTTCCATTCCCAGCTTCCTGAGTAGGTGACTGAGACTTACCTTCCTTAATCTGATGTTATTGACATATTACACAAATAAATAATAGGTGTTCAATCATTCCTGCTTTTGAAACATGCAGGTGTGCAGAGGAACTACCACACATTAAATCCATATTTGGTTGTCTCCACAAATACTGGCATAGTGGTAGGTCTGAGTTAAAACCTGAGTCCTGAAGACCAGGTACTCTAGGGGAGGGGATATTCAAAAAGTGATACCATAAATACTGCGGCAACACAAGAACAAAAGTAGCATCTGGTGTTGATAATGGGATGCATTGTGGGAAGCACTGGAGAGGAGGAAGACCTTACAAGATGTTGGACATAGAGAATAAGGAATCAGACCAGAGATGCAGCCTGGGTATGCTTTTTGCAGTGCTGCTGTTGCAAGTTCCTCCTCTGTAGTCATTGAAACTAAAGCTTCTTGCCTGCAGTTTGACTTCATCTAAATTTAGCTATTCTACCTACTTACTTAACAAGGAATAATAATTTCTCATTTATTAGAATTTAGTCATGTCAGACACAAAGAAACACACAGAACAGTTATTCCTAGTAAAGCTAAAGCTGTTCTCCATAATTCTTTTACAAAAATTTGTTATAACCAAAGTCTTGTCTTTAGCAAAATCTCCATTATTATTGGAGGTGCAAGCCACAGCATTTGAAAAATCAGGAAACAGGCATATGAAAACACACTCCAGATTATCAGTTCCATAAGAGGACAAATTAATAAATGTAGTAAATACTCAAGTACCAATACACAAGCAGAAATACATGTGAAACAATCAGTTAGCTAGGAAAATGGACTTTATGTCACATGCACAATCTCAGCAGCTTCAAAGTGTAGTAATAAAATGTTAGCAACCAAAGAGCCTGCAAGCTTTTTTGGAAACCTGTGTTATAATCAAAAGAAGTGATACGTTTATTTGATCTATTTTAAGAATTAAGTCAGCTCAAGGTCAATTGCTGATCAAGAACAAGGGGAGAAAACTAGGCAAGATAATTTTAAAGCTGTTTGAATTAAGACACAGATTCAACCTGTTTGAAAGGTAATTTATAAGAAATTATCTCAATTTACATAATTCAAGTGTTTTTACCCTGGTACCTTGAACATGTAGATCTACATATGAATTAGAAGATAATGTTACAGATAGTTTTCTGTCCAAATCAGAACTCTCACATGAAAAACATGTGCTCTGGAAGAATGATCTAGCAGATACGAAACTTCTGTTTCCAAGGAAGTAGTATTTCAAGCAATATATAGTGCAGTCTCCAAAACTACACCATTTATCCCAAGCAGCAATTGAGATTCCTTTAGTGTGGAACTGGGCAGTCCGACACATTCTGGACTAGATGAGCTCCTCTGGTTAATAACCAAAAGCCACCTGCAGAACTTCAGTAAGCACGCTTTTGTCCTCTAACAAGCACACTCTCTCACGTATAGAATAGCAAGTTTAGCTGAAGACAGCCACAGCTGTCTTCCCTTTCCCTGTAAATGAAAGGGTCTGCACTCTTGCCACAAAATGATTATCAAATGCAGTGTCAAAGCAAGTGTTTCCCCTCCATTGTAGGAGGCAAGCTGAATACTTTCGGCACAGCTTTCAGTGTCTTCAGACCCAACTGCAGCTGCACACACTCCAAACATTCTGCTGGCAGCTTCCTGTTTGCATTCCTGGGCAGGGGAGAAGCAGGACATTTCTTTCCAAGTCTGCTGCATGCTCCTGGTTTTCCAGTTCTTTCTGCCTCTCTCTTTGTTCTTCCTTTAGGAAATCTTTGAGATTCATGAGCATAACAAGAATCCCCTCTGAACTGTGCTTTTAAATTGACTGGTTGTTTCGGAAAGGAGAGGAGGTGAGGGGGGAGGGAAGCCCAAACAAATAACGTGTTCATTTACACTAACAGCTTTCTGGTGCTAGAGTGAGCCCTCTGTGCCTGTGTGTGTGTATGTGCTTCACTGAGATCGGTAAGCCAAGTACTACCCAAAGATACAAATACCATTGTCTTCTGCAGATGCCAGAGAGGCAGGTTTCATGTTTGCAACTGTCAAGCATGCTCTTTCTTGGGCTTTACACCCTCACTCACTGCATTCAGGAGATCACACTGCCCTCCAGGATGGATCACAGGGAGTTAGATATGCAAGTCTGAGGTCCAAATTAATGTCTGAATCAGAACATGTGGCTAAAGGATGTAGTAATGGGACTGACAGGTTCTGACCATCATTTCAACTCTCACTACAGCTATGAATACTGATGCTTATCCCTTCTGGTAATTTTTCTTGTCTATTTCTGCAACCAGAAGGCATCATCTCTTTTTCTTCTATCTTTTGTTCTCTCCTATTCAGGGAATCATTTATTTGTTACATCTCCAGTAGCATCATCATTAAATGTTTTTACTTTGGATCTGAAGCATCCATAAATGCTTTAAATTGAGGAAAGAACTTCAGTCATTTTGCAAAAAGCTTAAGTTTCGTGTTTGCTGGTGGTGCTTGCAGGCAGATCTCAACCAGTGGATTACTGTTTCTTTTATAAAATGAAGTCACTTGATTTCCGTCAGTTTTTGGCTTAAAATCCCATAATCAGTCTCAGCTTCCTATGAAACAGACAGAGAAAAGCAACCAAACTGGTGATCAGATTCCACTGAAGGGACACCAGCACAACACCTGCTGTTCCTGTCAGGCTTTCAGAAAAAGGACTTCTGCTGTGTGAATAAGTCTCTGGAGTATGTGAGCCAGATAAAGTTACAGTGACTTAGAGGATTTTGTTTCAGCTGATGCTTGGAAAATGATTGACCCAGAGAAGCTCATTCAAGAGGTGCATAGGCTGGGGGTGAAGACTGTCTTCTGTGACTTCAGCACTTGTTTCAGTTAGTACTGCAGATATGTGCTTCAGCAAGAGAAGTGGTAGGTGTCTGACTACAACACAAATGGATGCACAAGTTCTCAGAAGCACTCCTGCTTGCAAGCAGGAGAAGGACTGTGGAGCATGGGTGTACTGTGACTGTGACAATCGCTGGTTCTTGCTGTTCTGTAACAGAAGTTGTGTTCTCTACACCTTGGGAAAATGAGGGGAGAATAACATACTTGTGTAACTGCTGGCAGATTTTGCCAAAGCAGCTGCCATAGGCTCCAGGTCAAAGGAGAGAGCCTAATCCCCTTCGCAATTCAAAGGCATGCGAAATATTCTGTCATTATACTGTCTGTCTTTTACTTATCTCTTGCTCTTTCACTCTTCTGCATCTAGTTCCAGCTTCAGATAAGGGAGGCAGAGTTCAGTGTCAGCATGATAAAATCACATTGTCTCAAAAAAGGAAAAGAAAGGCTACTGTCAACAATTGGCATTAATTGGATGAATGGGTCAAAGAGACAGTCTTTTCCCACTGCAGAAGGCTGGGAGATGGGAAAAGGGTACACATGGGGGAGTCAGGAAGTCCCTAGCCCTACCACAAGCAAGTAGTGCTGCACAGAGGCCAACTATTACACAGGAGATCAACTGAGTTTCTAACTTTGAAAGCTGGAAATGCTTGGCCAGAAGTACAGGATCTTCATGTAGCTGTCCAGCATAATTTTATGAGATTTCACTGAATTCAAGATATTAGTAAATGACAATAATAACAGGTTTTACACATAAGGAAAAAAATGTCCATATGAATCCAGGCTGACACAGCACCATAATTTTCTTTCTGGTTTGGCTAGCCATACCTTTAGCAAGCCAAATAATTTTTTCTAGTGACAAGGTTGGCTTTAGTTTAGGAGTGCTCTGCTAATACATGTATGCTTATGAACCTAGACAGTTTTTGACATGGCAGAAGAAAGCTAAATATGATTCAGTGAATCAGGAGACTTACACTCATGCAATCATGTCTCAAAGAAAGCAGTCTGAGGTCATGATGCTTTCACATTTTGGAGGCAATGAAACGAGCCTCTTTGACAAAAGTATTGCCCAATGTGTTTTTATGACCACATAATCCATGCCTTTGCCACTTGTCCACATACCACTCTTTAATGCACATCTTATGTCATGTGGCTCTTTTCAGGTCCAGATTAAATCTGAAATGCCCAGATTTACAAAGCCAGTGGAAAAGCAGATCAAAAGTAATATAAAGTATGTCATAGGAACAGATAGGAAGTGCAGAATAAATCTGGCAGTTCCATATTGTACTAGGTAGCAAACAGTACCAGTAGCAAGTTTAAAAAAGTTATTTATTTGTTGTCTGGAGAATGGAGGATTAAAGTTTCTGCAACCCCTTGCATTTTCTGGGTGAATACTGACAAATGCAGCAGACTAGTATTAATTCTAAATCATTGACTGATCAGATAATGTCTTAAGAAACAGAATGGATATTTTTCAAAAACGTAGTAATCAGACAAAGCCACACAAGACAAAGCCTTAAACAAAAGACCACAAGAAAAATGAGAAAGACCACTTTGTGGGAGGTTTAGTAAGATTATTTTCAGGAAAGTAATTGAAAGTAATTTACACTTCAGTATTTTGACAGACAACTTGAGTTTTCTGAGACATTAACCTTTTATCTCTGATCATCTAACATATCTGGGATTTCTGGAGACTACCACAAAAGTTGCAGAATTCTTTTTTCCTCCTGTGGGTAGCTCAAACTGAGAGTTCACAGAATTCTCCACAAGGGAGCATCAGGAACAATGAGCTCTATACTTGCTTTCTTCAAGGATACAACATTTTCGGCTGAATGAATGTACAATAGTACCTTGCTTGACACAAACATGGCAACAAACATCCCCAGCATCCAAACCAGCCACTGCAGTCTTTTCCTGAGTCTCATCAAAGGAAATACAGAGGACAGTGTTGCTCATGCTTCAACCATTATGGCCCAAAATTTGTCACATTTTTACTAAGCACACTTACTGTGCTATGGCAGTAGGCTTACCAAATAAAATGTTTCCTGAAATATGTGTGCAGTCCCATGATGTTTGGCATGATGTTTGTAATTTTGCCATTAAGTTGCAGTAACACTGCAAGTAACACTGATAGGATTTGAACATTAACTCACCAATGGAGAATGCCAATGCATTTGTGGGATCATCAGTGTAATGGATTCTGGCATTCCCCTCTACCATCTTTACGAATGTCACTTTCATTCTATTGTAAACTAACCCGAATTTCTTACAAAGCTCCAAAATAAGCCTCGCATGCAAGCAACCATTCCCATCTAATTTGCTGCTGAACATGTTGCAGCAGTAAACATGTATGAGTCATTAAAGATACATATTGGTCATTCCTTATAAGTGCACAGACTAATAGACCTAATAAATGCACAGACTAGTACTGAACCTTATTCTGCCACCAGGAAAGAGCAACCAGAGACACAAGGTGTGCCATCTAAAGGGAATAGAGTTCTTGATTTACTGATCTGTTTAACACAATACGTTGGATTCTGATTTGATGTAAATTAGCAAAGGGCCCTTAAAGTGAAAGATGCAACATCAGTGCATACCGCTGATGAATCTGCCCTTAACCCTGTCCATTTATTATTGGAGAATTTTATTGCTTCCTAGAGTGTAGTCTCCCATCCCTTTATTAATTATTCATTCTGGAGAGCAACCTTCTAGAGGCAGTAGCATGAAAATCTGTAGGTTAGATATAATTTACTCTTTTAACAAGTTAATCCAGTATCAAGTATTTAAATTGGCTTCACTGTGGATTTCATATGTTACAGCCATATATCAAAGCAATTTGTGCAAATGCCAGCTGAGCACCCAGCTTCATGTATCATGTGTTCTGAGATTACACAGTTCCAAATGCCTCTGTAAAGCAAAACTTTCATGAATAAATCAGGAAATACCCTGATGCATGCTTTATGTAGAGCAAGGTATTCTATTTAGGTCACAAGAAGATTCTGCCAGGTTTGCTGAAATGAACAAATCCCCAGTGTTTACTCTCACTCCACCACATTTCATAACACAAGCAAACATCTCCCACTCAGTTATCACTGTGCATTTGTGACTGCTGATGACCCTGCACTTACTAAGCATTGGCTTGATCGCTTGAAGCTCAAATAGCTTGCAAGCCAGAAGGCAAACTGCTCTGGTGTTTATGATCAATGCAACCATTGGCAGTGGTATAAACAATATAAGCAAATTGAAACTCTTCTCTCTATCTACATGGGAAAAAACTTAGACCATGCAGCTTTTCCAGAGGGCCGAAAAAGGAGTGGGCAGCAGACAGGGCATACAGCAAAACACTCAATGCAGAGTTCTTAGTGCTGTTTGTGATTCCTATTGGAGGAGATGACAGGTAGTTGAGAATCAGCCCATTAAGCATAGAATACCTAAACAGCAAACCTAAGCTATGCAGTCATCCATTTCCTCCCTGCCTTGAATTCAAGATGCTGAATTCCTGCTTCTACTGCAGGAAGTGGAAATGTTTGTGATAAGGATCTTAGCATAAGGATTTCCAGATTTCCAGACAGGCTGAATGGTTAGGTTATCTATAGTGGCAGAATGACACCCTAAATGTTTTCCCTAAGAAAGATCTTAGAGTAGGCAAGGAAAATGGTTGAAATAATAATAATTTTAAATTTTAAAGAAGGAAACAAGAAAAATGCTAGCAAACATGGAAGCTTCCTTTCTTCAAAGATACATTTTTAGAGCAAGAAAAAAGCATACTCATGCCAATAGTTAGGAGGGTTTTCTCAGAACATTCACATCAGCACATGCAGAAACACTTCCAGCCACCAATGAAGCTTGCATAAGTGGATCAACCAGCAATGCGCTTTTGCGGCCAAAAGGGCGAACAGCATCCTGGGGGGATCAGAAGAGGGGTGATTAGCAGATCAAGAGAAATTCTTCTCCCCCTCTACTCTGCACTTGTAAGACTGCATCTGGAGTATTGTGTCCAGTTCTGGGCACCTCAGTTCAAGAAGGACACAATGCTGCTGGAGGGCGTCCAGCAGCAATAGAGCAATGACGACGATGAAGGAAGGAAGTAGAACATCTCCCTTCTGAGGAAAGGCTGAAGAAGCTGGGTCTCTTTAGCTTGGAGAACAGGAGGATGGGGGGTGACCTCATTAATGTGTGGGTCAAATCAAATCAAAATCAAATATGTGAGAGGTGGGTGTCAGGAAGATGGAGTCAGGCTCTTCTCAAGGTCATCTAGTGATAGGACAAGGGGCAATAGGTGCAAGCTGGAACATAGGAGGTTCCATAAAAATATCAGAAGGAAGTTCTTCATAGTGAGGGTAATGGAGCATTGGAACAGGCTGCCCAGGGGGGTTGTGGAGTCTGCTTCTGTGAAGAGGTTCAAGCCCTGCCTGAATGTGTTCCTGTGTGACTTGGTTTAGGTGATCTTGCTGTGGCAGGGGGATTGGACTAGATGATCTTTCAAGGTCCCTTCTGATCCCTATTGATTCTATGATTGTATGAAGACAAAAACTGGCCCTCTGCATAATGTTTCTCCCACTCTCCCTCCTACCTCATCTACTTCTGAAGCTCATGGAAGCACCCATCTACATTTTCTACATGTGCAACATGCCACTCTCCTCCCCTGGACATCCTTCATGATTGTTTTAATTCCCTTCTTCCTCTCTCCCTTCCAACCCTCTCTTCTCTACCACATTCACAATTGTTCCACAAGTTGGCAACCCCGCAGTACTTGTAGCACCGCACCTGTCAGGCATTGTGGCAAGTCAGCATGGTGGACCCCCAGGTCCCTGCTTCAACACCCCATCAGGGATCTCCTCTCCCTCCAGAATAGATTTTGCTGTCTGGCAGACAGCTGTCTTATTACGTCAACTCATCAGCCAGTTAACCTGATTATCAAAGTTTGGTCCTGAAAGGAAGTACTAGGGTAATGCAGATTGCTTTGTGTAAGTCCAGTACTCTGCTTTCAAATTTTTGCCAGATTTTTCTGGCTGTTTGGGAATTTCTTGGCCTGTTTACACAAGGAGTATCAAAATAGATTAGTTACTAAAACAGCATGGTGTCCTGTAGAACATCTCCCTTCAACTAACAGGAAATCTTCAACCAGTGACAGTCACAGTAGAGGGTAAAAAAGTCCAGGACGTTTTCTTAACTATTACAGGCTCTTTATAGATCACAACAGAGAACAGCAAGAGGAAACTGCTCTGTGTAACACTGATGTTTGTTTCAAGTCTTTCATGCTTTTCCTTGATGTAAATTCAACCTGGATCAAGTCTGAGGACATCATCAAGACTGAAGGAAAAAATAAACCAAGCAAGAGCAGGAACAAAGTGAAAAAGTAACCCCCTTGGATATTAAAAAAGAACTACAAATGGAAAAACATGAAATTGTAACCTGTTTAAAATAAACTAGGGGGAAAAATATTCCAAAATGGATACAATTAGAGGGACAGTACTGACCTATATACAGCTATGATGTTAAAATCAGTTTACTTTAATCCTTTCTCCATCAGAATCACTGGGGGGTTCCTACCACACTCCAAAATACATTGCACATCAAAGGCAGTACAAACCACACAAATCATGGGAAAAATAGAAGATATTTTCTCATGGAATCCTTGTTTTTATTTTTAATTACACATTTTAAGGTTGTTTTCTTTGCCTTTCTGAGTCTCCAGAGCACACTTTGGAAATGTATCCCAGCCTCACTGTTAAAATAGGTGCTAAAAACTTGCCTGTTTCAAAAGGTAAGTCACGGTGCTCAGGTTTCCAGGAAGTGGATCTTGACAAGAAACACCAAATGTCAGGAGACTCATGATAAAAATCACTAGTGCCAACAGGGCTGTACATTAAGATTTTTTAAAATTAATATTACCTCAGGGATTAGTAAATTGTCCCAAGCTATACACACTGTGACTGAAAACCACTATTAGCACATTAATCTTCTCACTAATGATTAGCAATTTGTATTCTAATTGAGGTTCTGTTGTTCTAGGGCAGTGTGTGTACACAGTGGAGACATCAAGCAGGCTCACCTATGAAGAGGGCAGGCTAAGAGTCAGAAGAGTTACCAAAGAACATAGTTGAACTGTCTTGTCAGAAATCACAGAGCAGATCTGTATTCCAGTCCCACGTAGACCATAAATAAATACAGGATACTCTTCAGGCTCAGAAAAGATTTTAATTATGGTCAAACCAAAACTAAGATAGAAAGAATATAGGCTGTCTGTGTATATTTTTCACAGATAAGTTCAACACCATCTGAAACAAGGAGCAGAATTCCCTCAGAAGTAATTTCACAACTTCAGGCAGTTTTGGAAGTCTTTATAAATTGCAAACATAAATTTTTGAAGTAAAGTCATGTCTTCTTGTCAAGCATCAAGTGCTGTTCACTGGTGGAGGGTACAAGAGGCGGGTATTTTCTGTCCATTTCTGAAAGATGTCAACATTTCAGTGAAGAGATGTGTGATGTCACTGAAAGATTATCATCTTGCAGCAAAAATTGAGTTGTGACTGGGTAACAGGCCAAGCATCCCTGGTTCTGATCTGACTCTTATTTTACACAGACATAATATCACTTTTTTAATTCTGCCTGTGACCTAAGTGAGAGGTCCAGGTGATGCCATATACATTTAAAATAAGTGTTTCTCTGAATGTTTCAATAGCACATGCTCTTACTTACAGAGCTACAGTTATAATCAGGATTTATGACACTCCCCCTTTTTCTAAGAAAGAATAAATTTCAGTGCATTTAAAAACATTGTGCTAGACATCATCAATAATAGTCACCTCTGTTCAAAATCTTTGAAAATTACATGAGGCTAATCTTTTCTACATTCTTTGGAGAGATTGCTAAACAATTGTCCTTTCAATTTTAAATTTTAGATTGGTCCTTCCAACTTTTTTACCAGTCATTGTAAAGAGGTCTTCTATATGCCTGTGTTGGCCTGTTGGCTTATTTACTGTGTGCATCCCTGGGTCTGCTTTCCAGATCAGTGGTGGAAATGGAAAACTCTCTGTGTTCCAAAGCAATGATCTTGAACAAGTCTACCAGAAAGGTCAGAAATACACGAAGCATATCCCAGGCTGAGAGTCACTTTTGGCTGATGTAAGAACATCCAATTGAAAGTCAGCTCTGATTCTTGAAGAACACCAGTGAAGACCCTTGCCTATTTTCCAGTGAGCTTATGTATGCTGTACTGCTATGGTCCAGGTTGCTGTGGAAAATGGGTAAGCCAGAGGACTATCTTTTGCTTGGTCTTGCATAAGAGAACAGCAGGTGTTTGCATTCTTATCCCACTGAAAGGCCAAAGCAAGCATCAACAAAAAGTAGATAAGAAAGTATTAGCTTCCATGGTCAGATCTTTAGCAGATGTAAAAAAATCTTCACAAACTCCTGTCAAGCTATTCTGATTTACATTAGCAGAGGGCATAAGCCATAAACCCCCTCCCATTGGTTACATCTGATTGTATTACTATCAGTACAGACTCAGATTAATCCATTATCTTTTGTGGTCCAAATTTGTACCAGCACATTTGAAATAAAACTCTGTCTGCTAGCCTTTCTGAGAGAAGGAATAAATTCTATGTAAATTATAAAGTACCTTGACCCTGAGTTGTTTGACTTCGAGGGCCAGTGGCAAAAATATTGGAAAAGGCACTCCTTGCAGAGAAGAGGGTTGAAGGCATGTAAAACAACTCATTGTGAGGTACAAATGAACAGAAGCACTTCCTGTGAGTCTGTGTCTTTTAAAATCCACTTGCCCTGAAATACATGTACATCCTCTTCTAATGCATGCACAAGTTACCTATTTTTACAAAGCTATTGAATACACAAGAGATGCAAAATTATGACTTTGCCTTTTATTTTGGTCTTATGACTACTGAAGTAACAGCACAGAGCTGAACCTGCAGTCCCTTACACTTGCTCTGTCCTATCAAGAGGTATTAGGTGTCACAGTAGTTATCTATGGGATATCTAATAACTGACAATGCTTATATTAGATAAAAACAAGGATGGAATAAGAGTGGTGAACAAGTAGATTTCCCAGCATCCTTCAGAGCTTTCTGAAATAGAAACCACATATGAAACACCTTGCCTGTTAAAGTTGCCCTCGCTTTGATATTGAGCTGTCACTCTGCAAGGACAGCAGAGTCACAAAGAGCAAACACCCTTGCCTTCCCCCTGGACAGGATTTTTGATCCACTGAGTGTTGGTTTCCCATGAGAAAATGTGGTGACTGAGCATAGACATTTTTAACAGCAATGACTGCACTGAGCAATGTATGAGGCAAGTGCGCTCTGACTCTGCTGGGCTCAGGGTGTGTGAATGCACATAGGCACTCCTGTCACTTTTATCTGAAACAAAACCACTAGATCCAGTGGGCTGTGATCAGGCCCAGCATGACCACAGACAACAGCTCCTGTCTGTTCATTCCTTCATTCCTTCCTTTGTGGGCCACAGGCAGCAGGAGTGAGGAGCAGAGATCCAAATATCCTTGCTGGGCTCCTGCTGTGCCTGTTTGCTTTAAAAGAGGAGATCTAGATGTTTTTGATAGATTGTTTTACTTCATGTAGGATACCATTCAGCAGAAGGGCTCTCTATTAAAAAACAGAAACTTTGGCTTGTTCTAACCAGTTCCTCAAATTTTATTTTTTTCTTCAGCTGACAGTACCTGCAGTGGAAATTGTCAAGTACCTCTAACAAGTGATTAAGACAGGCAGTACTGAACTTCACAAACAGGCTGTCTGACAAGTCTTGTCTATCAACACAGACTACAGAATCAGCATTCAAATGACCAGGGAAGCTGACTCTATTGACATCTGGCTTCTGTTTCAGCACATTAATTATCCTCTTGGGTTCTTCCACCTTCAGCTGCTTCCACACAGATGCCTTCTCATCATTTATCTGCTCCAACATATTCTCTCCATCCTGAACAACTGAACTCTTTTCTTCTTGCATGGCATTCCTGCTTCAACGGATGCATTAATACTGCCAAACAAGCCTGCCCCATCAGTGCCTATCTCAGCAACCTTATAAAGAAGAAAACACTGTTCTGTCAACTTGTAAATTCCAGGATGCAGCTGCATCACAGTAGGCTACATCCAAAATGATAAAGGGATCACTAAGAAAGAATACCCATCAGCAGCAACTTCTAAAGAATAATAAGACACAGCTTATGCTGTTGTGCAGAAAGCTCACAGTGGTTTTAGGGCAGCCAGAGGCAGTGAGAAGATTTGCAAATTCAAAATGTCCTGGGAAGGATTCAGGTGCAGCAAGGCTTAGTTGAGAATCTCACATTCACTACAATGCAGAGTGTGAAAGATACCAAAGATTGTGTTTGAAAATTAGCTTAGAAATTTCAAGCAAGTTAGTGAGGCAGCATGGACAATTAATTATCAGAAAGAAATATAAGTTAGGATCTCTAGTGTCTGTCCTCTTTTTGCCCTGGGCTGGCTCTGTTGTCTTACCAGAGCATGGAGCAAGCAGCTTACTCCAAACAGCAGGATGGTATGCAATTTATTGTTGCTGCTGTTGAGTTTGGAAACCTGCATTGTGTCTTCTCTAAAACACTAGTAGTGAGATCAATTTAATTTTGATGAAGGAGAGATAATGGAGGGGTTTTTTTTCTGGAGTTTAGACATTTAGGTAACTTACTTGTACCAATGGCTTTCTACACCTCAGGTTCAATAGAAATATTATAGAAACATAATCATAGAATCATCAGGGTTCAGAAGGGACCTCAAAAGATTATCTAGTCCAATCCCCCTGCCACAGCACAATCACCTAGACCAAGCTGCACAGGAACAGATCCAGGTGGGTCTTGAATTCTCTCACAACCCACCCTGGGTAGCCTGTTCCGATGGTCCATTACCCTCACTGTGAAAAAGTTCCTTCTCATATTTGTATGGAATCTCCTATGTTCCAGCTTGCACCCATTGCCCCTAACACTAGATGACCTTGAGAGGAGCCTGGCTCCATCTTCCTGACACCCACCCCTCACATATTTATCGACATTAATGAGGTCACCCCTCAGCCTCCTCTTCCTCAAGCTAAAGAGAACCAACTCCCTCAGCCTTTCCTCAGAAGGGAGATGTTCTACTTCCTTCATCATTTTCGTTGCTCTGTGCTGGACACCCTCCAGCAGCACTGTGTCCTTCTCCAACTGAGGAATCCCAGAACTGGACACAATACTCCAGGTGCTGTCTAACTAGTGCAGAGTAGAGGGGAAGAAGAACCTCTCTCCATCTGCTAACCACACCCCTTCTGATCAACCCCAGGATGCTGTTGGCCCTCTTGCCCACAAGAGCACATTGCTGGCTCACAGTCATCATGCTGTTCACTAGGACACCCAGGTCCCTTTCTCCTACACTGCTCTCCAACAGGTCAGTCTCCAACCTATACTGGTACCTGCCCAGATACAAGACTCTACACTTAACCTTGTTGCACCTCATTAAGTTTCTCTTTGCCCAGCTCTCTAGCCTGTCCAGGTCTCGCTGAATGGAGCACAGTCAGCTGGGGTGTCAGCAACCATCACCCAGCTTTGTGTCATCAGCAAACTTGCTGACAGTGCACCCTAATCCCTCCTCCAAGTAATTAATGAACAGATTGAAGAGGACTGGTCCCAGTAACAATATGGGGACCTCACTAGATACAGGCCTCCAACTAGACTCTGTCCCATTCACCTCTGTTCTCTGGCTTCTATCCTGCAGCCAGTTCACAATCCACTTTGCTACTCAATCATCCAGTCCACACTGCCTCAGTTTGGCCACAAGGATGCTATGTGAGACTGTGTCAAATGCCTTACTCAAGTCAAGATAGACCACATCCACTGCTCTGCTATCATCTATCTACCCAGTTATGCCCTCAGAAAAGGCTATCAGGTTGGTCAAGCATGACTTCCCCTTGGTGAAGCATACTGACTGTCCCTAATGACACTCTCGTCACTGATGTGCCTAGAGATAGCATCCTGAACAAATTGTTCCATCACCTTTCCTGGGATGGAGGTGAGGCTGACCTGTCTACAGTTACCTGGGTCCTCTTTCTTAGCCTTTTTGAAGACTGGAGTGACATTTGCTAACCTCCAGTCTCTAGGCACCTCTCCTGATCCCCATGACTTAGAAAAGATGATGGAGAGTGGCTTAGCAATGATTTCCGCCATCTCCCTTTGCATGTGTGGGTGCATCCCATCAGGGCCCATGGATTTATGTGTAAGTCTAGTGAAATTCTTGAGCTTGGCAACAGCTTCTTTTATATTTGCAAAACCAACAGATTTGATGTGTAAATCATTCTAACAAGTTACATGTCTAGGACATGCCATAAGAGGGGCTTCTGATGATGAAGCAAGTTACTTCCTTCACTGCACACTTATTTTAGTGCACCACATAATACTTCTGTTAACTCACATTTGCCATGACCAAGTCTCTTGGACACTGGACTATGCAGAACAATTAAGAAATATTTCAGCAAATCACCAGTAATAATTACTCCTCTTTATATTATCTATATGCTTTTATTATATTAACAAACTACAGTAACTGCAAGGAAATATTTTTATCTGTGCTATTTTTACTCCCCACAGTGGCTAAAAACTGGTGAACTGGTTACCTAACTCTCTAAATGCCAGTATAAAAATTAAGATTAATTCAGAAAAAAATAATTTCAAGACAAACTACAAAGGGAAAACTTCAACTTGCAGTCATCAACTTAGTGTATACTAGCATTATCAAGGGAAAAACCCCACTACTAGCTTGTATAGCTTCTATATACTGTGTCTGTTTAAAATCATGTAACTTAGCATACAGATTTCATAATAATAAAATCACAACCTATTTCTGCATTACTTATACTTTGGATGTGGAATATTTGGCTGGTACTTTTATGCCGTATTTTTCTGATGGTGATACATAGAGTCAAGCTTGAGGTGCAGGTTGCGGGGAGGGACAGGGAAAGGATGTCTAATAAACAAGAGTTAACATTAGTTTCTCAGAGACCATACTGTTCTACTGATTTTCAGGAATTCTGAACATTATTCTGAACATTAACAGAAGTTATTCATCAAATCCTGCTTAATTTCCTTCGTATTTAGACATCACTCTTTGGGGAGCAATTTTAGTCTAGACTGCTGGTATGACTGTAGTATACTTTCACTGGTACTTTCTTGCCATTTTGTTCCTCTCAGAATTTGGAAAGCCCTAAATTCCTAGACAGTATTAATGAAATAACTTGGGGGAAGTCTTTCCATTCCTATGGAAAAAAATGTATCTACTTCTTTTCATCTGTAATATTGTCCCTGAAAGCAGCTCACTTTAATCACTGTATCTGACTTTTCAAGTGAGAAGCTCTGGAAGAATGAACACATCCTCAAGAGAGGAGGAGCAGATTTGAGGACATTTAAACAGATGAAGTGTACCTAAGTCCATGGAACCTGATGGGAAGTACCCACAAGTACTGAAGTAGACCAATGTCATTGTGACCCAGTCTGAAATTATCTCTGAAAGGTCACTGAGGTTGAAGGAAGTTCTCAAGGACTGTAAGAAATAAATTATCACTCCTGTCTTCAAAAAGATTAAGGAGGATCCAGGCAGTGGCAGACAAATCAGCGTTGTTTCAATCCCTGGGAAGGTAATGGAACAAATGCTCCTAGAAACTGTTTCCAAACGCATTAAGGACAAGGAGGAGATTGTGAGTAGCCACCAAGGATTTGCAAAGGAGGAATCATGCAGTGAAAGAACTGGATGACGCGAGCACAGTGTATGTTTTCACTACTGCAAGACTTCTAGCACTGCTTCAGACAATAACCTCATGGACAAACGCATAAAATACAGGATAGGTACATAGCCAGTGAGGTAGACTGAATGCTACTGAACTACTGGGCTCAGAGGGCTGTGATCAGTGGCACAAAATCCCACTAGAGGACACACAATAGCAGACTGACTTATGGGTTTTTGCTGCAACCAATACTATACAACATCTTACTTAATATACGGGGTGGTAGGGCAGAGTGCACTTTCAACATGTTTACAAACAGTTCTAAACTGAGAGGAGCAAATGACACACCAGACAGATATGCTGCCATTCAGAGGAACCTTAATAGGCTGGAGAAACAGGTTGACAGGAACATCATCATGCTCAACAAACAGACAAGACTTCCACCTGGGCAGGAATAGCTGTCCTGCATGCTAGATGCCAGCTGTCTGAAAAGCAGCTTGGCAGATAAGGGTTACAGAATGCCTTAGGTTGGAAAGGAACTCAGAGACCACCTAATTTCAACATCCTTGTCATAGGCAAGGGCACCTGTCAATAGACCAGGTTGCCCAGAGCCATGCTTAACCTGCCCTTGAACACTTCCAGGGATGGGATATCCACAGCTTCTGTTCCAGTGCCTCACCAACCTCGTAGTGAGGAATTTCTTCCTAAGGTCTAATCTAAATCTACTCTCTGTCATTTTGAAGCCTTTTTCTGTCACTAGAGTCCCTCTCCAGTTTTTCTGTAGGCCCCCTTCAGGTACTGATAGGCTGCTATAAGGTTCCTCCATAGCCTTCTCTTTTCTAGACTGACCAGTCACAATTCCCTCAGCCCGCCCTCACAGGAGAGGTGCTCCAGTCCTGTGTCCCTCCTCTGGACTCCAACAGATTCCCCGTAAGGATCTGGAGGTCCCAATGTATGCCCATCTGCCTATGGGTAAGTTTTGTGCTTCAGTGACAAAGAAGGCCAGTAGGACCTGAGCAGCTTTAGAAGCATTGCCTGCACACTGAGGGAAGCCATCCTTTCTCTGTATTGAACTCTGTGGTGACACATACAACCCCTCAGTACAAGATATGCATTTAGTGGAGCAAGTCTAGTGGGCCCCACATGACAAAAAATACTAGTAAATACTGAAGATTCCAGGAAACTGATACGAAGATGATTAAAAGATTTGAGCATCTGTCATTAAGGAAGAAGTTATGAGAGCTGTGACTGTTCAATCTGAAGAGAAGGCTTGGTGGGGTTCTTCACAATGTGTACTACTAACTGACTAGAGCCTGTAACAGCCAGCACCAGCCTCTCATGAAAAGGCAAGAGCTATGGAGAGTAATTGAAAAATAGGAATTTAAATATCATAAAATGCTTTTATTTTTACTGGAAGATTGATGAAATGCTGGAGCAGGTTATTCCAAGAAGTCATAGTGTTCTTCACTGGAAATGTTCAAAACCAAACTGAAGAAGTCCTGAGAAATCTGCTCTAACTGACCCTGCTTTGACAAGGGGGTTGGACTAAGATGCCTTTGAACTCAACCACACTGTGATTCTGAGACTGTGGCTGTTAGCTAGTCTATACGTGTCACCTAGTTTTCCAGTTGGGAAATGCCAGCATGATGGGTTTCACAGTGCTTGAGAAAGATTTATTTCACTCTTTGAAGGGTAACAAAAGGAAATTATACTTATTATAAGCTAGGCAAAGGCCTTGAAAAAAGAGCATTAAGATAGAGAAACTGAGAAGGAAGAGAGAAACACACTGTCCTTCTGGCAGCTCATCAAGGTTTCTAAAGCAACCAATTTCAAAATATCATCTGCAGACATCACCACAGCTTCAAAAGTGATTTTGTGTTGTGTCATAGCCATCACACGCTGATTTGAGACATCTTGAAGAAAGCCAGATACTTGCCCACTTTGCAGCTAGGTTACCAGAAAAAGACATATGTGTGTCTTGATCTTGAAATTGTGTTCAAAGTCCTAAGAAGACATCTGAGAAAACACTGGCAATCTTATGCCGTGGCTTACTAGAGAAGGAAAATTAGTCTCTTAAGGTGCACTGGTCGTAAGTTTTGTTAACCGTGGTTGTTCACTACAATCAAATTTGCCAGTAATACTCTAACAACGTTAGCAATGATGATAACATTCAAACAATCTGAGGCTATTTTATATTAGGATGCCTACTGCTTGGCTGTTTAGTGGCTGACAAATTGATCCCTCTGTGAGTGTGCATGCTCATATAGGCTGTGTTATTCTCAGCAGTATCTAGAGGGTGTTCATGATGGTGAATATATGCCTTTTTAAAATGTTCTTTACAGGTGAAATAAAATACAAGACTAGCAATGTGAAATCCTCCAGGTAACTTCACATTACTCTGTCTGCTATGGCTCCTTTTTTGTGTTTGTTTTTGTTCAGTTTACACTTTTAGTTTGCCTTTGTATAAGGCCATTCATATTGCTGAGACTTATTTGGCTTCTCTGCCATTTGGTCAGGTGGAAGAACTCCTACACTTAGTGGTGGAGCTCAGGGAGGATGTGAAGGGGTTAAGGGCTATAAAGGAGTGTGAGAGAGAGATAGATGCTTAGTGTGGTTTCCTAACTCACATGAAAGAAACCCTACAGGCAAACAGACTTCCCTGTTCTCTCTCTGCCTCTGAATGTGGCAACTAGGAGGGCAAGCATGTAGTCCTTGCCTGACATGAACAGGTGGCACAGGTGTGTGTCCATGGTGCCCTGGCAGAACAGGTACAGTGCTCTGGGTAAGGAGGATGAGAAAAAGTCTTCTATCTTGGGGATGTCATCAAGAACTCTTCTGCATTGTCTGCATCAAAATAAATCAGTAAAGAAGAAAAGACAAGTCGTTGTTTTAGGTTACTCCCTTGTGAAGGGAGCAGAGGAGCTGATCTGCAGACCGAACCCCTACATAGGAAGGTCTGGTGCTTCCCTGGTGCCAGAGTTAAGGGAGGAAGCTTCCTTCCCTGGTACAACCCACAAGTTATTACCTTCTTCTGGTTTTTCAAGTGGATAGTGAAGAGGTAGGGAGAAGAATGCTGAGAGCAATAAGGACGGATTTCAAAGCCTTGAGAAAATTGGTCAAGGGATCTAGAGCACAAGTTGTGTTCTTCTGGATTCCTCCAGCTGCAAGAAATGACAAGGAGGTAAAAAGGAGAAGCCAGCAGATCAATGCCTGGCTCCAAGCCTGGTGTTACAAGCAGGACTTTGGGTTCCTTGACCACAGATTGATTTAAAAACAGCAAGGTCTGCTGGCAACTCAGAGGAGAAGCTTATTGCTTAAGGGGAAAAGGACTTCAGGGCAGAAATTAGTGAGATTCATTAACAGACTTTAAACCAGAGTCCTAAACTACAGAAATGGGGATGAGGGGGTGGGGGGGAAGTAACTGGGCTTGCCAGAGGAGTGCCTGGGGGTACTGGCACAGTATCTGTGTCCACAGTACTGGTGGCTTTGAGAGATACAGTGACAGTGTTTCTGAAAGCCAGAAGGTGCACAACCGCTAGGGGAATAGTAACTGTTCATCCAATTTCATTCCTCAAATGCTTCTATGCCAATGCACACAGCATGGTCAACAAACAAGAAGAGTTAAAGATGGAGATGTGCATGTGACTGCAGGGCCATGACCTCACTGTCATCACAGAGACCTGGTGATCTGGTGGGATGAATCCTGTGACTAGCATATTGGAATGAATGTGTATCAGCTCTTTAGGAAAGATAGGCAGGAAATACAAGGAGGGATTGCTGCTCACTATGTCAATGACCACCTGGAGTGCATAGAACTCCACCTCAGAGCAGAGGAAGAGAGGACTGAGAGCTTATGAGTCCAGGTGAAAGGGAAGGCAGGAGACATTAGTGGGGGTCATTACTTGTGGATGAAGCTCTTTACAGACAGATAGGAATGGATTCATGTTCACAAGCTGTGGTCACCATGGAGAACTTCAACCACTCCTGTATTTGTTGAAAGAACAATATAGCAGGGTATAAGCAATCTAGAAGATTCCTGGACAGCAAGGATAACTTCTTCATCCAAGTTGTAGAGGAGACAATGAGAAGGGGGGCCCCATGGGACCTTGTATTCACAGACAAGGAGGTTCTGGTGGGGAATGCCAAATTTAAAGGCAGCCTGGGCTGCTGTGATCATGAGATAGTGTACTTCATTGTCCTTAGGGCAGCGAGGAGGGTACCCGGCAAATATGCTATACTGGGTTTCAGGAGTGTTGATTTTGGCCTCTTCAGGGATGCAGTGCTCTTGAGCTTGGAAGAAGTGATCTTTGAATATTAACTATCTTTCTTGGACTCCCAGTCCGTCCAGGATCCTATCCCATTTCATTCTAACTGGGTGGTCCATGCTAAAGATCTGATACATATTCACTCCAATATACCAGTTACAAGAGTCAACTCACCAAGTCTCTGTGATGCCAGTGATGCCAGGCATGTGCACATCTCTAACTCATCTTGTTCATTGTGCATGGCGTGTGCATTGACATAGAAGTATTTCAGTTGGAGTCTGGATTATTTATCTGAAATTCCCCTTTGCTCCTGTTCTTAACCTACAGTGATATAAAGTCTCCCCCATTTATTTCCTACTTTACACACACTGGTGCTAATGCAGCTGAGCCTGGCCTCCAGCCTCACTAGCAACAATGGTGCACAATCCCCAGACCCATCTCTAGGGTACCCTGCTTCTTCACCTTCCACCTTTGAGGCTAGTTTAAAGCACTCTCAATGAGCCCTGTCAGTTCATGAGCTAGAATCATTTTCTCCTCTTTCAGAGAGCTAAAGTCCTTCAGATGTGAGCAAGACTGGTACCCTGTGAACTTCCACATTATCAAAGAACCCAAAATTCCTCTGCTGGCACCAGTCTGTAAGCCATGTGTTAATGAGGTGTGTTCTGTTCTTCTCAGTATTTCTCCCTGACACAGAAGAGGCTGAGGAAAATACCACCTGTGCTCCCAATGAGCATGTATTTATTAGCAGCTGTGTCAATTCAGAGAAGTTATTAGCATAAGTATGTAGCAAGGGTCAGTTTTATGCCTCTGGACCTCCTCCAAGTGCAAAGTCATCAAGGAATAGGGGATGCATTATGTGCATGGCTCATCCAGTGTTCATGACTACATCATGAAGCTGCTTCCCCAAGAAGGTCAATGGCATCCTGTTTTGTATCAAGAATAGTGTAGCCAGTAGGACCAAGGAAGATATTCTGTGACTGTTCTTGGCAGTGGTAAGGCCACACCTTGAGTAATGTGTTTACTTTTGGCCCCCTCACTGCAAGAAAAACATTGAGGTCCTAGAATGTGTCCAAGGAAGGACATGGAGATGGTATCTGGAGCACTTGTTATGAGGAGTGGCTGAGGAAACTGAAGTTGTTTAGCCTCGAGAGAGCAGGCTCAGGGGAGGCTTTATCACTTTCTACAAATTCCTAAAAGGAGATTGTATAAATGTGAGGAGTGGTCTGGTCAGGCAAGTAACAAGTCATAGGATAAAAGGAAATAATGTCTTCAAATTGTGCTAGGGGAGGTTTAGATTGGGTATTAGAAAGAATTTCTTTATTGAAAACATTATCAGGCATTGGAATAACCTGCCCAGGGCAGTTGTAGAGTCTTCAATCATGGTGGTATGTAAGAGATGAGCAGACATAGTCCTTAGGGATATGTGTTAATCTAGGACTTGCCAGTGTTATGGTTGGATTCAATTTGAAGGCCTTTTACAATCTAGGGAATTCTGTGACCCACACTAACATGTGGCCATCCCACTCATATCTTACTTCCACTATAAAATCACATATTCATTTTAAGCATGTAAATTCTTTCTTGGCATGGTTGTGGTCTGGAGGTCTGAGGAGAAGTGAAGACTTCTCCATTTGGAAACTGGCTTCACAGCAAGTGTGCCACATTGTTGTCTCCTCTGACAGAAGAAATGAAACACAGGGCCAGCTAGTGCTTCACTGAAGGGTAATGTAGTAAGATCCCATAACAGAAAATGGTCAGTTGTCTCATCCATTCATTCCATGGGAGAGATGATGTGGAAAGGTTGCTGCACAGGGCAGCTTGCCTCTGCTCACCTCTGGCCTCTTAGTCTTTTCTGGAACTTGAGAGCAGTGACTGTAGAGGATAAAAACACACCTCACCCCAGCCACTATGATCATAGCAGCATCTGGCTGAAGAATCGTAGATACTTAGAGAATCAGAGAATGGTAGGGGTTGGAATGGACCTCTGCAGATCATCTAGACCAATCCCTCTGCCAGAGTAGATTCTCCTAGAGTTGATGACAAAGGAACATGTGTAGGTGGGCTTTGAGTGTATCCAGACTTGGAGACTCTACAACCTCTCTGAGCAGCCTCTACCAGTGGTGCTCTGTCACGCTCACCACAGAAGTATTTTTCCTTATTTTCAAGTGGAACCTGTTATGTCCTAATGTTCTACAAGAACTACAAGAGAAGATACTGCAAAGACATTAGTCTGTAGGCCTGAAGGAAATGAGTTTCAGTCTTGCTGCTTTCTGCAACTGTATTTAAAGAGAGAGAAGCTTTTTAATTCTTCTTCTTCTGCATTTTTTTCTCTAAATTTTTATTTTCCCTGGTCTGTGGTCCAGTCCTTAACAAAGTTGTTTATTTTTCTGATATACCAGTTATTCATTTTAGACTTCAGACTACAATATTCTCTTTCCTTGACTTTTCTCAAGTCCTAATAAAGGGCTTTAACCATGTCCAGTGTTGCCTCTTTTTTTTTCATCTTCTTAAAGACACAGTCTACATTGTACTGTTCACGTCACACATGAGACTACATTCTGCAACTGACAATCTTCCACTGAAGTGATTTAGAAAAACACTACATGTGCTCCTGATCCTTCTACCAATTGTTCTGGTGCCTTGAAACCCCTGTTGATTGCTTTTGGGATCTCTCCTCAACGTTTTCCCCCCAGACCTTTATAAGCAGTAGTGAGTAATGTTCAGAGGGTGTCCTAGGTTAAAATGAAGGTGTAGATCGGTTCTGGGTTGGTGCCTACAATCCTAGCACATCAGCCAGCTAGAATGAAACAGGCAGTGAAACAACTTTGCTAAAAAGAAAAGAATTTATTGAACCACCACCAATAAGACAAGGAAAAATCTCTAAATAAGTGAAATAATCAAAAATAGTAAAACAGAAACTGTATCACAATGCCATCACACACACAATCTGAGAGAAATGGGAGACACTTAACGCATCCATTTTGGGCTTCAGATGAGAGCCCTGGATCTAGAGTGCACACTAACACTAACAAGAAGGGGAATTCACCATCCCTTTCATCCACATTGTGATGCTTGTGGAGAAGTTCCTTTTCCACTCCTCTTGCAGACACTAGCTTCCCCTGTACATCTCAGGCTTGCTTCCAATGCCTTTTGTCTTAGGAAATGTTAGCGATGTGACCACAGCCAGCAGCATCTCAGATGTAGGCATAAACAGAATGCCAGTCTCTTTCTGTTTGCTAAAGGTTTAAGAGGTTAGTATCTTAGGATCTCTCTCTCTCTCTCTCTTATCAAAATCTTATTTCAGTTTCTCAGTGGTAGAGTATACAGCATCTGCTGTGAGGCCCCGATAAGGACAGAGACAACATGGTGCTGGTCACGTGGGGCAACACCTGTTGTGCTAAATAGGCCTGCTCAAGGGCCTTTTCCTCTCTTTCCTCTTTTTTGTTTTTTTTTTGGTTACAAATATGAGGGAGGGAAAGGGTTAAGAGCTCACCCCTTCTCTTGGATCTTCTAAGATGATCAGGCTGCAGGAACAGAGTGTGGGCAACAGGTCCTTGCTTTGGTCCCCTGCAAGGAACTAGGCTGAGGCTGGTCCTGGTGAGAGCTGCAGCTACAGTCCAAGGGNCCGAGGGGTATCTGCTACAACAATCACCCCCCTTTTTTTCTTAGCAGTTGAAAATAGGCTGCATCATATATATATGTGTATAGACTTATGTAGTTACTTTGTGTTGGAACAATCAAAGCACCATCACAAGTTAGATAAAAGTATAATACAGAAATGCTTTCATGTAAACTTACTTGAAATAATTTTAAATATTTTATCAAGTAATCTATTACTTGAAATACTTTAAAGTTGACCGATTTTTCTCCCTCACTTACCTAGCTCTAGCAACACTGTGTATTACCTACAGAGGCAGGGGG
>VZRI01009640.1:0-68533 GCA_013397515.1 Upupa epops
GTCACAGTGAAAAGAGACAAAACCCCAGCAGGAGTAAGAGCTCCCTTTACTCCCACTTGTGCATCTGTCAGGCGTCTGGGCAAGATCCAGACCTTGGCACTAAGCACAGAACACATGTGGCTTCAAGAAGAAGGATTAATTTTACCTAATTCAAACCGATTGTCAGGCAGGTGTCTGGTGTAGCAGAGTTGTGCTTGTTCTTCCTGTGGTTAGTGGAGAGATATAGGCATTTCCATGAGCAATTTGTCCCACTCATCCTAGGTGATGTATTATTTCTGCAGCTCTTTTCTCATACTTGGTTGCACATCCAAATCCTTGAACTCTTTGATCCTTAAACAAATACAGACCTGAGGGAACTGGTTCACCAAGCAAGTGTTTCCTTCACCACTCCCCTCTCCTTTCTCCTTTCTCCTCTTGGTTGGCTTTTGTTGGTATTTATTCTGCTAAGTCATTCATACCACAGTTGTAGGATGTGAGCCTAAGCATCACACATGGCATAAAGTACAATTTTGAGAAGACGGAAGCTGATATTAACACCATGTTATTTGTCAAGATCATGGCTGAGGGACTGGGGAAGTAATAGAGAAGAGGAAGGGGAAATAACTTCATTTCAAACAGTTTTAGCAGGAAGCATCATCCCTGAGAAGCAAATGCACATTGAGGTAGTCTGCCCACCCCTTCTTCTGCTTGGTGACCTCTATCTACCCTCATTACCTCAATGTTGTTTCCATAGTAATGAGATCTTGATAGAGTGAAGTGAGCCATAGACACATTCTCACCACACTGAGGAGGCTAGGAGGGAACAAGGACTAGGGAAGAGTCGAAAAGTCAGCCGTGTGAGAAAGGACAGTTGCAAGACTCTACTCAGACGCTGTACACAATTTGCCTGAAGTATTGAATGTACCTCTTGTCAGAGTGGTGCCCCAGTGTCTCAGCAATAACTCAAGAAAAGCAACACTCTTGCCTCAAAAAGCAAATAATTGCTATGAAGGAATTTCCTTTGATTTGGAGCTATTTATTAGCTTCTATCTTCACATCCTAGATCTATTTATGTTTCGCTATGATTAGCAGCTGCAATCCTCAATTCAAGCACTTAACTGTTTAATTTAGTCCTAAAATCAGATAGATTTAGAGATAATTAATTTCCAGCCCTGTAATCAGGAAAAACACAAACCCAGAAAGAGAACATCGATGCTCTATCCACAACCTGGGCAAAAGCAGCACTTTGACTGACATAATTCTGCCTCTTGATTTCCTGCTGCTAGGCTTTGGCCACCATCATTCCTATTAGTATCCCACTCCGTTTCAATAGGAGTAATTGTGGATGAAGGTATGCCTCAGCAATGCTATGTCAGAAAGGACTTGGGTCATCGGTGGCTACAGGTAGAGGAGGGACAAAAGAGATTTCTCCTTTTCTCTCATTGATTTATTATCACTTGAACCCCACAAAGGTGCTAGTAAGCCTAATTTTCTCATTAAACTGGATTTACTTCTCCCATGCTTGGGGTTGCAGCCACACTTGACCAGGCAATTTTTCTTCACATTAAGACATGTAGAATGCCTTAGTTACATGAGTAGCTCCAGATATTTCTTCTAGGTTGCCAGCCTCAGCACCAGGCTCAGACACCTGCATTCACTTGACTAGAGGGTAGGTGCCGTGAGCCCAGTTGATTACCTTTGTATCAGCATCTGGTAAGGTTGAAGGTATCTTTGATTGCTCTCAGTTGCCTAATTGCACTGAACAATTAAACTCTGATCACTTCTGCCAGGTGAATCTAAAGAGGAATCATAACACAGGCATAGATCCTCACCTGAGAGTGAAGTCAGATGGAGTACGTATACCCATTGGGCTGTAGTGACTTAGCTTGCAAGGGTATAGCAGAAGCATGGGCACATAGCATATATGTAAACATCTGAGCTTCTCCCAAGCCATCTAAGGGTAGGTCTGTGCTCATGTGTGCTGCTCACAGTCTGAGCTGGCCACAGCTGGGTTGGCAGGTGAGTGAGATGCTTAGCTCACAGCAATATACCGCACACTGATTTCCTGTATGGTGTGTAAATAGTCTCAACACTGCCATAAGCACAGCCACAGAGCTCTGGACTCTGCTGAGCAGAACGAGCTCAGAACCGCCTGCAAATCCAAGCACACATCCTCAGGAAATTAGCTTTTTCCCCTCTTTCCCTCTTAAAAGTTTGACTAGGTGATTATTATTTAAATAATTTGAGTTTTCCATGTAATCAAATGTAATGTGAGCCATTTATTTTCCTTAGTGCTCAGGGATTATGATTGGTTCCGTCTCTTTCATGACAGTTTGTAGAACGGTTTTCATTACCAATCATTTATTTTTCTAGCACTTTGTCTGCCGGGTTTGACACTTTGGAGCCTTATTTGATCTGCAGTGTTATGTCTTGAATCTATCCCTGCTCTATACTCTACTTTTAATTGTCAAACTGCATCAGGAAACTCTTTGAGGGACTCCAGCTGGTATCCAAAAACTATTTGCCACCTAATTTCTCCTGGAGCAACTAGATCTCTTGAGTGCAATGGGACTTTACCTCCTGTATTCTTTCCTCAGTGAATACAAGCATTGAATTTGCTCTTTTCTGTCTTTGAGAAGTACAGAAAATGTCCACGAGAAGAAATACACTAAAATATTTGGATTCTAAAATACTCATGCCTTTCATTTTGGCCCGTTTAATCTACATGAACTCTATTTCAGGTCACCTGAGTGTTGAACTGGGCTTCTCTGTTGGGGTCCATCACCTTGTGATGTTATGCTTTTGGAGCCTGGTGCTCTTATTTTTCCCTGGATAACAGATTAACAATACTATGCTTCCCTTAATGATAAGATCTTCTTATAGCTGTTATTTGGAAAGTGTTTGCTTTAATCCAAAGCAAAATAAAAGACCCTGTTCCTGTGTTTCTAAGTGATGGGATAAGAAGGGTTAACATTTTTGAGACTCAAAATTAAGTGTTTTGAGCTTAGACTTCTGAGTTCAGTTGAATTTTGTGGAAAACAAAATTGAAAATTTAAAAAATGTATGGGTTTGAAAAATGTTTCCCCACACAGTGTTTACTCATACGGTAAAGAAAAACTTCAGCACCTGTGTGACATGATAATCATGTGCTTGAAGGAAGAGAAACCACCCGTGTTGATGCTGGAAGTCCCCAAAGACAGGGAGAAAAACACAAAAGGGAATGGAAGACTTCCATTGGATTTTATGCATTGATGCTGTCCAATGTCTCTCACCTCTTGATCTCAAGCATCCCTTCTGTACCAACACTTCCTTGGGCTTACGGTGCATGAAGTAATTACCTGACAAAGCTGCTTAAAACACTTCATGGACACCAATGGGAACAAAAGAGATCCCATTTAAACACAAGGAAAAACCTTTTCACAAATAGGGTAACAGAGCACTGGAACAGTCCGTTCTGGGAGATTGTGGAATCTCCTTCTCTGGAGACATTCAAGGATTACCTGGATATGGTCCTGTGTGATCTTCTCTAGGGAAACCTGCTCTAGCAGAGGGCTTGGACCAGTTGATCTCTAGAAGTCCCTTCCAACCCCTACCTTTGATTGAGTCTATGATTCTAAGGTTCTGTGAAAATTAATTAATGCTTCCTGCTGACCATCTCTTTTTTAGTTACTGGTGTGAATAACTATCGTCATCTACAGCACAACAGGTGATTCTAGATGGAAATCATGCACCCAGCATAAAGCTGAATAGAGGCTGTATTCCAGCCCTTAATAAACGTCATGTATCAGCTGTTCACATGCACCACTAATAAAACCCAGGAATATATCCTTGATGGCAGCACAACATGTGGTAAGACACTGGGAGGCTTCAAGTGTTGTATAAACTTAAACTATTGAAGTTTATCAAGCTGGTTTTATATTAGTTTTATCCTACTTTTTCTTATGTGACTATTTCTTAAGACAGTACTGTCATGAGGTGAACAGATGAAGCAGTTCAGAGTATAATATTTCTGGAGGGTTGGAAATGTCAGAGCCATGATTAATATGATGGCATAAGGAATTATTATTGCCTGCCTAGACACAATGGCACTTTCATTTACCACCCACAGTTTCCTCCCCCCCCAAGAAACTAGCATCAAATGTAGCTCTTGACAAGTCCCGAGTAGACCCATTCATGGCAATTAGCACTTTGCGGGATAGTCTTTCCTAGACATTTGTTGTTAAACAGCTTTTCTTTAGGTCTTTTCTCTGTGAATACAATACATAAGCACATCTTCAGAAAGTACTGTACATCAGATGGTTTCTTTTTTCACCTGCAGGTATTAGTGGGTCTTCTAACTATGCTCTTGAAGCATAGTCTTCTAACTATGCTCCCCATTCAATGGGGAGGATAACTAGAAATAAGAGTGGGTTGCAGAAGAACTTTGAAGAGATTATTGTCAAAGAAATGGTTAAATTCTACTGACTAGAGTGGAATTTTATGTAGAATTCATTTTTTCTAGACTTTTCTTGATCTATTCTGGATAAAGTGGTAAAAAGAAAAGGATATAGTACTCCTTGATACTCCTACTTGAGAAGGGAATAAGATTTGCTTCCTTACTGTGTGCTTTGTGTTTCCATATAAAACCAACTCTAAAACTTGTCCTCGTAACTAACTCAAAGATTTCAGCACAAAAGCTATAAAGATACAGCTACATCGATACTGATTATCTAGAGATGTTAGATACTAGATTATCTAGAGATCTGAGACACTGCTGTCATTTAGCACTGTTCTCTTTAGCATCAAACCCTGTTCTGTCGGCACAGGGAATCCACAAGTCCTTGGCAGTACAATGACAGCAGGTTTGTTGTGGTCTTTGGAGCTGACGTGGAGGCACAGCATCTCAGTGATGGATGCCTCATTGATTCCTCAGGAACGGACCTCTCCAAGGCAGCTCCAAAGAGCACCAAAATCCACTGGGAAAATATCCTTGGCACCACAGGAAAGAGAGAACTCTGTTTTCATTTTCTGTTCTCTCCTCTTTATATTCTCCCAACAGTTTGCCAAGCAAAGTGGCCATGCCACCTAGCACAGTGGATATTTTCTCTACTGGAAGCACAGTGTTAGCCTGACAAACAGTACCTTGCACGAGAGGAATGCAGATTTAAACATTAATCTTCTGAAATAACTTCATGTATATTACATGAAAATGTGCTGAAAATTTAAATGCATAGGTTTACTGTTTGCTCTGAACATCACAGAGCAGCCTAAAGGCAGCTCATGTAGGACACTACCTTCTCTCCCTACAAAAACCCCTGAAGGAGGAAGATGCCATAAAGCAGGAAACCTGATTGTTCAACTCATTTTAGTGGTGTGGGCTATTGCTGTGGCATGGGAATGCTTCTCCCAGAACTGCACTTTGCTGCTTCAGCTTTATTTTTCTTTCCTAACAAATACACCTCTGGCTCTCCTGCCTCCCCAGGTAGAGGCTTTGCTGCTCTTTCACTATGCCCTGCTGTGGAGAATAGACCCTGCAGGCTCTGG
Organism: Upupa epops; assembly: GCA_013397515.1. NCBI lineage: Eukaryota > Metazoa > Chordata > Aves > Bucerotiformes > Upupidae > Upupa > Upupa epops. The sequence continues at coordinate 5,503 of VZRI01009640.1, forward strand.
AGGATTAGGGGTTGTGCCTGCTGACAAATGGAATCATCCACACCCAGATGAGGATTTTAGCTTTTTTGTAGATTTCCCCTTAATTAGGTATCGAGTGCCTTTCCTGAGCTGGAGCTAGGGCTGGAATAGCTCAAAATCACTTTGTCCTGGGTGAAGTTACTACTTATATCTGCACAAAGGGGTATCCAGCAACCTTGAGCAAATCACACAGTGCGCCTACTCTTTATTAATTGTACAGGCTAGTCAGTGCATTTGAAAACTCTGACCTCAGGTGCTGAACATCACTTTCGTTTTCCAATCCAGTTTTGTTTCCTAGGATGCAAGGACACCTCTTTATTAGCTTTTCATAAACAGTTAGCTTTGCCATTCCAGTTATTTTATGGGTGGGTTGCTATGGCATTGTTATACTATGCTGTTGTTTTGTAAAGGTGTTGCTGCAAAGAGAAGGCTGGGCATGTCTCTGTGCAACCAGGGGGACACAGGTTTGCTTTTTGGTTCCTGAGGAGCCAGATTGTCTCCAGAACAAGATCTATGCAGTGACGTAGGGTGGGTTTTGTGAGTGCTACCAGCTACTTGCCCTCCACAGAGAAAGCTGTTATGTTAGTGCCATGCTATGTCTGAACAAATAGACCATGCTTCACAGTGTGCTCCTTTGCTTGTGCTTATGTTACACATGATCTTGGAGGTGGTGGATGTTTGGTAGTGTGAAGACTGGGGTAAGTAAGCTTATGTTTGCAGTTGCTTCCATAGTCTAAAGCATCACTTCCTTGCTTCATAGTCCTCTCACAGTTGTTTCCTGCTCCCAGAACAACCAAGGAAATCAGGCTAGTGCACATTGTGAAGATCTCAGATATTACAGCTGCAGGAGTTGTACCAGAGGGGCAGATATACCAAAGAAATAAAAGGATTATGGATCCCCTTCTCCATAGCTCCAGACATTGTGGCATTTCACAGTCACTTATGATGGAGCTGCACAGCTTCAGCACTTAGCTTCTGGCTTTCTACAGTGATGTGAGGGATACCTGCACTATAAAGAAAAAGATAAGATATACAGAGCAGGTATGGAGGAGCTACAGAGGAGAAAGTCACCAAAGCTGGTTCCTCAGTATAAAAGCTGTCTGCAGTATTCCCACTTTCCACTGTTTTAAACCTCAGAGAACTTTTTGCCAGAGCATATCTTGTAGTCTGAAGACCAAAGGGAGAACCCATCATTATTCTTTTTCATTTACTCCAATGGCTGTTTTCTTTCACTATTAAAAACCATGTCTTACAGCAGAATAACCCCTGCCCTAAAACATAAAGATGGTATTAGCTGGAGACAGGTAAATCTGACCTAAGTAAAATTCAAGAGTGACTGAACCATGTCCATTCCAAGGTCATGTTATTGCCCACAACTTACCAACTATTATTGCTTCTGGCACTGTCTGTCCCTGAAATAAACCCCCCTCCATTTAAAGAATCATTATTTTCTCACATAAACCATTATGAGATATTAAAACATATAAAAGAACTGAAGGCTCCATCTGTCTTGTAAAAGTAAGTCCCACATAGCCGCATGTTACTGTACAGGCTTCCTGGTGGGAAAGCCCTTATTCAGCCAGGCAAGAGCACTTGTCATCTTTAGAGAGGGGAAAGAGACAGTCTGCCCTGCCGCCTCTCCCCATCTGGCTGGTTTGCTGGGTAGAACAGCTTTATGGTGATAAAGATCACAGTTACCACAATTTATAGAGGTCTTCAGATTATTTCATTACACTGCTGACCTTGTGGCTGGGCACAGCACCATGCATAAGGATACAATCCTTTTGAAGGTTGTGCCATTGAGAAGACCAGATACTGAGATCTGGGTGAGGAGCTGTGCTGTATCAGTAACTGGCCCTTGTGCAAGCATGTGTTTCCCCTTCCCCATCTCCTGTAGCCATCACATAACCTCTTTGGAGCAGGCACAGTTTTCCTCTGCTTGCGTGGCACAGCCTGTTCACACTGTAGAAATAGTCACACACTGCTCGATACAGATGTCAGCTCCTGTCACGTCATCACACACCAAGAAACTGAGTGTCACTGTTTTGCAACTGTGACACAGTAGTAGAAGGACTAAATAGTTGAATTGTTATGGCAGTCACATATTTTGCTTCAATGCTTCCCCTTCCTTTTGTTTTTAACATTGCTTTCCTGTCACAGGCTGTCCTGTCCCCAACCCCATCCCTCACAGCTGGCTGCTGACCTGGCTTTGGAATGCGTGTGGAAGCACAGCAAGTGCCTCAGGGAGCAGCACTGCACTCCGCAACAAGGTTTCATGATGCTGAAGCATTTCAATGTCACCCTGGAAAGGAGGGATGTTCACAGACTCAACATCCTTGGCCCAGAAAACCAGCAATGTGTTCCTGCACCTCCCACTGTTGTTGCCTGTGCCACATGAACCTCCACAATGGCAGGAAGGAGCAGGCTGCAGCCCTCCTGTACTCATGCAGCTGGCGTGTCTGTCAGCGCAGGTTTCTAGCGCATGTGCCTGCAGCCAGCACATTAGGAGAAACATCAGGATGGCATCTGGCCAGAATTTACTCAGATGCAAACAAGAGAGAAAGCAAATTGCCGCTAGCATGCAGGTACTATCCCTGGGCAGTTGCAATACCAAAGCAAAAGGGAAATGCAGAGGAAGGAATGATAGGAAACGCTGCCAGAGGCAGCAGTGAAACCAGGACCTGAGCTGGCAGGATGGGATTTTGGAAGAGAATGGAGGCTAGTGGGGAGCTGTCAGACCTACTGCCATCCCAGGTGCAGGGGGAGACTGAGCAGGGGAGTGGGAACAGTAAAAACTGTTTCAGAAAGGGAAATGATGACTGAAGAAAAGCAGTCTTCGTATTTGAGGAGTGAAGTAATAAAGCACTGAGGCAGCTGAAAGAGTTGAAAGAGTAAACAGCTATCGCTCATTAGTTTCCTGTTCATTATTTAATGGATGAAAAGAAATGGAGGTTATGGGAAATGGAGGGGATATTCTTGAAAGTTCAGGGTATCAGGAGAACATGGAATGGGGGAGGAGGTTGGGGAAAATGGAATAGAGAAATGTTCAAAGGAGTATTTTCCCCCAAAACACCAGATGCAAGCATGTGCTAGTCTCCTGGTAGATAGGCTCCATTGCAGAGGGGCAAATGACTTGTGTGACAGTAGAGGACTGGAGTGTCAGACCTCCTTTAGTTCCAGTGACACCTTCATGCCTCTCACTAGACCAGATTGCCCGGAGTCCCATCCTACCTGGCCTTGAACACTGCCAGGGATGTAGCATCCACAACCTCTGTGGGCGATCTGTTCCCATGTCTCACCACCCTTATAGTGGAACGTTTTGCTCCCCTCTAAATCTACCCTCTTTCAGTTTGAAGATATTGCACCTCATTCTATGACTACAAGCCTTTGTAAGAAGTACCTCTCCAGCTTTCCAGTGAGGGGTGGGTGTCAGGAGGATGGAGCCAGGCTCTTCTCAAGGTCATCTGGTGATAGGACAAGGGGCAATGGGTGCCAGCTGGAACAGAGGAGGTTCCACATCAATATCAGAAGGAACTTCTTCCCAATGAGGGTACTGGAGCATTGGAACAGGCTGCCCAGGGGAGTTGTGGAGTCTCCTTCTCTGGAGATGTTCAAGTCCTGCCTGGATGTGTTCCTGTGCAACTTGGTCTAGGTGATCCTGCTGTGGCAGGGAGGTTGGACTGGATGATCTTTCAAGGTCCCTTACAATCCCTAATGATTCTATGACTCTATGAACACTGTGTGGAAGTGAGTTCATTTCATAGAATCATAGAATAAGATCATAGAATGGTTTAGGTTTGAGGGGACCTGCCATGGGCAGGGACACATCCCACTAGACCAGGAGCTTCATCCAACCTGGTCTTGATCACATCCAGTGACAGGGCATCCACAATTTACCTAGCCAAGCTGTTACAACTTCTCACCACCCTCAGAGTGAGAAACTTCTTCCTAGTTTCAAATCCAAATCTTTTGTCTTTCGCTTTGAAACCATTACCTCTCTTCCTTTCACTACAACTCCTGCAGTCTGAGCCTGTAATGTGATGGACAGTGAAGTAGCCACTTCATCTGCCAGCTATTTCAGGATGCACAGGCACATCTCATATGAACTTGAATATCTTCAGATGCCTTAAATGGGTTTGAATCTGATCGTAGACAGTAGATGGCTCTTCACACTTTCATCACCAGGTCCTTCTGGAAAAAAAAGAGGATCACCTTTTGCAGCAGATCTATTTAGGGAGTTGTCCAGAAGAATCACCCTCAAGGGAGGTGATTCTGCCCCTCTACTCAACTCTGGTGAGACCCCATCTGGATTACTGCATCCAGTTCTGGAGCACTTATTACAAGAAGGATGTGGACGTGCTGGAGTATGTCCAGAGGAGGGCCACAAGGATGATCAGAGGGCTGGAGCACCTCTCCTATGAGGTCAGACTAAGAGAGTTGGGGCTGTTCAGTCTGGAGAAGAGGAGGCTCCGAGGTGACCCTTCTGGGATCTGAAGGGGGCTATGAAAAAGCTGGGGAGGGGCTTTTTAGGATTCCTGGGAGCTACAGGACTAGAGGAAATGGAGCAAAGCTGGAGATGGGGAGATTTAGGCTTGATGTGAGGAGGAAGTTCTTCACTGTGGAGTGGGGNCTTTTCTGGAGACATTTTAAAACTGCTTGGACCTGGTCTGGGTGATTCTGCTGTGGCAGGGGGATTGGACTGGATGATCTTTTGAGGTCCTTTCCTATCCCTGATGATTCTATGATTCTATGAATTCAATATCAACAGCAAAGCTCTGAATCTGGTTATAGCCACTAACATATTGTGCTTCTGTGACCTAACACAGCACATGTCATTAATTTCAACTTTGCCTTGAAATAGCAAGGGTGTATTTAATACAACATTTCTAACCGAATGAATCAGACAGGGTAAAAAAGACTGCTCATATTTGGCAGCAGAATTAATGAATTCCCCAAGCTTAGTAGCAACCTGACTAGTCAATTCACATATTCTTAATTACAGACTCTCACTTGCTTTTAAAGACAGACTTAGCTCTTCAAATTGGTGATTCTTTGAAGTCCTGTATCTCAAAAGAAGAAAATGAGCAGGAAAGGATTTATCTCAGTCTTTGTTTACTTACTAGGTATCAGAAGTAAACAGTAATTTGCCTGTCTTCATATCTTTCTGGCAGCTTCTTGTTTCTCAGAATAATTTACATTAGAGCACGGATGTCTCTGTCTATGTAAATACGGACAGATAGCTTACAGGACAATGTCTTATCAATGCTGCTAAAGAGAAACAGTAAAGCTAAAGACATGGTCTTATGATTTTCTCATGAATGCTCTTGAATGATTTATATACAGGCATTTGTTTTTGCCAGTTACCTTGCCTATTTTCATAGCTGAAACCTCTTTTAATGCAGTGAATATGTTTTCTGTAGACCAGAAATGCATGCATTGCTTTTCACATCTAGGATGAAAGCTGTTTGTTTAGGAAGATGAGGGAATGAATCACAGAAAAAGCTGAATTTCGCAGCTTGCTCTCCCTTTTTCTTGTCAAGCATAGGAACCAGCAAAGATGATGCTATTTCCTTTAATAAAATAAAAGGTAAGTTTTATTCAGATGAAAACTATGCCTGTGAGTAGTCAATGTGATCTCAGGTTTCTGGAATGAAGCGAGTTTAATACCAAATATGGGGAGTTCCTTCATAAATTGCATCATAGTTGCTCTGAGAGGTTAGAATAAAAGGGTTAGGTGTTAACTTCAGGGCATCTTAAATGATGAAGGCTGAACTCTGGCAGCTTTAGACCAGGAGGTCTGGTAATTTGCTTTCTTTCAGCTAAAATTTGGTAGCCCAAGAGGGAAGATACATAGTGCTGCTTATGAGCCAACTAATGCATACATTCCCATTGCTGCCTCTGATGTATGGAGCAGTGTGGGTGACACACAGGAAATGTTCATTCCTTCTGCTAATTATCTTATATTTTTCCATTTTGCTCTTGGGATCAGGCTTCCAGGTAATTATACAAATGAAAGTACCACCCGAGGAAAGAACAGAAGGGTTCAATGGTACTGGAGGAGATGCATCGCCTGAAAACAGAATTCAGAGAATATGCTGGTGCAGTGTGGATCGATGTGTCAAAACCAACTGACACTGTGTCCTTGCACGCATTCAGAAGCAGGTTTTGGCAACATTTTCTCAATGAAGAGTTTGTCCTGCTGAAGTGACCTCAGCACCCAGACCTGAACCAAGGTGTCTTGCATTGAGTTCACACAAGAAGCTGCTTCTGATGATAGGAACAAACAGCTGCAGACATTCTAAAGTGCCTGCCATGCTGGCAAGTATGACATTCCTTCCACAGTGTTGGCAGCAGGACCTAAGTATCAGAGTCTCAGCTGTGCAATGCCTTGCCTGGGCCCTTGAGGATGTGGTTACTTGTTAATTCTCAGCTAACGAGTCCTTTCCAGATGGTCCTGCTTCTTGGCCTTTCCCTCTGCTTTGAGCTGAATATGGCTAGAGGAGGACAGCTGAACTGATGAGCATTATTCTTTTCTTCTCCTCCCCAATATTGCACACCTGGTTTTTGCCAACTCAGCCAGCTGAACTGATTCACCCTTCAACCTGATTCACCCAGGTACAAAAACAGGCAGGAGCATGAGGTGGTGGGATAGGGTGGAACTGCTTTTCAAAGTAGTTCTCTGTCCCATCACACTAAGAGCAACTGGAAACCAAAACTTACTTCAAACCCACTTCTATCAACCACCTAAATGACTACATCTGGTGAGGTGAGCTATTTTTAGAAGAAAAAAGAGAACACACGGATCAGTTTGGTCCAGGCTTCATCTGCCATGATCTCCATCTGGCCTGTCCTGCTGACAGTCACCCTCCTTATCTGGGATCTCTCAGAAGCGACCACAGAGCAGGACATCAGTGAGATGAAGAGGGCTCAGCTGTGCCACCTGCTCTCTGCAGTGACTCCCTGGGCTGCAGCCCTGGTTGTAGGTTTAGCTGAAGTCACCTGCCATGCTAGCACAGCCACCCATGTCCTGGGACAGAAGCTTTCTGTGTGCCAGCTGTGTTGTGACATGCATGGTGAGTGAAAAGGACTGGACTGCATAGGTTGCCCAAGAAGTGCTACTGATGTTTGTAAAGCCTCACCAGCAAACTGGATTGTGGTGAACCCCCACTTGCTTTAAATAGTTAATGGTTTGGCTCTTTGTGTGTTGTATAAGGCAGACTAAGTTCAGTTTCCCTGCTTTCCTCTTGTGGTCACATTTGCTCTTCTGTTTCAGTCTCTGTAGTGATCTTGCTTTCTCAGCAGGAGTAAAGAGGACTAGTCCCATCTCAGGTAACCAGGACTATGGAGAATGTTGAGTGGGATTTCTCTCAGGCTAAGGATCAAACTAGGTACAAGAAAAGGCTGCCATGGGGGTCTCTGGTGCAGAGCAGAGCAAGTCTGCAACTTATGTGCATCAAACCATGGACATCCTTTCCAGTCCTCTGGTGGTCTGGTTGGACTTAACACATGCACAGGTACTTGTGATGTACTTGAGATGTGTGAGGTGAGTTTTGAGTGATCCAGTCCTGTTCTCATCTGTTGCTTTCTGCTTATGAAAGGTGCCAGAGGTGCCACAGCCTTGTCAAGTGATAGCCATAGTTTTCAGCTTCTCAGAGCAGCAATTCCTGGAAACAATGCCAGCTCCTACCTGCGTTTTTTGGAGGATACTTGATCTGTCAGCTGAAGGGAAGCAATAAAACAGTGCATGCCAGCACGTGTTTCTTGCACTTCTCTGTGCTCTACCTGAAGCACCTACACATACACATCTTGAAGCCGTCATAGCAGCATCCCTGACTGGAATTCATACAAGGGGGAGATGAGGTGATCCTTATCTCCAGGTCAGCTTTCATCGGTGCAACATCCTTGACTTCAGCTCAGGGTATAAGCTCTGTACAGGTGAACATAGGAGATAGCTGCAATGCAGGTCCCTGTGCAGGGGAGCATGCCTGTGCAGGTCCTTGCCTGTGCAGGCTACATGTCAGCTCTGCCCATCCTTGTGCTGCCACAGCTGCTCCTCCACAGGTAACTGCTTAGCAGCTGCTCAAATACACCCACCCCCAGGACAGGCAGGGTGGCCTCTGTGCTGCTGGCACTCGCTGACTAACATTTGCTTCTGTCTCACACCCCTGAGGCTTATCTTGTGTCCAGGGTGAACAGGTTAAAGAGAAGCCATTACAAGAGGATAATGCAAGAGATGCAGTCCACCATGGTGGAGAGATGACTGTGCTTCAATGTCTTTTCCTCCAGATCTATCTATCTTTTAATTAAAAAGAACACAATGGGTTGACACTGTGAGCAGTAGTTCCCTCCAGATTCTGGCAGCTGGCTACCAGCTTTTACTCTGATCTGAAGCATGGCCATAATCATATTTAATAATTTGATTTCAGAGTTTTACTGAGAGTACAAACTAACCTGTGCCGGTTTGAGCCCCACTAACACGTACCCACACCTTGTGGTTGTTGGTTTTTAGGAGGTGTGACAATGTTTTCCATCAGAACCCCCCACAAATGTGTGCATTTCAGCTTCTGATGGCGTGGCCATTTGGGACAAATTACTTTAATTATTCTAAGAAGCTTTAAGTTGCTTGGAATCGAGTTAATTGTAGATGTTTTGCTCTAGTTGTGCTAGAAAGCAACTGCTATAAAGAACTTAGTTCACACTATGTGCAACCTTTATCTTGAACCATAAGAAACAGGAAACCTGTGTGGGTTTTCTTGCAACAACCCGACATTTATAGTTTCTTTCAGAGCAACAGCCAGTAAGATTATGTAGCTGTGCACCCCAGCTCTCAAAGGGGAACGGTTATCAGTGAGGCTCCTGTCCAGCTTTGGTATGTGTTTGAATGGCAGCCACTTCCATTCGAAAACGCTTCTTTGTTTACCTGTTTTTCTTCCCAGTGGTTTGTCTGTTTTCATCTCCACTGGGGTGGAGGTAAACCAGGATCAACCCTGCAGTCATGAAATTTGGCATCAGCGCTGGAGAGCAGTGGGAAACCTCTTTAGGTGTGCCAGCGACCTGCGTTTCCCAGTCCACACATTCATGGCTTGCCAGGTTTTTTCCTTGCTGTTATCCACTGGGATGCCAAGGAAAGAAAATCCATCTTTCCTCCCACTCTGCACAGGCTAAAGAAAGGACTAAGGATTATGAATACTCCCTCTTGCCTCTCGCCCTTCTCTGTCAACCTATGGTCTGTATCATAATTGCCATAATCCCTCTAAGATGGGGAAGCACTGGCTGTGACCTGGCTGCTTTCAAAAGAGCCTTTCCTAATGCACTACATTCTAATTGTCGTGCTCGGCTGCTTGCTGAAGGCTGAAAATGAGTCTTGATGGCAGAGATTGTAGTGGCCATGAAGAGATGATTTGGGGAATCTACATCTTGTTTTCTTTTTAAGACATGGGAAAATTATTTATGGAATTTTGAAAGTAAATCTAAACATCAGCTCTTTCAGCTTCTGGATTGAGAATGTAGAAGCTAAAGAGCCAATAAGCAGCACACATGGGCTCACACGTTTGCTGCTTGACTGTGTTACATGTAGAACCCCAAGCTGCTTACTTCCCAAACAAACCTGGCTGACCTGCAGTAACCTTCAGGTAAAATGAAAATGTCTTTACTTTTACCATGGCCTGTACTAGAACTGAAGTTGTGAAATAATGAACTCAAAACTGAAACAACAGAAGCCTTTTAATCTGAATGGTTCTGCTTTTTGTTTGGTCTCAAAAGTACTAGAGGAGATAGAAAAGCCTAATACAAGAAGACCTCTAGGTCTGTAACTGATGCTCAGACACAACATGAGTTCCAAAAAGAATGGTTTGATTATCTGAGTATTTAGTTGTTCAAACAGTGTGAAAACCTGCACAGGCAAAATGGACAACAGGGGTCCCAAATGCATTCACATACGCAAGGTAGGAAGCTGGGAGCGTGAGGCACTCTGCAAATTCCTCATGAGAGGCTGAACTCTCTTGGAGGCTGTGCTAGCTCAGCCCCCACTGCAGCCTGGGGCAGGAGCTCAGTGCCTGTCCAGTTTCAGATCTGCACAGGAAGAACACAATGCTCTTTTCTAATTTCTAAATGACTTGTGCAAGCGCTCTGCACAACAGCCTGCGGCATGCCACCGAGAGAGACTTCCTGCCTGATTGCAAGGATGATTTGGACACCAAAGCTCCTTCTATATTCTTCTGGTTTTGTTCTTTTCTTTAGTTTTTGCCCCAGTAAAGCCAAGCCACAGACTCCGCATCACAGAGGCAGTCAGGCAGCTTTTTCTCAAGTACATAACACATTTTCAAAAGCATTCGCAGGAGGTAAGCGGTAGCACTAAAAGCACAATTAATACCAACTAGAGGAGAAAGAAAGAAACACAAAAATAGTGGAAAAAAGCATGGAAAAGCTGAGAAGCTAATAAAGGGTTGTCAGAGTAAACAAACTGAAAGTAACCTTTGGTTCAGAACGCTATAAGATGCTCTTCGAAGCTGACATGAGGTGGAGATACCAGAGCACGAGGTGGCATAAATAATGGCTGGTGCTTTCCCTGTGGGAACTGTGTGGAAACTGCAGTGCCTGGCTGCACTTCCCAGTGACACTGTTGCATCCCAACTGTCCTTTGGGATGAATGGGCTTTTCTCTTGTTTCTGCCAATGATCATGGGAAGACTGAGCACCTAGGAACTGCAGTGCTCATGAACACCCTGTCTGTGTGCCTGGGTAGTTGAGTCTGGGAGGCACAGTGATGAGCACAAGTCAGATATGACCTGGGGTAATGCCTGCTTCTCCAGACAGAGCATCACCACCCTTTTCCCAGCTAGTTTCGGTCTGGATCACATCAACCTTCACTAATGCTGAGGGTGCTTTCACTATGCCTGTCAGTTCTTGGTGGCAGATAAGTGTAACTAGGCTGTAAATAGAGCACAAATGGCGATCACCTGAGCAGCTAAGCCTTGGATGCACTGGTGCATCCACAGAACAGATTGGTTTCTAGTTGACCCAACAGGAAGATAAAACTTGGAGTACTCTCAATGTTACTTGGTTATCAGGCTCTTCCTCGGGTTGCAGTTTTCAAGACTCTTCTGACATGCCACCAAGCTTTTTGTCTCTGGCTAAGGAGGAGAAAGAGAAATAGCTTTTCAATCAACAGTCCCTTGACAAGCAGTGAGACAACAGGATATATGAGTGCTGGAGGCAACATTTTCCCCATGCTTTCTCAGCCTCATGCTCTGTGTTCGCTAAAATACATTGAGGCTATTGAATTTTATGTGTAGATGCTTGGACTGCCAAGCCAGTCGACATTATGAATAATAACTCATAAACGCTTCACTAAACAAAAAAATAATAAAGCGTTGTAATTAAAACAGGAATTTACATAAATGATTTGCGTAGTTTGTAATACTGCAGGAAGGGGGTGGTTTATTATGTCACAGGATAGGATGAGTTTATTGTGTTTATTTTATCCCTAGCTAGGTTTTTTCCCCTCTCAGGAATAATTTCAAAAGTAGTAAAAGGTCTAATAGCCCAGAAAACAGAAATGAAAAGGGTTCTTGTGACTGATCTCAGTTCCTTGTGTGGTCTGAAGCCTTGGTCCAAAATCCATCCAAAGGAGGCACTTGCCCTTGCTAGGGGGAATAGGCATGTGAGTGGTCAAGGTGGATCTCCCCCTCTGCTCTGTTCTGCTCTGGTGAGGCCACATCTGGAATACTGTATGCAGTTCTGGCCCCCCCAGTTCAAGAAGGACATAACTGCTTGAGAGAGTCCAGCACAGAGCCACAAAAATGATGGAGTGGAGCATCTCCCTGATGAGGAAAGGCTGAAGGAGCTGGGTCTCTTTAGTTTGGAAAAAAAGAGACTGAGGGGTGACCCCATTGATGTTGATCAATATGGAAAGGGCTATTGTCAGGAGGAAGGAGCCAGACTCTGCTCAGGGTCATCCAGTGGTAGGAGAAAGGGTAACCAGTGTCAGCTGGAACAGAGGAGATTCCACACAAAGATAAGAAGAAACTTCTTCACAGTGAGGGTGACAGAGCACTGGAAGGGGCTGCCCAGAGGGTTTGTGGAGTCTCCTTCTCTGGAGATATTTAAAACTCATCTGGCCATGTTTCTGTGTGACTGGATCTAGGGGATCCTGCTGCAGCAGGGGGATTGGACTGGATGATCTTTCAAGGTCCCTTCCAATCCCTAACACTCTGTGATTCTGTGATCTACAGGAGCCAGGAGAGCAAGGATTTGCTCCCAGCGCTTCCATCAGTGTAGTATTATGGGTACTTTGTAAAACTGTGTGAGACTGAATACTGAATACCTCACACTGAGGGATGCAGTGAGACTAGTTTTTCATTTTGTTTTACCTTTTTGAAGGAGGGAAATCCTGAGAGTTTAATCCTTTTAAGGGAACTACCTCTAACTCATGGAGAAGCTTTTAAAATGATCACTTTACCTTGGTTACCCCAAATGGAACAAAGAGATAACAGAATTATAACAGATGATTGACATGCTCAGAAAGTTGAAATGTTTTGAGCTGCTAATACAGACCTGAGCCTAAATGAAGCCCTCCATTCTCCTCTTTCTAGGGTAGGAATAAGTAACTTTCCTACAAGAATTAATCAATGAACAAGTGACAGAATAAGTAATAAGAAGCACGAGTGATTCACTGTTGGTTTCAGTTAAATTCATTGTGAAATTCCAGTTGAACTCAGGAATGAAACCTTCATGTCATATGCTGCACACTTTTGACCTGTTCTTTTTGGACTAGATGATCTTTTGAGGTCCCTTCAGATCCTTGATGATTCTGTGGTTATTTTTATAACAAAACCAACGGTGCATAGTTACCCTATAATCAACTACCTACATGTAGCATCCCAATGTACCTGGAGTTAGTCAGTTTGGGGGTAGAGTTTTTACCTACAAATTCTTTTCATCAGAAAGTACTACTATGCTAACTCAGAAACTTATGTCCACTCTGTCCAGATTTTGAGTAGCATGTTCAGTGATTCTCTGTCAAGCAAGAGGCATTGTCATCTACCCATCCAAGTCAGTCAATGACCCATAGTCAAGATACTGGAAACACAGCACACCTTGACAATTTCTTCTTCCTGATTGAAATCAGAGTGAGAGCCATGCAGATAACTGCATTTTAATTGCAGTAAGATTTCAGCATGTAGGGCTAGGGATTTGGTTCTTTGTTTGTATGCCATTATTTACTCACAAGAAAACATCTGCAGAAGGAGGGACTAAGAAAAGTGCACGTGCTGATTTCAGGTAGAGCACTTTGGGATGTAACATATTTAAGTTCATCTCCCTGTGTGAATGGAAGATGGTACAGGGATCTGAACCTTGGCTATCTGCACCCTCCAGCCCAGTCATATTAACTCTAATGTACAACATATTCCCAAAATCAGCTTCTGTCTGTCTGCAGGAATGCATTTCCTTGTGCATCCTCTGCAGATTTGGCTTCCATGAAGTTCAGCTCACCATCTGGGTTCCAGTCTGCTGTCGGCTCTCGGACAGCTGCTCAGTAGGGCTCCCTCTAGAACCAATCCCATAATCTTTTTCTTATTCATTACAGCCTACCCAAAGAAATGAGGAGTGATAGACAGTGGAATTCAGGACAAACCAGGTTAGACTTGTCCTTCCCATCACTGTTTTTCTGGGATGCTTTGCTGATCATGAAGGTGGAGCTCTGTCTCATGCAGACATATCAGAGAGAGTAGAAATGGCACAAGCTAGTGTGGCAGCCAGGCAAGGGTCATGCATTCACCCCATCTCCTTGTCTTTAGCGATAAAAACTGTGCTCCACATCCTCTCTTGGCAAAGACCATTCACCATCGACTCTACATGGGGTCCCCAGTGATTCTCCTCCTAATTTTGTTGGGAGAGCTCTGGACCCAAACATTCAATTAATAAGATCTGATAACTCAGCATCTATATTACATCTCCCATTTTTGTTTCAGCTGCAAGTTCTTTATAGCAGCATCTGCCTGTCATTACATGATTGCACAGTATCTGGGACTGTGAAGCAGTTAAGCATGAAAATATGAATGAGAAATGTGTTTAACTTATTTAAGTTAAATGTAACTTCATTGTGCTGAATGATGACGGGGATGTCTGACCTCCAAATAAATAGTCTGCTTTTCATTCATGCTGTTTTTTTACTGATGTCTGGTGTGCCAGAAGCTACTGGTGGTAGCTTCTCTTCGAAGCAAACGAGTATCACTGCTGTATGAAATACAAATGACCTGGAAAGAGGAATTAATTTGCCAATTATTGCATTCCTGTGCCTTGTAGTCTCTCCAAAAAACATTGCAGCCACCTTTTCTTGTGTCTGGAAGGGCATTTTATGCATTTGTGTGTGAATAGCTGCTAAAAGATAGATGTGTTGTCACTTTGCAGGCTGTGGAGCTGGCACATATTTACTTTGGAAAACATCAGGGCTATCTGATGACCTCATTCATGTCTCTAAATATGTGAGGGGTGGGTGTCAGCAGGATGGAGCCAGGCTCTTCTCAAGGTCATCTGGTGACAGGACAAGGGGCAATGGGTGCAAGCTGGAACAGAGGAAGTTCCGTCTAAATATCAGAAGGAACTTCTTCTCAGGGAGGGTAACAGAGCACTGGAACAGGCTGCCCAGGGGGGTTGTAGAGTCTCCTTCTCTGGAGATGTACCAAACCCACCTGGCTGTGTTCCTGTGCAGCTTGGTCTAGGTGATCCTGCTGTGGCAGGGGGATTGGACTGGATGATCTTGCAGGGTCCCTTCTGATACCTAACAGCTCTAACAATTCTAATGAATAAAAACTACTTCAAAACTGCCTTGCTAGTGTGTTCAGCTCCGTAGGAAAATGAACAATGGGTTTGTTACTAGAAATGACATCAATTATATTTTATTTTGCTTACCGCCTAGAGAGTAATTAAAAAGCCATTTAAATGGAAAGCAAATTACATAGAAAGCATAAATTGAATTTTTGTGCACCAAGATGCTTCAGTAATATAATCGTACATAAAGATCATGGCAGAGAGCTCTGCTTTCTTTCTTTATGGGACTTTTGAGGTAAATTGCCCCCCAACCCCTAATGAGTTGCTGCATATACTTAAACTTCCACATAAAAATGTCCATTTACTGATCTGTCAGATATGACCACTTCTGTGCCTGGATGCTGTGATTATGAAAACATCTTTGTGGTGCTGCTACTAAAAAAGCCTGAAGGCAGTTGCAGTTAAGATCAGCTCTGAAGGTAGCTTTGTAAATGATGCTAGAGATGGTCCCTTCTCCTTTGCGTAGGAGGCCCATTTCTCATTATCGTTATTTTTTTCAGCCCTCTGCTCAGCTATACAAAACTAATGTTGGTTATTCACAGCAGGACCAGCAAGTCCCTCTCACACAGAGCAGGCTGAGGCAGGTAATGCCAATTTCTGCAGGAAGCACAGAGAGTATTATCACTAATAAGCATGCTTGCCTCACTTAGTTGTTTGTCTCATTGAAAAAAAAGTGACAGGAGAAGAACAAACACAAATTGGTATCAGAGCATCCTTTGGTTGGAGGTCAGCATAGCACTGAGACGAAGGCAAGTCGCTCAGTATCAGCTAATTCGGAGATTTTGCAGTGACTCAGGAACCTGTGAATCATTCCTCTCCTAGATAAACCTGGAAGAGAGTATGGGGTGAGTGGAGGATCTGTATTTGGACTGGACAAGTGACAGCCATCAGGATCTGTTAGTGAAAAGCTCCATCAGGACTGGGTGAGCAGGGAGTAGGAAGAGGTGATCATGAATGTCTAGAAACAGGAGAGCTGAGCTGGCAAACTGAAGGGACTGACAATACTCCTTGGCAGGAGACTGAGTTGACACTGAGTGCTGCTGCAAAACAGTGGAAGCCCAGGAAGATGTCAATTTCATTCCTGAGCAGGGGGTGAGAGCGTGCCAAGCAAGGGATGTTACCCTGTGGAGCATGGACAGTGCACATGCCCTGCAGGTAGACAGCAAACAGCACCATGAGTGAAGAGATGTAAGCAGAAAGGTCTGGAGATCCTTAAGTTAAAGTCCACCTAAAAAAAGCTGAATTTGATGTGAGAGACATCAGCCAAGCCCAACATCTGGGGAAAAGCTGCTGAAAGTGAAGTTGCTGATAAAGTTTTGCAAGTGTTTACTGACACCCACAGAATACATGTATTGTAGGGGAAAGGACCGCAGTGTCACCCCTACTAAGGGGTTCTCCCTGAGACTGGTGGTTTACGTTGCAGCAGAAGATGCCTGGGTTATCAGGGTCAAAGCAATTGAAACACTTCCTTCTTTTTAGCTGGATGTTGGTCCATGATAATGTCATTCCCATGACAGCAACAGAGAAGGAAAAACCACAGATGACCGGGTCTAAACAAGTGGAACTCAGGACAGTGTTCCTGTTGGAAGTCACCAAAGCATTATTTGAGCTCAGTCTTACTGAAACAGCAACAGCACAAGGGGAGAAGGAAGCAACAGTTGCTTTATTTGGAATGCGTCAGTCTGTTGATCTTTTTTAGGAGCTGAATTATTTGACAGACAAAGGGCCAAAACAGAAGAGGAAGTGTTTGAGCAGTGCCCCAACATATGCCTCTTGCACAGAGGCTGGGGGTGAAGCTGGGCAGTCTCACTGCCTTGCCATCTGCAGTAAAAGAGCCAGGGATGGCTGCTCTGGGATGAGAAACAGATCCTGTTGCTGAATAAACCCCCAAAGTATAAAAGAAATAAAAAAGCAAACATTTTTCACCAGTCAAGACAGGAGACACTTCTGCGGAGATGACTGGAGCTAAATATATCCCAGTGCTTGAGGCATCAGCAGGGCTCTAGCTGGGGCCCTTGGATTAACATTACACAATGCTGCGGCCACGTAGTTCAGCTCTAGAACCCTTTTAGGTTCTTTTCACAACCAAATGTGAAAATTGGAGTTCAGAAGGATCAATTGCACTAAAGCTAAGCATGTTCCTGGGTCCCCAGCACCTTCAGGAACAGCAGCAGTAACAGCTTGTGCATCACAGCTCCAGCAAAGCCTCCACATTGACCAGCAATGTCAGAAAGGGCAATTTCAGCCTCATTTTCTCTCTGCCTATGAGACAGCATTGTTAAATGAACCTGGTCATAAATCATTGCTTGCCTCTCGTTAATAGAGGTGATTTTCAGTTCAAAAGTATGAATTTCCAATCAAAAAGAAGGCTGGGGGGAAATGCTGCGCTTGTAGCACACTCTCTGGAGGCTTTGATGAGAGTGCTGGGGAGTAAAATGCAGAGCTGGAGATTGTTATGAAGTGCTGTTGCTTAAAAAAAAACCCCACCACAAACAAGCACAATCCTGACAAAGTCATGGACAAAATGTAGATTGTTATAACCAGAGCAGGAAAAAATGCTGCATAAAATAACGGAGATTGTTAACACGGGGTGGCTGACACAGCGTGTTGCCCAGCTCTGAAGGGCGCACTTGTGATGGTTTGCTAACAGACACCCAGCCGGGTAATTTTCAGATATTACTAAAAAGATGCTGCTAATGTAGATCTGCTTTAGGGATGAAGATATTTTAGAGAATAAAAAGGGGTGTCTCTTGGTAGCTTCACACAACAGTAGTATTGAAGAAGTGAATCTGGTGAAAATGCAGACCTGTCTAAAGGAACTGGGTTTGATAGCATTGTGAAAGAACAGTAATTTTTCTAGGGAAAACAGGCATATTTAGGGTTAACTTGTTTGGGAGGAAGGGCATTAATCCCCAAGACTGATTTACTAACTTACAGAGCAATTAGAGGCCAAGTGGATGAGGTTTAACAAAGGTGAGTGCAGGGTCCTATATTTTGGCCACAATAATCCCCAGCAGAACTATAGACTGGGGATGAGTGGCTGGAAAGCAGCTTGGCAGAGAGAGACCTGGGAGTACTGGGTGGACAACCGGCTGAACAGGAACCAGCAGGGTGCTCAGGTGGCACAAAAAGCCAACTGGCATCCTGGCTTGTGTGACCAGCAGCACTAGAGATGTAATATCTTCTGGTCCTGGGCACTAGTGAGGCCTCTCCTCGAGTAATGGGGGCAGTTCTGGTCCCCTTGCTTCAAGGAAGAGATTGAGGGGCTGGAGTAGGTCCAGAGGTACAACCAGGATGGGGAAAGGACTGGAGGGAAAGTCTGATGAAGAGAGGCTGAAGGGAGGTTGTACTCAGATGGGGGTCAGGCTCTTCTCCCAAGCAACTAGTGACAGGACAAGACGCAGGGCCTGAAGCTGCACCAGGGAGGGCTAGGTTTAGATTGGATGTTAGGAAGCCCTTCCTCATGGAAAGGGTGATCAGAGCCTGGAATGGACTGCCCAGGGAGGTGGTGGAGTCCCCATCCCTGCAGGTGTTTAAGGACAGACTGGCTGTGGCACTTAGTGCCCTGGTCTAGCTGATGTGGTGATGTCAGGTCACAGGCTGGGCTGGATGAGCTCAGAGGTCTTTTCCAGCCCTAATTCTGTGTTCCGTGACTTCACAGTTTGGTTGGCACGGATTGAATATGTGACAATTTATTATGGGTTTATCAAGGCTCATCTTGTCTTTCTCCTGCAACTGTTAAGTAAAGAAGGTATCAAAATAATGACTTGTCGAAGTAGCATGAAGTCTGTCTCTAATCTGAGCAAGTCTTTGCTAGTGAAGCATGGGTTATCACCTACTGGCATTTGGTTCTCACAGATAACGACACAGTTATGCTACTGTTTTCTAAATGATGCTTTCAAAGCACAATGTCCCTACTAGAAAAGCAGTGAAGAATAACATCACATACAGCATTGTATGTAAGAATAACAACACATACAGCATTATATATAATAATACAGCACATACGCCATTGTATACAGTGTCCACACACAATGAATGTTGAAAAAGCTGTGGACCTTATTATCCACAGCTGCAGAGTGGTGTCGGATTTGGTCCAAAAAGCCTGGCTAACCTTCAGGAGTCTGAAAAGGGTGGATGCACTTGTCATTTGTAAGTAAAACCCAAAAGATGCAGTGATGGATCTCCTTCAGGTAGATGAGGGTGAGAGTGACTCCAGTGTGGAGCACCTTGGTCTTCTTAAATTGCCAGGTCTCTGAGAAGGTCACAACCCTGGAACTTCTGGCTGGAGGGGAGACTTTTATGGAGACCCCTAGAAATACAAGGGAAGTGAAAGAAAGTGACATCATATGAGTACAGGGGGGGAAAAGAGAGCTCAAAATGAGGGAAGGCCCACAGAAGATACCATGATTATATAATCTATGTTTCTAACCCTTGTTTACTTTGAAGGCCTCTGGCAGGTAAAATTTGTGAAGAAATATTTGTTTCCATCATAGCCATTGGGCTTGAGTTGTTTGATTTGCCATTAGAAAAGCATCATGCTGAAAGTGTTTTATTCAGATTGGGCATGAGGATTTCAGGGCTCAGTGTTGGGCCCAGTCTTGTTTAACATCCTTACTGGTGACCTGGACGTGGGGATTGAGAGCTCACTCAGTCACTTTGCAGGTGACAACAAATTTGGTGGTAGTGTCGATCTGCTTGAGGGCAGGAAGGCTCTGGAGAGGAACTGGGACAGGTTGGATCGATGAGCTGAGGCCGATTGTCTGAGGGATGAGAAGGCCCAGTGCTGCGTCCTGCATTTTGTTCACAACAGCCCCAGGCACTGCTACAGGCTGGGGGATGAGGGGCTCAAAAGCTGCCCAGCAGAAAAGGACCTGGGGGTGCTGAGAGGCAGCCGGCTTCACAGGAGCCAGCAGGGTGCCCAGGGGGCCAAGAAGGCTGACAGGATCCTGGCCTGGATCAGGAATAGCGTGGTCAGCAGGAGAAGGGAAGTCCTCATGCTCTTGTGGCCTTGTGAGCCCTTGTGAGGCCTCGTCTGGAGTCCNCTCTTCTTGGTGCCTGCTGGCAGAAGCAGGGGCACTGCTCTGCAGTTGAGGCAGGAGAGGGTTAGATTGGATCTGGGGAAGAAATTGTTTGCAGCCAGAGTGGTTGGGCACTGGCAGGGCCTCCTCAGGGAGGTGGTGGAGTCCCCCTGCCTGGAGGTGTTGAAGAACCCTGTAGCCATGGTGCTTCACTCCCTGCTCGAGTGGCAGCAGGGAGGGAGTCAGGTTGTTTGTCAGTCTGTCAGAGATTGAGGTCTTTTGTTGGGGTGGAGATGGTTGGACTCTGTAATCTAAGAGGTCCTTTCCAACCAGGATTAATCTGAGATTTGAATAGCTGAAAAGTTAAAATAAGCAGGCTGCTAAAATGCACTTTGAGACAATTTCTTCTTTTGTCTGGTTTCCAAACAAATAACACTTATGCAACTGCTTTGTCTGTGTGCATCTTTGTCTGCCTCTCTGCCAGCTCCTCTGCTCATTTGTTTAAGGTCTGAGTTTACTCACAAGCACCAACCAGTTTGGGACAAGGTTACAGGCATCAAACAAGTATAGTTCATGAAAGTCAGTGGCTAGGAGAAGGTCCTACACCAGCAAAGGAGAAAAACTCTAACCGTGGGGTAACAGAGGGAAAGGCTGCAGTCTGAATTGCTGAGCAGGTCACTATCACACCAGAATGAACCCACAGGAGATGAAGCTATGAGAACTCCTCTCAAGCACAATATGTTGGTTAGATCCTGAACCTCACAAGATGTAAAACAGCTAGAAGTCTATAGAAAATAGATTTTTGTGAAACTACCTGAGTACTACAAGGCTGATGTACTGTCTGTCATCCAGGCACTGGCTGTGGCTTGTGTTTTCTCTGATCCAATACTGTAACCAAGCTGCTTTGCTACAAAGACATCAGGCGTTTGCACTGTCTGTGACAACATGTGTGAGATCTTAGTTACTGCAGCTGTTTGTGTCTTTTTACTTCTGTGTTTGTAGCAGGAGGAACCAACTCTCTGGGGACCTTGGCTGACCTCACCAAACTGTTCTCAGCTGTGAGTTGGAACTAAAATTCTGGCTCCCAGCTCTGGAAGAAGTTGACAATATTCCCTGCTGGATTTTTTAATAGAGTAAAAATGACATTTTCAGATTGTTAGCAGGAGGCTGAAAGCACCTGATGAGCTGGGGGAAAGCTCAAGAATCCGGCCCTATTGTCATCCTTCCTTCAAGCAACAGTCAGTTGTATGTACGCAGTGCATGCAGGATGGAGAAGGATGCAGGGTACGATTGCAATCTGGGGTAAACAGAAAAATCTGTGAATAAACTGCAGCATTTGGGAATCATTCAGGCTATTGGAGTGAAGGGATGCCAGGAGGTATGTTTGCCCTGGGCTTCTCTACACTTGAATCCAGTCAAAAGTTTGGATTCACTGCCAGAGAGGAAGCTAGAAATTGCTATGTTCGGTTCCTGATTCTGCTTCTATCCTTTCTATCAAGGCCGGAGACAAAGCTGACCTCAGTAGACAAACTGTTGGGTTGCACAATTGAAATCTCCCTTGTTGCCTTTCCTTAAATAAGGCTTGCTTTTCAGAAGTTAAAAATATTTGGGACAGCTCATGACTGGAAAAGCTGGGGCTAAGTCAGGTAGCCAAGGTGTATTTAAGCATCTCTTTTTCTAAGACTCTTCATTTTTTTTTGGAGGAGTTGTCTTAAGTTTTCCTTGTCCATTTGTTCTA
Source organism: Upupa epops (assembly GCA_013397515.1). NCBI lineage: Eukaryota > Metazoa > Chordata > Aves > Bucerotiformes > Upupidae > Upupa > Upupa epops. The sequence goes on from VZRI01009640.1 coordinate 27,111, forward strand.
TGATGCTTCAAATCACATACTGTGCAGTGCTGAGTTGCAAGTAAAGTGTTTTGTTCTTCTTCACCCCAGTCCTAAATATTTTGCCAGCAGTCACTGCAAAGTTCAGCTTTTTGACAATACCCAGTCACGCCGTGTTAATGAGGAAAATTTAACTAGAGACTAAAGTTCTACCACCCACAGACATTGTACCACCCACAGACATGTTCCTATAACTTTGTCTTTCCTTTATTTCCCTTCCTCCTTTCTCTCAGTGAACACTGAGCCCTCCGTGAGAAGGGCACCTCACTAGCCCCTTTGCCCTGCAATCCTGCCCCATTGCTTGTCCCCACTGGGAGGCCTGTGGGACAGAGTCCTGCCATGGGAAACAAGATACACAGGGCACGAGTGGGATCAGAATCACATTTATCTGGGTCCCAACCTAAAATTCTGCTGGGAGCTGCTGGATATATTCATCTCTACCTGGCAACTGGGAACTGGACCTGCAGTCTATTCCTTCAGCGTAGCCCCTAAATGTTGTCAGGAGGGTATTTTAAGACACTCTGTAGTAAATTTAATGTTGAACTGAAACATTACCCTGCTCTCATGAAACACGTAACAAATGCTATTACAATATACCAGCTGTATATACAAAAGGTTAATATGTCCTTGCACGCAGCTTTAAGTGCTTCCATATGAAAATCACTCAGATAAAACAAAGGAAATACTGAAAAAAAACCCCAACCCATGAAGTGGAGTGAATGGCATGAGTGGAATACTCGAGAGGAACAAATGTGTGTTAATATTACGGCTGGTGAAACAATGACCAGGGCGGACCCTGGTCATTGTCCACAACAATCTCAGTGTAAACAAGCAAGAGAGAGAGTATTTATTTAGCCTGGCAGACACCAGTGATTTGGGGTTGTGGTGCCACAAGCAAAAAGCGGGTCTGCCAGAGCCCCTGCAGTGTGTACACGCTCAGTCACGCAGAAATCGCCTCTCTGGGTCAACCGCTCGGAGGAGAGATCTCCTGTTGTGCAGGGACAGCTGCTGCGCCAGCACAAGGCACAAGGGTATGGAGGAACCACTGCCGCCGAGGCTCTGCACCGCGGCTTTGCCTCCCATAGGAGATTGGAAAAGCACAGCCCATTGTTCCTCAGTCTTTAGACATTGCTTTACTTGGTCGCCTCATTTCCATAATGCTCCCTGGCCTCCCAGTAGCCCAAATTGATTTAATGAATACAGTTTTGTGTGGTTTAGGATTCATTATTCCCCACATCCCACCCTCTCAGTTTTGTACTAGGTAATCTCTGTCCCTGTGCAGAAAGATCCTGCTGGAGCCTTAATTAAAAACTATGGGCATGAAATAAAAGCATTTTCTTCTGCTCTTCTGTGTGCCAGTTGCATACTGCTGCCTGCTCTTCTGTCTCAGTGGCAACTGAACAGGAGGCAAGAAAACGGTTACAGCCTGCAGCTCTAGGAGAGAGAGCCAGTAGCAAGACTTGAGAGAATGGGGGATGAGGCTCCTTTGCATCTACAAAACCTGGACTCATGAATAATATAAAATTCCAAGTGGAGACAATAAGGAAGCGTGAACAAGTTTTTCCTTTTCCACCCTCCCATGCCCAGACATCTCTGCATTTCTCCATATTATCATTGCAGCCAAAATGTTTGATGCAGTGGGGTTACTAAGCTGCTCCTCATAAACATCCTGCTACACTTGCTAGGCGGTAACCTAGGACTTTTACTAAGGCTTGGTTCAACCTTCGTTTGGGAGTGTCTTCACTTCACTTGGGAAGAGTGAGAAACCACAGAGAAGAGGCATAAAAAAAGTGTACAATCTCTTCTGGGAATGTTTACTTCATCTTGAAGCTGAGCGATTGCAAGCCTGCATGATGTAATCTTGATTTTTGGATGTTGCATCAAAGTCACAGAATCATAAAAGTTTTAGTTAGAGGATATCATCAAATAGTTGGTGGTTGTCACCTTCTTCTTGCCAGCACAGGCCAGCTCAGCCAACAGACATCCTAGTTGTTTTATTTATTCAAAAGAGAGGAAATCCTCTTTATGTGGCGACATTTCATAGAATCATAGAATCCTTAGGGATTGGAAAGGACATGGAAAAATCATCCAGTCCAGTGCCACAGCAGGATCACCTAGACCAAGTTGCACAGGAACACATCCAGGCGGGAGAGGAGACTCCACACCCCCCTGGGCAGCCTGTTCCAATGCTCCAGTACCCTTACTGGGAAGAAGTTTCTTCTCATATTTATATGGAACCTCCTCTGTTCCAGCTGGCACCCATTGCCCCTTGTCCTGTCACCAGATGACCTTGAGAAGAATCTCTTTAAAAATGTATCATCTGTCATTAAACTTCTGGATTTTTGCTCTCTTCCTTCCCATCTTAAGAATCCCTGAACAGGTACCAGGATAATAATTCCTTTATCTCTATTAAAATCTGGCAACACTACCATCATTTCGCTGTACTGCTGTGGTGATCCAAAAGCCGCCTTGTCAGCTTCAGTGATATCATTTGGTGGGTACAGCCTTTGCTCAGCTGCACATTAGACCTCACAATCTCCCATACCAATATTTGCAGGTGCTCCTTCAGAGTCAGCAAGAATGATATATTTAGTTCTTTCTAATGATATATTTAGTTCCTTCTAATGATATATTTAGTTCCTTCTAATAACTCACATGATGTAGCACATTAATCACTGTTATTACCCTCTCAAAACTTTTGGTGACTGTAGGAATATGCTATTTGAGTACTTCTGAAAATAAGAAGCTCATTAATTTGTGTCTAAACCCTCTTTTATTTTGCTCTTCATTAATAATTCCATGAGTAGGTTTTAGTTTACAAGAATTTTTGGAGAACTCAGTGGCACTGTAGATATTAATGTACAAAAATACAAATATAATGATTAATAATAATGATCAAAGCATTACATACTAATAATTATTAATAGTGTAATAATGTAGTAAGATTATATTGATTATATTATTAATTTTGTGGGGGTTTTATATTTATTTGTGTAAATCATATTCAAAATGACATTCCAGATAGAACAGATTTGCCTGATTTATCTGACCATGATGTGATTTTTTTGTCTATATAGAATCACAGAACCATAGAATCATTAAGGATTGCAAGGGACCTCAAAAGATCATCTAGTCCAATCCCCCTGCCACAGCAGGATCACCCAGACTAAATCACACAGGAACACATCCAGGTGGGTCTGGAACGTCTTCAGAGAAGATTCCACAACCCCCCTGGGCAGCCTGTTCCAGTGCTCCGGGACCCTCACTGGGAAGAAGCTCCTTCTGATAGAATCATAGAACAGCTTGGATTGGAATGCACCTCAAACCTCCTCTACTTCCACAGGTGGACACACATCCCACTAGATCAGGTTTCTCAAAGCCCCATCCAAACTGTCCTTGAATGCTTTCAGGGATGGGCATCCACAATTTCCCTGGGCAACTTGTTCCAGTGTCTTATCACCCACACAGTGAGGAACTTCTTAATTACTAATCTAAAGCCTCCCTTTTCCATTTGAAGTCATTACCCCTCATTCTGTCATTACAAGCCCTTGTAAAAAGTCTCTCCCCAGATTTCTTGGGAGAAAGGACCCCTTCAGGTCCTGGAAGACCACAATAAGGTCTCACCATAGACCTCTTTTGTTCAAGGAACGCCTTAGGTACTTGGACTAGATGATCTTTCTAGGTACCTTCCAATCCCTAACGATTCTATGACTCTATGCTTATCCTTGTTATTACAACAGAAGCTATATGTAAGAATTATTTTCCTGTGCAACTGAAGTAAAATCTGTGTATCCACATTATTTTTGCAATAATTTCTGAGTGAGGCATAAACTCACATAAATAATAAGTAAAATATGCAAACGAGGTTACTACTTTTGACACAAGCGTCCGATTAATAATTCTATTCAGTTGTTCTGTGCACAAGTGTATTCAGTCTGGATGACTTTCCTCCTGGACAGATATAGAATACATTCTTTCCTTTCGCTGCTCAAGAGTGTTTTGTCTCAGTTAGTGACAGATGTACAATTGTAATTGAGTACTGCAGTTCCCTACTAAAATTTGTGCCTGCTGTTCAGGGTTTAACTGTAATGCCTTCTCCCTAAATTCTTCTTTTGAGTGTACACTGTGACCTTGATCCTATTTGTTGAAAGCATCCTCAGAAATCATGAGCATCACCCACCAACTCACTTCTTTCCTCCCATGGGCTTTAGATTTATTAGAAAAGGTGGGGAGTCCCTTGTACTCTCTTCCTCTTTCCATGTTGAAATGCCAGCACATACATCCTAGTGCAAAGTCTGGAACATTAACTGATCCCTGGATATGATGTAGCCATCAGCCTCTGCCCATATATTCATCTATGCCTGTCAGCAGTGGTGTTGTTCTGTAGAAATACCCTTTCCCTGTGGAACATACTGTGGCATTGGGTTGTTTTGCTTTGATTCACTTGTGCTACTGGTAGATACCACAGTAGAATAACATTAAAATATCTTTAGTACTGTAAACAATGTCCTTCGCCTGGAAAACAACACTTGTGAAACTGAGCAGGAAAACTTGGGGTTTTGGTATAAAATATTGTTTGTAATTGCTTGCAATGCTGAGTTGTCTCTTAAAAAATCTCATGCACAGGTCATTTAAATCAGCTACTAACTTGTTTTGGTATTCCATTCAAAAAGTTTCTATATATCAGATGTTATTCCACAGTTACTATAGATATCTCACATGCTGCTTTCAGAGAGGAAGTGTTTGCTTAGCCACCACTCTGGTAATTGCTAGCAAATGTGCACTGGCTAAAGGTAATTAGCAAGTAATTATTAGAAAATAGAGGCAATCAAGCCCTGCAAAATTTCTTCACTGGGATCCACTGGAGCAAGGACATACAGAAAGGTATCTTTAAAAACTAAGATTTTGTTCACATAGAAAAATAGCCTCATAGAGTGTTTTGGGTTGGAAAGGACCTCCAAAGGTCATCTAGTCCAACCCCCCTACAACAAGCAGGGCCATCTCTAACTAGACCAGTTTGCTCAGAGCCCCATCCAACCTGACCTTGAATGTCTCCAGGGATGGGGTCTCCACTACCTCTCTAGATAATCTGTCCCAGGGATCCCCCAAGCTCAGATTAAAGAACTTTCCCCTCACGCCCAGCCTAAAGCTACTCTTTTCCAGCTTCAGACCATGACCCTTCATCTTATAGTTCCCTGCCCTTGTGAACAGTCTTCCCCAGATTCAGTGCAGCACACTGTGGCAGCAAATCTCACTGAGGGAAACTGCCACCCAAACAGTAACCTCCTTCAGCCATAAGGATGGCTCCATATAGGGAAGGTTATGTTTCAAAGGTTTGTGCTGTATGCCTTAAGAACAACATTCAGCTGGCAGGGAAGAGAGCAGGCAGGAGCATACATAAAAAACTGCTGTTTCCATATACTGAGGGACATCAGGGCTGGCACTACTCATTAAAAGTGGTGAGAGGAGACAAGAAAGAAGTCACAAAATGGATACCTTTTCTAAAAAGCCCATGGCAATTTTAACTCTTCGTGGCAGAAGGGCTGGATTTTCAATGTGAAGAGACCTTACTATGCAAGTACACATTCATTCATCCTTAGGGCAGTGTGAACAAGGAACTGCTGTTTCCCAAACAGCCCCCTGTCACACGCAGAGCAGCTGATGGAAAAAAGAACCACATTTGTGCATGCTCAGAGTGAGACCCATGAACACACACTACTGCAGGAGCCAGGCCCTGCTGGAGAGGTATCACCCACAGAAATCATCCCATCGTCACACCCTGTGCTGCATACAGCAACAGCATTAATATTTTGGATCAGAAGAGAGTACCAGGCGAGGATGTGAATGGAAAGGGAATATATCACATGCGAAGCTGACCACTCGCTTCACATTTTACTCAGCATTAAAAGACCAACTCCTTTTTTCCAGCCATTAGATCGCAAGATCTCTTACTTTGCTACTTCCAAGTCTACTTTCACCCATGCCAGGAAACATTTCTGATGCCAAATCACCCCGTTCTCCTATGGGATATCAGCAAGCCTTGGGACTGGTTTTCTCTTTATGAAACACAGAAGTTAACTCTGCTTTGGGACAGCTGGGATGTAGCTGTCAGTTACTTTTCATTATCAGCAGCACCCAGCTGGATGTCTGGAATTCACAGACACCGAGGAAGACTCATATTCGCTTGAATTCTAAAAACAGGTTGCTTGCTGGGAATGAATACCCTGCAACAGTTGCTCAACTTTGCCCTTCTGAAAGCAAAAGTCATCCCAGAGGCTGCTAAAAGCGGAAGGGAAATCAAGTTGCTCCTTGATCATCAGTTCAGAATGTGGTCAGTACTTGAGAGGTTTGCTTTTGCTGCAAAATAGTCTGCACACGAAGTATTTTTAAAGGATGGAAAACCATATCAAAATAAAAGGAGAAACACCAGATTCTCATTCAGTGACAGTCAGTCCTTATTGCCACTAATTCCTGTGAAGATAAATAATCACTGACTCACAGAATCATTAGGGGTGGGAAGGGACCTCAAAAGATCATCTAATTCAATCCCCCTGCCACAGCAGGATCACCTAGACCAAGTCACACAGGAACACATCCAGGAGGGTCTTGAATGTCTCCATAGAAGGAGACTCCACACCTCCCCTGGGCAGCCTGTTTCAAAGCTCCATTACCCTCACTGTGAAGAAGTTCCTTCTGATATTGATATGGAACCTCCTCTGTTCCAGCTTGCACCCATTACCCCTTGTCCTATCACCAGATGCCCTTGAGCAGAGCCTGGCTCCATCCTCCTGACACCCACCCCTTACATATTCATAGACATTAATGGGGCAGCTCTAGCAGCTTCAAGATTTGTGTGAGCAAATGATAAGAACCTGCCACTGGGCACTTTAAAGTTAAGATCAAAAATGATGTTCTGTTGGCCCTATGTCAAATCACAGCATCATTCAGGTTGGGAAAGACCCTTTGGATCACCGAGTAATCTTTGCTTAATTCATGCGGATGTTGTCTATGACAAGAGTTTAAGCTATTTGTCTCTTTAATATGAATTAGCCAATGACTTGGATGAGTACTTTACTTGCTGGCCACTCAAACAACTTCCCATTGCTAAACTAAGCTTGTCATCTGTGGCAGATGAAGACAGTTCCCTTCTGGTTCTTCAGGCTGCCCTTAGCACAGGGCTCCACTTCTCTTTCTTTTGGCCTCATTTTGAAATAAGCCTGCTTTTCATACAGTCCATCCAGGAACAGTGAGTCAGGAATCCTGGTGAAGATCTCCTCAGGCATCTTTCTTCTTCTCTTATTTTAGATATTTTGTTTTGTTTGGGATTTTTTTGCTCAGTTCACTAAAAATAGCTTGAGCTGGCTAAGTGTTCATTTCACTCTCATTTCTTAGAAGTCTGAGCTGTTTTCCACGTAGCTGAAGTAGTAACCATCCCCCAGTTGTTAAATCTGGGCTACCTCATATACGCAATGTATTCTTCATGACTGAGGAATGTCTGCTCATTTCCTACTTCCCATGCAATGCATTTTACTAAGATGTTGAACTACCCATCTCTCAAAAGTCTTGTCTGCCTACTTGTACAACAAATATCCTGGGAAAAAAAAACAACCAAGAGAGATTCAAGGTGATTCTGAATGTAACTTCAGCCTCTAAGAACAGAGCTGTGTAGGAGGGACCCAACAAAGAACTGTAGGTACCACTTTTATAGCACACTTTGAAATACAGAAGGAACACCTGCATCTGAAATCTTACCTCCCTCAAAATCCACAGAAGTGTTCATAAAGACAAAGGGGAATTTAATAAGTTAATGAGTTAATAAGTTCAATAAGTGCAGAGTCCTTCACTGAGGAAGGAGTAATGAAATGCATCCATACAAGTTGGGGTACGATCTACTGGAGAGCACTTCTGTGGAGAAGGATCTCTGAGTTCTTGTGGGAAACAAGTCCTTCATGGAACAGCAATGTGCTTCTGTAGCCAAGAATGCCAATGGAATCCTGAAATGTATTGAGTGTGTCCAGTAGATCAAAGGAAGTTCTTCTCCCCCTCTATTCTGCCCTAGTGAGGCCACATCTGAAAAAGTGTCCCATTCTGGGCTCTTTGGTTCAGGAGAGATGGAGATCTGATTGAGAGAGTTCAATGGAGGGCTACAAGGATGATCAGGGGAATGGAACACTTGCCTTATGAGGAGAGATTGAGAGACCTGAGACTTTTCAGCTTGGAGTGGAGAAGTTTATAAGGGGATTTAATAATTGCATATAAATGCATGAAGACTGAGTGTCAAGAATAAAGAGACAATCTCTTTTCACTTGTGCCCTGGGTAATAAGGGCGTAAGTTGGAGTTCAACTTTTGGGAACAAACACAAAATCCCTCAGCTGTATCTGAAAAGCACATGATGACATTGGTGAAAAGTGAGCAGTGGGTACTTATTTGACATCATGCTTTTGCTGAAGTGCCCTTTAAAATGAAACAAATCAATGAGAGTTCCCTTTCTGTCCATAACATGAGCTGCAACACTAATATGCAGCTACTTTCCCATGAAGTGAGAAATGAAATGATATCTTCTAACGGCAGGTAGCACTAAAAGTAGACAACTCTTAAGCCAAATCGTATCTGCCTGAAGAGGAGGGTTATTGCGGTGCAGCACACAAGATTTATCACACGGTGGGGTTTTTTCCTGAAATTAACAGCTGTCTTTTGTTTTAATCATTGTGTATATAAGAAAAATAAAGTCATAGGACATTAAGCACTTTTAGCTTTTAAGGGCACTCCCCGTTGCCAAGGAGAAAGCTTAAAGTTTGCGTAACAGCAAAAAGCAGAGCAGCTTTTATTTTGCAAGCCTGCAGTAATTGTATTGTAGCTGAAAACTCCAAAAGGAAACTGCCTCTCATTTCCAGCACAAATCACTTGTTTGTGTGACTTTGGCACACAAATACAAGGAAAAATAAGGTACTTTTCAGCTAGCAGGCATCCATTTCCTTCTCCGAGGCAGCAATAATCATCGCTGAAATCCATCTTCAAAAACAGGAAGCTTTATCATTTTGATTTTCTAGCCACCTCGCCCTTTCTTGTGAACCCAACCCTGGCTACGAATCATCCGCTTTGATTCGAGCACCACTGTTAGAAGCCTGAGGCACAGGTATTTCCTATTTTGCTTTAAATCATGTATGGTGTGTGCTCAGAACCAGCCCTGCTCAGGGTGATTCATCCAGCCCTGAGCAGGAGCACTGCTTAATCGAGCTTTACACAGGAAACCCACGTGTTTATATCATACTTTTGTTTATGTTTGATTTCTGCAGAATAGAGGGAATAAAGTGAGATCTCTTGTGCTGGAAAGATTCTATCTGAGGGGAAAGCGACAGCAAGGTGCTAAAGATGAATTTGCAGGCCCCACAGCACAAATGAGGAAACACCTTTCCTGCTAGTACTTAGCAAAAGGGTCTCTCTACAGAGGAGCACAGCAGACTCACCACTGCAGTGATGTTTTCAGATGCATTTAATCCCTTATTGAATGGATCCTTGACAGTACATACAGGGTTACACATGTATGTACTTAGTGGTGCTGGCTATTTGCTCTCCAAGAGAAGAGTTGACAGCCAATGTCTAGAAACAGAGAATCAATAGGGATCAGAAGGGACCTTGAAAGATCACCTAGTCCAGACCCCCTGTCACAGCAGGGTCACCTAGACCAAGTTGCACAGGAACACATCCAGGAGGGTCTGGAACATCTCCAGAGAAGGGCCCACCCAGCACCACCCTACAGTGTGATAAGTTTACGGTGACTGGGAAGAGCCACTGAAAACACCAGCCCCACTCATGCTCTGTTATGCCCCAGGTACTGGGCCACCCTATGAGAGAAGCTACCATTTCCCATTTACAGACAAGCAAGTGCCCAGCTGCAGAGTCCCAGCACTGTTAATAGCTTGTGAGACCAGACTGTCATCACTTTTATCTCAGGCTTTTGGCTTTTACTGGCTGTGGAGTAATCTGGAGGTGATGCTGTAGAGGAAGGGACATTGGCCTGAATGCAAAGCCCTGCTAAGTATTCTTTATCTCCAGGAGGACTTGCTGAACCTCTCTAAATGAACCCAGGAAGCAGACATTTAAATGGTTAACAAGAGACATCAACAACAAATACTCTAGAAAGCACAGCAAACCAGGTCGCTGTAGGTTTAGAGTCATCTCCACTTCCAGCAGAGAACAGGATATTGACGCCTCCTTTTGCAAGGGTTTTACTGCTTCCCTCAAGTAGGCTGGAGACAGGTAATTGAAAGCGGTCTAGGAACTTAGTTTCCCCTGTTGCCTTATGCCATTTGGATATCCCTAACTCTTTTGTTTATGCTGGGATCTTTGCCCTCTGTCTCCTGTGCTGTGGCTGTCCAGAAAAGCACTGTGCAGACATACAAAGGACCACGTGTGCCAGCTCCATGCAGGGTACGTGCATTGGCTGAGTTACTTTGAGGCTAATGCACCTAAAGACAAGGAACCCTGGTCTTCCATTGGGGCACTGGTGGTGCCCTCTTTATGGCATTATCTGCTCTGTGTCGCTGTGCCTTTGTGGCATGTCTGCTCTGCACACTTTGCTGTGTCAGCTGCAGAGATAGAAGCCAAGGCTGTGCTGGAAGTAACTGGTCTACCTCTGTAATAACTGCTTTGAAAATCACAGCCACTTCCTGAAACCACTGATAAGAAATCCTCCAGAAAGCTTCACTCACAGCATCACTTCTGCTGTCTTGTGAGGGCAGCTGCCTCCACTGCTTCCAGAGCTCAGCTTCTCCTTCCTGTCTCACTGCCTGTGGTGAATGGCCCCCTGCCCTCTGCTAGCACCCCAGGAAAGTCCCTCTGGCATTGCCAGCAAAGGAGCACGTGGATGGTAACTGGTTGCTCAGGTCCCCACATGACCTACATGCCCAGAAGTGCCTCTTTGCTGCTGAGGAAATGATGAGGTCTTGGCGAAACACAGGTTGTGTCCTGACTGTGAACTTGGCAGTCAAGGACTGCAAAAGACTTCTGTGGTCTACAGCAGCATTTTCAGAGCTTTTTATTCCCTGGGGTTTGTTTTGCTTTGGAGAGGAGGATTTCTCATTTTCAAAGTCAACACTCTGCTTCTGCAGAGGAGCTTGTGCAAATCTTCTGCATCCAGAGGAGCAGAAGCTCACCATGGAAGATGCACTCTGTGCATTTCATGCACCTCTGTGATGATGTCCAGCTGGCTGACAGGAACAAGCTCGCTCTCTCTCTTTGCTTACTGCCACCAGGAGGTTTTGAACATGTCCTGTCACTCTCCAGGAACACATGCATGGCACAGGGCAGAAAGCACTTCAGAGCAGAAAGGAAGAAAATGACTACATGCTGGGAAGAAGCCATGAGAACAAGCAATCTGGGCCAAGAGTCTAAACTCTTTTCCCTGAACTCTTTCCCAATCTGTGATCTCTCATTATTTGATTATCACAAGAGAAAGTTAGAGAGTATACTCACTGATTGCTGAATAAATGCTAACACAGCCCATACTTGCATACTCCACATTTTTACCAGTGTGCATGGGGCCTGAGCACCCTGCTCACATGTTCTGAGACAACTGCGAAGAGCCAGAACAGCTGAGACACTGCTTTCTGCAACAGATCAATCAAGACAGACTGGATCAAATGTTGTTTGACATGGGTTTTCATATTTCTGTTTATTGTAAGTGTAATGGATGTAGTGCTCGGCAACCCCATCCATAGTTTCTGCTATGCATGGCTCCAACCAGAGAGCTTACTAAAGGTTTTCCTGGTCCCATTAAGTAGAATCAGAGCAGAAGATGGACATGGATGATCAAATAAGAAAGTAAATGAGGCAACACTGATCTGCACAGCAAGCTGGAGGTATCACTTCCTTTTTGCTGTTCAGATTTTTGTAGGCAGCACAGCAAAGGCCATTTGAAGGAGACATTCAAAGAGCTCTACAGTAATCTGCTTCTAGAGAGCTCTGGACTCTGTAGTGAATGCACCTCGACTCTGAGAGGTGGGGAGGGGCTGTAGGCCTGGCACGGACCAGATGAGTTTCTGGTAGTGAAGATGTGCAGCATCCTAAGCACTCACATCAGGGTGTGCCAGGAAGAAGGCAGCTAATGGTAAAATCTGATAAGGCAAGAAGAAGGATCTGCAGGGGCAGTGCCCCTAAAGCAGAAGGGCAGAGCATCTGGTGACAGATTGTGAGGGAGAAGCAACAAGCTCTCAACACCCACTCCCCATCCCTTGTGGTACACAGCCATGATTAAGATCAGAACTGATTTATATTGACTGTAGCTCCTGTTGTCTCATCCCTGTTCTTCACAACGTAAACCCCTTCTCACACCCTAGCCATCACTCTGCTCTTGCTGATCATGATTTTGCATATGAAACAGGCTGACTTTCCTTCCCACCCACACACGCTTGTCAGGCTTTTTGTGTACAATAGTGTTTCTTAAATCCTTGGGCACTGAAATTTTCCAAACCACTCCTGACAACACTGACTTTCCAACCTGCAAAGCGCCGGGGGAAGTCATGTGTAAGGCTAGTGCAGAAATTCGAGCTTTGCATGTGGTGTGACTGTTACGTCTCTGCAAAGTTTTCCATTTCTTCCTGCAGAAGGGATGTGCACGCACAAATCCTGGCTCTGGACATCAGATGTTGACCATGTGTCAATCAGGCATGTGCATGTTTGAGAAGCAGGATTCAAGTGAGCAGTGTTAGTGGTAACCCCCTGCACTGCTGTTCTCATATATCCTCAGCCGCTTGAGTCCCACTCCTAACGCCATATGTCTTCTATAAGAGAAAATAAACAACCTTCCCTTTCTTTTTCTGAGGCCAAGACTTGGGCTACATGGATTGCAGTCCAGGAAAACCAAAAAGGATGTGACATTTTTAAGCAGCATGGACAGGTAGTGAACAGGCAAATCAATCATTATTCAGAATGTTTAAACCAGGTGACTTGAATAAAGGGAGTAGGCAAGAAAGAGGTAGAAAACCTTCCTTTCAGCTTTTGAACAAGCCTAGAACTCTCACATTATCAAGAGGAGACTCAGAACCTCAGCAGACTCACTTTTAAGCACTGCGGAAACAGTCAAATGTCACAGGATTGGCATCTTTTATTGAAATAAAAATTGCTTGATATTTTTACCCCTCCAAACATTTTTAGCACCCAAATTTGCTTTAGATGGTTTCCCAAGGCAGTTATGTAAAGAAAGCAGCCTAGCAAAGAAAGCAGCCTGGTGCTACTAATTCATCTTCATGCTATTCCTGGTGGCAGACTGTGGTTCTTCAGTTTTCCATGTTTTTAATGAAAAATTAGAACACTGAATTCTTCACTGGTCAATACAGTTCTGTGTTTGTGTTTTGGTTTGTGTTTGTGTTTTGTTTTGCAGATTAAAATCCTGGTTTAGCACAGAGTTAACTCCAGATGTAGCTTTTAGTGTTATCATGGTGTAGGTTTGGCTGCTACGTTTCTCCAGGTAAAGCACAGCTGGCCAGCCTTAGATCTTTGTGCCCAAAACACCCTTGTTTTAGCACAGCAATCAGAAAAAGGTTCAAGTCTTCAGTTCATCCACCAGGTTTGTTGTGGTGGTTGAGCTCATACCGTTGGAGAAAGAAGATCCCTGAATGCTGGTAGTGAAGGACAGTAGCAGTAATTCTTAAAGAAGAGGAGAGGAGCACACTGGATAAGCAGAGGAGAATACAGGCAGAGAAGAGAGTTGGTGGAGGTGAAAGAAAAGGAGAAGCAGGCATAGTGAGACAGACAAATAAACAAAACACTCTGGTGCACTGGAACAGTGAAAGAAGAAATGAAAGTGAAAGAGAGAATGCTTTGGAGGGCCAGCACTGCTCAACTGTACTACATGCAGTACAGTGAGTCCCCAGCACAAGTTGAGAGAAGCAATTTCGTTTTCAGCTGATGCTTAGGGACACCATTGCACCAACAAGCCATAAAAGCAGTCATCAGCCTGCTCTCCTTGGTCAGGCAGAGCAGCAGTAAATGAGTCCCTCTGGAAAGGGAGGTTACCACAAAAATAGTGGGAAATCCCTTCTGGCTAAAGGAAATAGCTGGGACTCATAGCATGCAAAATCTCAAAGCTTCCCATCATCACTGTTATTTGCATCACTCCTGGTCCATTTTTATGCTGAAGCACTTTCACACATGGTTGCCCTGGTGTGCTGAACCTGTGACAAAAAATCCTGCCTCAAAACTGAAACAAAGGCTAGCACTTCCCCACTTCCAGTAGCCTCACAGAAAGCAGCCAACTTACTGGGAAAGAGGATTCTTGTGAAGTCACGTTCATTTGTTATTTTCACTTTGCCTCATCAGTTTTCCTGATGTCTGAGTCAACGAAAAAAGTGAATTGTCTGAAATAAACTCTAGCTGACCTGAACTAGTCCTACTAAAACCCTAACAACTCAGAGCTATTTATTTCCTATTTGTTCATTAGTCATGAGCCAGCAGTGTTAACTTGCAGCCCAGAAGGTAATCCAGATCCTGGGCTGCATCAGGAGAAGTCTGGCCAGCAGGTTGATGCAGGTGATTCTCCCCCTCTGCTCCACACTGGTGAGACCCCCACCTGGACAACTGTGTCCAGTTCTGGAGTCCTTATTACAAGAAGGTTGTAGATGTGCTGGAGAGAGTCAAGAGAAGGGCCACAAGGATAATCAGAGGGCTGGAGCACCTCTCCTGTGAGGCCAGACTGAGAGAGTTTGGGTTGTTCAGTCTGGAGAAGAGAAGGCTCCAAGGTGAACTTATTGTGGCCTCCAGTATCTGAAGGGGCTACAAAAAAGCTGGGGAGGGGCTGTTTAGGATCTGAGGCATCGACAGGACTAGGGGGAATGAAGCAAAATTGGAGATGGGGAGACTGAGACTTGATGTGAGGAGGAAGATCTTCACCATGAGAGTGGGGAGAGTCTGGAATGGGTTGCCCAGGGAGGTGGTTGGGGCTCCATCCCTGGAGTTAAGGCCAGGCTGGATGAGACTCTGGCCAGCCTGATGAAGGGTGGGCTTTCCCTGCCCATGTCAGGGCGTTTGGAACTGGATGATCCTGTGGTCCCTTCCAATGCTGACTGATTGTATAATTCCCTCCCAGGGAGGGTGACAGGGCACTGGAGGGGGCTGCCCAGGGAAGTTTGTGGAGTATCTTCTGGACATGTTTTAAACCCGCTTGGACATGGTCTGGGTGATCCTGCTGTGGCAGGGGGATTGGACTGGATGATCTTTCAGGGTCCCTTCCTATTCCTGATGATTCTATGATTCTATGTTCTCTTTGGTTTACTGAATTTTCAATCATTGGATGATTGTTTTGTAGTGGATGGTTAGACTTGCTCATGTAATTTTGTTTCCCTTTTACTCTGTGGGGTTATGTAGCAGAATGGACTGGATAGGAATGCTCTCTCCTGTTTTCATGTTAGGCAGAGACAACTTGGAAGGGTGAACTCTATTCTGGAGCCCAGGCAATGTACCCTTAATATTCAGTTACTCTCATAGCTGTGGGAATGGTAAGTGAGGCCAGTGCTGCTTAGGCTGAAGCGCTTGCCAAGCTGTGCTGTGTGAATTCAACAGAATGGCTGGTCTGAACTACTCCAGAAATGGTTATCTCTGCACAGATTCTGCTTATTAATTTATGCTTTGGTTTCAGTCTGCCTGTTCTTTGTGCCACATCAGCACTGGGACAACCATATTTTCATCAGTTTTCTTTATAAAAATGTTGGTGATTCATATACTCCTACCATGACTCTCTGCACCCCTTGACCTGCTTCACTTAGAGATCAAAACCTAAACCAGCAATAGGAAGTTCATGGCCAGGTTGCTGGCGCTTTAGAACTGAAGTAATACGTGTGTAAAATAACCATGTAGTCAGTTTACACATCCTCATTTTGTCCTTGCAACCTCTGATGGAGTCTTTTATGGGCTACTCTATAACCTTACACTGCTCCACAGGCTGGTAGCTGCATCTGTTGATACAGATGAAGGTATAGAGCAGGACGAAGCATCAACGGCAAGCAGACTCTTAATTCCATAACTCATTTCGTGGCAAGAGTTTGCAAAGAAACCCCACTTTACGATTAAATTGCAGGCTGGTTCTTACAGGCTCAGATTTTAACCAGGCTACTGATTTCTTCACTAGCTATTCATTTGTGTTCATTGTAGGCTGTATTTTTATAACTGATGTCAGCCTAGTGTCTAAGCCTACCACAAAAATGCATTCCAACCCTACTTTTTGCAATGACCTTTCCATGCAGATGCTCCACAGCGAAACCAATCCCTCGTGAACCCGGTGAATGGGGGATGAGCCAGGAAATGAAATGCTGAGAATCTCAGGCTTGAGCTTGGAAGGCAGCCAGGGTGCTCTCCGAAAGCAGGCAGCAAGGCTTCTGCCTTGAATGTAGGTCACTACTCGCTTATGGAAATTCACCGTTCATGTGAAGAGTGCTTTAGGGAGAGGAGACGAACGTGCAGTGCTTTCTGCGAGGTAATTACAGCCATTCAAGAGGGAGGGATCCTGATTGCTCTGGCTTTCTCTACTCCTATTTTTACCACATTTGTAGAAGAGAAGCATATGAGGGTCTGATACTATGAGAGACTCTTTGAGGGCACATTTCACTTGGATAAGTAGTTTACATACTAAATTTCTTGACATAGAGGAGGCATCTGTCTTCTGTCTTTTTAAACAGATTATGCTCAAGAAGTTGTTCCAGGCTGAACTCTATTGTTAAAGTAAGGAGCTGCCTTACTATGTGAACTAATCTCCCCATTGCCTGCAGATCCCTGCCCCTAGGCAAGCCTGCAGCAACTGATGGGGATCTTTCCTCACTTGTGGAATACAAAGATGCACACATAGAATCACAGAATCATTAGGGATCAGAAGGGATTGCAAAAGATCATCTAGTCCAATCCCCTGCCACAGCAGGATCACCTAGACCATGCAGATACGTATTGTGGAGACCTGATTGTAGGTGGGCTCTACGGAAACCAGCTGCAGAGCACACTTAACACTTGTATATAACCACACCATCAAGTGTGCTGGGTGTCATGCTCTGAAGGCAAGGCAGAAATAACTCTGGTTAAAATTCGAGGCAACAAACCTTTCTTTGTTTTTTATTTCACTGAATTCCCATACTCATCAGAAGAACATCCTCTTGTGTCTCATTTAACCTCAGGACAGTGCTGCTCCATTCTCTGACACATCTCCATTCTTTGTTTTCAGTCACCAGTCACTTAAAGCCCTGCTCTGCTGGCCCCTGTCACTGCATTGTGCCATCATCCTGCACCTTCAAGGGACCTTAATGCATCTCAGGCATGATGATGCAACACAAATGTAACTGTTCAATAAAGAGTTCTCAAGAGAACTCACATGGAATCACTCTCACTGGTGCTTCAGTCTCACAGATGAAGCAATCAAGGTCTTGCAGAAGAAGGTTTGTAAGAGGACAGGATGCTGCTTGGCAGACAAAAGTAGGACATTGGGTCCCAGCCCTAAACTGCATCAGTTCTGGCTATACATCATGATTATTTAATCTTGCTGGGAAGTACTGTGGTTAGGGAGATAGTGCATCTCAGTTCAGACACTATGAGCTGCAAAGGGAGGTTCAGATCCCTAATCTGATAAATATTTAAAGCAGGTTTTCACACAAATCTTATTAGGGCAAAATACTTTGCTGGCCACTGACTAGTTCTGAAGAAACACATCTAGGATTAAGGGTTGTAGGTACCTAAACCCAAAATGACACTGAATAAACCCCCGCTGGTCTTGACTCTTAGGGAACCTTTTCCCCAATACTTACTGATTTAAGCCCCTACACCCTTGAGCAACCACCTTTGAGTGTTTCTAGAAGGCAGTGTCACTTGTGCTCCAAGCAATCAGAGGAATCATGAATTTTTTTGGCAAAACATGAATTTGATGAACGGACCAATCGCTGGACAATGAACTGGCTGGATGGTCGCACTCAAAGGGTTGTGGTCCACGGCTCAAAGTTCAAATGGAGAGCAGTGATGAGGGGAGTCCCTCAGGGATTGGTACTGGGACCAATGCTGTTCAACATCTTTGTTGGCAATACAGACAGTGGCATTGAGTGCCACCTCAGCTGATGACACTGAGCTGTGTGGTGTGGGGGACATGCTGCAGGGAAGGGAGGGCGTCCAGAGGGACCTGGACAGGCTGGAGAGCTGGGCCAGTGCCACCCTCATGACATTCAACAGGCCAGGTGCAAGGTCCTGCACCTGGGTCAAGGCGATCCCAGGCACCAAGACAGGCTGGGTGGGGAACAGATTGAGAGCAGCCTTGAGGAGAAGGACTTGGGGGTGTTGGGTGACAAAAGACTCAACATGAGCCAGCAATGTTCGCTTGTGGCCAAGACAGCCAATTGCATCCTGGGCTGCATCAAGATGAGTGTGACCAGTAGGTTGTGGGAGGCGATCCTCCCTCTCAGTTCTGCTCTTGTGAGACTCCATCAACAGTACTGAGTCCAGTTCTGGAGTCTCCAGCATGGGAAGGATATTGAACTGTTGGAACATGTCCAGAGGAGGGCCACGAGGATGAGTGGAGGGCTGGAGCACTTCTCCTATGGGGACAGGCTGAGAGGGTTGGGGCTGTTCAGCCTGGAGAAGAGGAGACCCCGGAGAGATCTTAGAGCAGCCTTCCAGTACCTGAAGGGGGCTACAGGAAAGCTGGGGAGGTGCTGTTTATAAGGCCTTGTACTGGTAAGGGCAGGAGTAATAGTTTCAAGCTGGAAGAGCTTGAAACCATTGGTTTCCATGGTTTAAACTGGAAGTCAGAAGGAAGTTCTTCCTGATGAGGGTGGGAGACACTGGAACAGGTTGCCCAGGGAGGTTGTGGCTGCCTCCTCCCTGGAAGTGTTCAAGGCCAGATTGGCTGGGGCCTTGAGCACCCTGGTCTAGTGGGGGGGATTCCTGCTCATGGCAGAGGGTTGAAACTAGATGATCTTTAAGGTCCCTTCCAACCTGAATCGTTCTATGAATCTATGAACCCCACTCTAGCCAGAATCTGAGCTCCAGTACTCTGCACTCTGATCTGGTAACTCACTTTTAACCTGCCCATGGCCCGGATTGCTGAGCTGTGGGACAGGTATGCTATGAACTCACGGGATCCTGAAAATCTTCATTCGGGATTTGTGCCATGACAATGCATACAGTGAACTCCCAGTGTGACTTTTCTACAAAGCCCACAGCTCCAAAATAGAAGCCTCCGCATATTCAGCGCAGGAATAGCTTCATTAGATGATAATTGTACTTTATTGAGCCACCTACAGGAGAAGGTGGTGATAATCTGTAGTTATTGTGGAAAATTAATAAAAAGCCCCAAGATCCTCAGTGGAAAAAGCTGATAGGACTTGAGTTCTCACAGAGTAAATTACCTATTACACCTATCTGAATTATTTATCTTCCATTAATTTCTCTACACTGGAGAGAGATCTCTATTACACAGCTCTGGTCATCTAAAAGCTGGACAGCCAGTTGATCGTCTAAGGTCACTCGATAATACAAGAAGTTGAGAAACCTGCCTCAGACTCTGCACTCCTCACAGGCAGATGAATGAGTGCGTGATCAGGCAGAGCCATGCCCCAGAGCAAGGCAAGTGCCCTTCTCTTCTCTCACTAGCACTGCCCAACTTTCATCTGAGACGCTTACTTACTGAGTTACATTGGCAACCAGGCGTTGTAAATCACCTCCGTGTACCACAGCTCACACTTCCACCTGCAAACACATTCATTACTGCAGGCTGGGCACGTCAGAAAGGCAGCTGCTGAAGCAAAGCAGGGGGAAGGAGAAGCACTGTTGCCCCATCTGTAGCCCAGGTCACGCTGCTCTCAGTGTGGAGAGAATGGCTTTCATGAGACACTTGTGAGTATGGGAAGTGAAGGAAGATAACTGTCACTTATATGTTATGGAAACTGAGGCTTCTATTTGGATGCTATTACAAATCAACAGCATTTTAAGGCAATCACATTAATCAGGGCCTCTTTATGCATTTGCTGCAATAAGACACATGAAGAGACCTCATTTGCACGTCATGAAAGCTAGAAATCACACCCATTTCAAGTGCTTGATGGAGAAAATAGTGAACTTGTAAGATTCCAAAGATTCTTTGACAAACAGATTTTGAGCTTCAGTAATTTTGGCTGAGACTTTTACTCTGTATATTGTAAAAGGCACTGACTGATGCTTTGTTGCAGGCACTGAAGGTCATTCCTTCAAGAAAAGAACCTGAGCTGGCAGGAAACCACAGGGCAGTCTAAGTCATAGAATCATAGAATCTTAGAATCATTAGGGAATGGAAGGAACTTTGTGGAGTCTCCTTTTCTGGAGATGTTTGAAACTTGCCTGGACCTGGTCGGGGTCTCCTGCTGTGGCAGGGGGATTGGACTGGATGATCTTTCAAGGTCCCTTCCTATCCCGGATGATTCTATGATTCCCATTCAAGTGTAACATAGATGCAGTTAACATGCTCAAAGTTTTGCTAGAACAAGGGAGATGTCTGAGTTCCTTCTGTCCTCATGAGGTGGAAAATCACTTCTAGCCTTTTGGCTCCGCTCTGAGACAGCCCAAGTGATTATGCTGCCTGCTTTCAAATCTGCACCTGAAATGAGTTTCCATCTTTGTTTCTTATCTGAATATTTCCTTTAAAATCTCTGGATTAATCTAAGACACTTACATGGAAGATAAAAATGAGATCAAATTTCCACTTTGTCCATGCAAACAAATCTGTAGACGTTATTATTTCACTGGGTTTTGTCCTTCCTCACTGTGGCTTTAAAAGCAGTAGCAATCACTGAAGCTCATTAACTACATCTGCATATAAGCATTGCTCACAAAACACTTCGGGGAACTCAGTGGTGACATTAAACTGTCTGCAGCACAGCAGAAGCAGCTAAGGTTTTATGCGTTTGAGCTCAGTCATGGGACATGTGTGTCTTGTTCTTGTGCCACAGGGCTTTGCCCTTCTGGCTAGCTGTGATCAATCTGGTGTCCCCGAGAAGGGATAAAATCTATCAGTCACGTGTGTGACTACCCAATTCCCTGGCAGAGGCTGACAATTCCATAGGAAGACTTGATGATGGCAGCTTGTCCATCCAGGTCAGGAAAAGGCAGATGGGTGGGGTAGCCCTGGGAAGCCTATATAACACATGTTTTAATGACCTACTCAGGGAATGGTTGCCATCTTCCAGGCAGTTCAATAATTACTTTGCACAGCACTCAAACTGGAGAAGCTCGAGATTTCTCCTGATGAAATGCAGTTGGTAGTCTGCAGGAAAACGCTGTTTTCTTGGCAAACAGTTACTGATTTTACTGTTTCTTTGATTGGGAAAGGTCTGTTGGATACAGAGGAGGAATTCTCACCTAAGGCTGATTGCGCCTTAGTGATGGAATGTAATCTGCATTTCTTAATAAGTAGAAAAAAAGAGAGGAAAGGGGAAAAACGTAAAAGGACGGAAGGATGACGATCTGGTGAAGGCTGAAAACCATGGCCTTTTACATATTTTCACTGTGTTGTGAAAATTCAAAGTTTGTTCTGTTCTGCTTAGGAATTCAGGTTCATAAGGCAAACAGCATCGCTCTGTTCAAATACAGTCTTGCAGCGAGTAAATACTTGAGTAAACATCACAAGCTGTGCTTTAAAAAGCTCTTATTCTGCCAAATACTCAATTTCTTTGAGCGTGTCCTATTATCTCTTTAGTGGACATGAGCTAAGCGACCTGCTATGTAAACTGTTAGTCTCAGTGCTGTAGGACAAAGCACAGCCATCCAAGAAGTCTCTCCACCAATACAATGACTCAAAACTGCTTGTAGGACTTCTGTTCTGCCTGTCCCCACAGATATTTTCTTTTTCTCCAGGGCTGCATTTCCAGATTTTATCTTATTGCCTCATACCGTAGTATTTGTTGTGTGGGTGTACTGCTAGCGAACAAAGCCTAATTAGATTTACTTTCCAAATGCTGTGAGCTTAAACTACAGCAAGCACGCTGAAAGTTATTATGCCTTATCGATGTGCAAATACTCTGTTCCTACCCACATGGCTTTTGCAGAGCTGCAGGTGGGTTTTGGCAGTGCGTTAGGGCTGTAGCCCCTTTCTCCAGCTCCACCAGTACAGAAGCCTACACAGGAGAATTAGACACCCATAGGCGTTTGGGAAGTGGAATCAATGGATTTGAAAGGAATTTAACCAATACTCTGAGTTTGTGTAAGCATGCACAATCACAGTGAATATCAGCAAAGAATCTCCTTATCCAAAAAGATTCCTTCTTTTTCTTTTCCATCCCCTCCCCACCTCCACCAGGCACAGCTCAAGGGTTTAGTAAAGGTCACCAACAGCACATTAGAGGAGTTGAATACAGGTGGACAGCGTAGCAGTCAATGTGTTTTGCTCTGGCAGAGCAGTCTAGAAGGAGACAGTACAATTTGATGCGAGTCCTGGGGATGGTCCAGAGCTACATTCCCATCAACAGCCTCAGATGCTGTCCTCAGTCAGTGCATCTCAGAGCCTGGCAAATGAGTTTAACACAGCCCTTTGAATATCAGGAGGGCTATTTCCATCCAGGAGCCACGTGAGCATTACTCAGGACATACACCAAGGTACGTGACACCTGGTCCTGGGAATAGAGATGGCAGCACTCTTCAGCTAGAGGAGCATTTTGCCTTTTTCTACTCAGTTCCTACTGCAATTTCTGTCATCACCAGACAAAAGAGACCTTTAATTCTGGCAAAGAGCACGGAGGAACTAGGAATCCTTGTTCCTCATTATAGCATTAGGCTTAGCAGTCCTCAAGCTGTTATGAAACGCTGCAGAAGGGTCACAACAGGAAGTCCAACCATCAGCAGCATGTAAAATAAAGGTTTTCCTTCCTATTGTAAGATTTCAGAACTTCCTTAGCCCTCAGTTCAAAATCCTTCTGCCATTGTTGCATTTATTTAAAGGGATAGTTTTTCTTATTTCTTATTCCTGCCTGAGCTGCATTAAGGACCTAGCACCTGCTCACTCAATTTGCACGAGAAAGAAGCAGAAGGAAAAGAAACAGCTTAATCAACCTTGAGAGGAGACCTTGAAGCCTCTGGTCAAAGGTTTGCAGACTGCATTAGGTACTTATTTCCCTGGTTCCTTCTGAGCTCCTGCCACAGCTCTGCATCTTATTCCTTCAGCCTCATTTCTCTAACTAGACGTGGTGCTGCCATTCAGGGTGGAAAGTAATCTCACAGCCTACTTAATATGTATTCCAGCACAACACTTTAATCAGAATTTTATAGGGTTTGGAAGCAATCAGTTTGTTTAGGGGATGAACAAATAAATGCTGTCTGAGAAACTGCACTCAAAACCCAGAAGAGGGATTACTTCCAAGTAGGTGCAAAGCCTGGGTCAGATGCTATTCATTTTATTTATATGAGCAGTCAGACTGTGAATGGAGTGACATGACTGGGCTAGGTAAGCAGGATCCAACCTATTATTTTCAGCTCCCTGAATACCCCTAGTCTTCATTCATCAAGAGTCCCAAGGACCTTTTGGCCACAATCAGACAACACAGGCAGCAAGTTTAAGCTTAGGATTATCTGAGCAGTTAAAGTTAGGCTCATACTTAAACACTTGCTGGGTTAAACTTCAAAGCAGCTTTTGTGTTTTGGTCTGCCCCGCACTCATTTGTGGGCAGAGGGGGAAGTCTTTGTGCAGATGTGCCTGCTCCTAGCTTTCAGGCAGATTAATATGGTACAGTTCATACCTTTCTTTGTCAGCTGGGGACATTACAGTGTGTGGGAACTTCTCAGGCTGCACAAACAAAACAAGAACCAGTGACTCCCATGTGCTACATTTCTGTTCTTCCCTTCAAGGCTGAGTATCTGCATGGGCAGAGATGTAAAGGGTATTTCATAAATCCTAGGAGGATGGATGAGAAAGCAGGTTCACAAGAATATTGTGGCCATGTACCGCTGCTGTTGGTGACAAAAGTGATGGTTTCAGACCCTGGCAAGGACTGTGGGCAGGTGCCTGGCAGTGTCAGTGCATGGTGCCCAAGCAGCATGCCTACTTTCAATAGCACACTGTGTGCTTGGCACCCTGCTTTAGCAGGCAGGTACAGTGTTGATCAATCATTTAGAGAAAAAAAGACAGGGAAAACAATGTCTGAGATAGGCTGAAGGAGGTCCCTTTTTTTAACTAACATCCCTTAATGCTCTGAGGAAATGAATATTTGATCCCACTCCACAGATGGCTGGCAGCTTGCAGGCAACATCTCTGTCCTTCCATATACTTCCATAGTGCCCAGCTTTTGTTTCAAGGTCCTGTAGCTCCAGCTGGAACAGCCCTCAGGGACTCCTACTGCAATGCAACCTCTGCAGCTCCAGGATTATCGGGCTGTCAGGGCCCATAGCTCTAACACGCTCCTCAGGCAGGATGCAAAATAAAGTCAAAGGGGAGGGCAGTGGGATACAGGACAAACATACCACAGCCTCTCAAGGTTACCCAGTGGCTAATTTTAATACTGAACTGTTGATCCAGTGATTTCTTTGTCTTCATAGGTCAGGTACAGACTACAGGAATGCTTGCAAAGGAGGGAGTATGATGGACAAGCTCACCACTGCTTTTCAGAGGATGAGAAAACTGTGACCTGGACAGATCAGCCTCCTTCAGCCTCCATCAACCCAATGGTGCTGGTTTGCTGGGAAATGCTTAGCAGAGGAAGTTAGCAACAGCGACTGTAAATGGTGTTTTCTTCAGCGTGCAGTGTAAAAACACCCAAGGACTGAGGATTCTGTTAAGAAAATCAACCCCCTAACATGGCACGCACCTTAGTTAGCCCATTGCCCCAGACTTTGTATTCCCAGCACCTATTGCAAATGCAGACACACAGAGCTCAGAAGCGATGTTCATTTCATAAACAGCAGTTCTGCTGGCAAATGGCACTGCCTCGGTTGCCTGTCCCTGCCCCAAAGTGAAGAACAGGTAGGAAGAGGGTTTGTTCAAGCTTCCACTTACCTTCTTTGGAAAATATGCGGAGTTAGTTCACCCTGCCCAGGGAATGCTGATTTACAGAACAGGGAACACAGGGAATATCAGGCTATTTGAAAAGTTCCTAATTAGGTGTTTGGAGCCTCCAGGTCCTGCTGCAATATTTGGCCCTGGATCAGAGTCAATCAGAATTTCTCTGTACTGCCACTAAATGATTCAGAACATCTTACTAACATCTCATGAGGTAAAATGGTGCTGAGCACAGACACTCACATTTTGTTTTGAAATCCACTCTCAGACTGGAGTCTGATTTGGCACATTATCACTGCTTGCACTTACGTAAGTTAGCACGACTTCTCTCTCCCAGCAAATTTGAAGGAATGATGCTTGACATGAAGAGTCCAGTGAATAAATTTAAGTACAGCCCTGAAAAACATCAGATCATTGCAATTACAGAAGCCCAGAATATCTTTGGTTAGAAGAGACCTTTAAGGTTATAAAGTTCAACCCAGCACCACCAGGTCACCCGTAATCAGGTCACTCAGCTCTATGTCAACATGCTTTTTAAATTCCTCTAGGGATGGTAACTCCACCACTGCCCTGGGCAGACTTTTCCAATGTTTGATGACCCTTTCAGTGAGTAAATTCTTCCCCACACCATTCTGAACCTTCCTTGGTGCAGCTTCCAGCCATTTCCTTTGGTCCTATCAGTTGCCATTACAGAGATGATCTCCTCCTCCTTACTCCAACTTCCTTTCATGTAGTTGTCTGTATTGAGTGACAAGGTCTTGCCTCAGCCTCCATGATAAACAACCCCAGTCCCCTCAGCTGTTCTTCACAGGACTTGTGCTCTGGACCCTTCATGAGCCTCATTGTCCTTCTCTGGACACTTCAATGTCCTTTTTGCAGTGAGTGGCCCAGAACTGAACACAATATTCAAGGTGCAGCCTCACCAGTGCTGAGTACAGGGGGATGATCACCTTCCTGCTCACCACACTATCTCTAATAAAAGCCAGGTTGCTGTTGGCTTTCCTGGCACCTGGACACACTGCTGGCTCATGTTCAGATGACTGTCAGTCAATGCTGCCAGATTCTTTTCTGACATGCAGCTTTCCAACGTAACATCCCCAAGCCTGTAGCCTACCAATGGGTTGTCAGGACCCACACGTTTGACTTGGCACTTGACCTTGATGAAACTCATACAGTTAACCCTGGCCCATCAATCCAACCTGTCTAGATCCCTCTGTAGAGCCCCCCTACCCTCCAGCAAAGGATAGACCCTCCTTAGTCAGTAAAGCCTCCCTGACTTCTATACACCCACCCAGCTTAATGCCACCTGCAAAAACACTGCGAGAGTGCTCGATCCCCTCCTCCAGATCATTACAAAGGTACTGAAGAGAACAGGTCCCAGTACCGAACCCTGTGCAACACCACTTGTGACCGGACACCAGCTGGATTCAGCTCTATTCACTATCACTCTGGGCCTTGTGCCATAAGGTTCTGAAGGAGAAAGCTGCAGGAAACAGTGTCAAAGGCTTTGCTGAAATCCAGGTAGACAAAGTCTACAGCCCTCATCCACCAGACGGGTTGCTTTGTTGTAGAAGGAGATCAGGTTAGTCAAGCAGGACCTGACTTTCATACACCCGTGGAGATCACCTGGCTGTTCTCTAAGTGCTGTGCAATGGTACTCAGAATAACTTGCTCCATAAGGTTCTCCAGCATCAGTGTCAGACTGACAGACCTGAAATTCTCAGGGTCCTCCTTCTGGTCCTTCTTGTGGATGTCAGTCACATGTGCTAATCTCCAGTCAACTGGGACCTCCCCAATTAGCTAGGGCTGTTGTTAGGTAAGGGAGAGTGGTGTGATGAGCACTTCTGCCAGCTCCTTCAGTGTCCTTCAGTGAACCCCATCTGGCCCCATAGACTCTGCGTATCTAAGTGGCACAATAGGTCACTGATCATTTTCTCTTGGATTATGGGGGCTACATTTTGCTCTCCATCCCTGTCTTCTAGCTCAGGGGGCTGGGCATTCAGGGAGCAGCTGGTGAAGACTGAGGCAGAGTAGGCATTTAGTAGCTCAGCCTTTTCCTTGTCCTTACAATGCTTCTTGTTAATATGCAGTTTCTTTGAACGCACGATGTAAAACAAGGGTGGCAACCTTCACACAAGATCGTAGCACTAAAAGTGCAGCTGGATTAAAAAATAATGCATCCTCCTTGGGAGAGGTTCCTGCCTGGGAAATTTCAACAGAACAGTAAGCAGATAAAATACTTCTTCAGCAGATATAAGTATCTGAATTTGGAGAACTTCAAAGGATAGCAGGCACGAGTTGCACTCTAGAAGGTGAATACACATATCCACAGTCTTTCAGACTCTGCTTGCAACAAGTCATTTCCAAATGCACTTTGTCCAGCATTTATTTTTGGGGATTTTTTATCTCTTGGCCCTGGTGAATATCCTTTAACATTCTGAGGAGTTCCTCGTGGAGTGATTCAGCTGAAAAAATAAACGTTAGAGCCTAAGTTGAACTAGAGTTAATTAAGCACAAGCCTCATTGATAGCATGTGAATGATGCTAATGGAGCCGGCACAATGCTGCTCGTAAATGGCTGCTGCAGTACTGCCTAAAGTTCTGCAGGTTCCAAAGACTGCATTTTCAGTGCAAAATGCCATTTTTAGTAGAGGGGTTTGTTTGGTTCTGCAGTGCTGAGAGCATTCATTAAAAATGTCTATGATGTGTTGCTTCTCTCCTACTTTTTGTAGCAAATATTGCCTCTGTGCAGGAGTACACGTTAAAATTACCAGCAATTATTGCTAATAACAACTCTCAGGCACCTGGCTATTTAGCTCGACACGTGTAAGGTAGGACACACCTCACTGAGGAATGAACTACATTTGAAGGTCTTTTTCTTGTTGAAATCTCCTGTCTAGAGACACACTGAACTGATCTTCAACCCCTGAAAGAAGAGGGAGATAAAAAACAGAGCAAACAACACGGTGACTGATCTGCTTAACAGAGCAATCCAGAGCACCAGTTCAGGTCTGGCTTCACTGGTCTGCAGATCATTTTGTTAATCACCGAGTCTTCAAGCTGGCAATAACTCTCACCGTTCCCTTCTGTTTACAGCAAAGAAAATGTAGTTGTTTCCCAGTCTTTAACACAGATTATCAAACCTCTCTCTCCAGTCTGTGTCTGAAGTGTAGAAGGTCTGAAAAGGGCTCACAGCTTGAGTGCTTCTCCCAGTGCTCTTCATTGCACTTAAGTTGGCAGTTACCGTGTGTGAGCTCTACTTATCTCATAAACTATGCAGGACAAGGCCTGTTCAGCTCTTGGGTGATATCTCTGAGAAAACTCCAGCAGTGCATGAAAGTATAAGTCATTGTTTGTTGTAGGACTGCCCTCTATTTGAATGATTTAATTACAGGCAATCAGGCAGGCTGGATTACAGAAGCTGCACCTAGCCTAGTGGCCTCTCATCCAGCTCACACTGGGAGTCCCCAGCTGCTGTTTCCACAACCCCTAAACACAGGTATCCCAACCACAGTAACTAATTTTTGAGGATAGCACCCAGACCTCAGTGTTGTTTGAGGCTTCAGTCACAAGCAACAAGCAGAAGCAGTATAATACAGACTTATCCACAGGTCTTTGCCTTCCCAACAAGCCACCAAAGCCTTTTCAGAGCATCCTAATTCCTAACACAAGGGCCAGCCTTACAGATTTACAGAGAAATCAAGTGTAAGCATTGTAATTCTGGGTATCTGTGTTAGCAGTGAGTTTATAAAGTGCCAACAGAGAGTTCTCTCCTCTATTACTGCAGCTTTTTCATTAGCCCTCCCCAGTAGTCCCTGTATTCTACCCTAATTCAGGTAATAGGTTTAATCTTGAGCAGATTGGTAAGGTGTGTCAAAGTGGCTGCCAGCAGCACCCACCCAAATTCTCATTTCTAATTCAGGCTCTCAGGCTAAAGGAAAAGGGATCTCAGGCTAAAGTAGAGGAGCCCTCATACTTCTCCCCAAACCTGGTTTCTCATTAGGGAGGAATCCAGCAGGCAATGTTTCACAGATTTAGCTCCTACATTCAGCGCTGCCTTTGTCAATATCCTTGTCCTCTAATGTCAATCATGCTTCTTCCTCTTTACTATCCACTCTCTGAGTAATGTATTTGGACATAATCCTATTATTTCCTAACTTCCTTTTAGCTAAGATAAATAAGATAATATCCAGTAATCTCATCTCTGTAGTTATTCTCAGTTCCCTTATCACCTTGGCAGCTTTGTCCCTGTTTCAGTGTGTATATTTCTCATATAAAGTAACTCCAATATTCTCCAGGTACTCATAGCTGCGACTTCTATAGCTGTACTGAGGCTTCCCCTTTTAGGCTGAAGTTGCTTGGATTCACACGTTACAGAAGCACAGCAATGTAGGGTTGGAAAAGGACTGGGACTATAGGAATCATTCACAGTCCCTGGAGATTGAATCCCATGATGGTGGATCACAGATCTTCAGCTACTGATCCACATTCCCCCTGTCTCCTCTGCTGCTTCTGACACAGGGACTCTGCTTCTCCTGAGTCCATGCCCATGGCTTTGCACTTTGTGTTTCTATAGCTCACCTTGTTCCTGCTGCTCTAATTCACAGGGTCCTCTAGTCCTTGCTGAATGATGTTCCTGTCCTCTTAAGCATTAGTGACCCTCTGCCATATTATTGATGAATGCCTTAAGCTTAGACTAAGTTCTTGTACCAAGATCAATAATGAAAGAATGGGAATGCATTGGTTTACAAATGTGTCCTTGAAGAATGTCACTTGTAATCTCACTTGTCCTGGCTCCCCTTGACATGCTCACTTGCTCCCCACTCTAATTCCTCTGTGAAACCCATTCACCTTACTACAATCACAATTTCAGCAATGCTCCAGACCAGGGAACTTACTCAGAGAAAGCACAGGAAACAAGTATTCAGCCAAATATTCAGTGGGGTTTAAAAGCAGTTCTTTGCATTTAAAAGAATAATGAAAGCAATGAATGCCTCCTTATTGTATGCCAGATCAAACCTGATCTAGGAAGCTTTACTGGTTTAATTTTTTTAATTAGAAGTCAAAACTAATATGAGAACTTATCACAGAATCATTAGGGATCAGAAGGGACCTCGAAAGATCATCCAGTCCAATCCCCCTGCCACAGCAGCACCACCCAGACCAAGTTGCACAGGAACACAGCCAGGTGGGTCCTGAACATCTCCAGAGAAGGAGACTCCACAACCCCCCTGGGCAGCCTGTGCCAGTGCTCTGGTACCCTCACTGGGAAGAAGGTCCTTCTGATATTGATAGGGACCTCCTCTGTTCCAGCTTGCACCCATTGCCCCTTGTCCTATCCCCAGATGACCTTGAGAAGAGCCTGACTGCAATATGTAAATAGAATACTTTCTTGTTTTCTGGTGACTGTGACTCAATAAAATATTGCTATTGTAGTAATTTATATAAAATTAATAGCATAGCATGAAAAATAATAACAATAATGAATTCTAAAATACATGAATGACAACACCAGATACCGTGTTAATAATGAGAACATACAACTAGAGAAAAAGTCTTGAATGGAGTCAATGTCTTTAAAGGTTTAACTTTGGCAAATGATTGCTCTGCAATTGTGAAGCCGCTGTGTGAGAAAATCCTGTACCTGAATCATAGACTCATTCAGGTAGGAAATGACCCCCAAGATCATTGAGTCCGACCATAGAAATTGGAAACCAGAAAATATTGATTGAAACTTCTTCCATTCTCCTCTATTTCTCACTGTTTTTGTAAGACTTGGAAATAAATTGGTTCTGTGTGAGAATTTTGAAGCAGCTAATCTTCCCAGGATATTACAGTCATAAATTACTTCTTAAAAACTTGGAATCTGCTGTAGGAATCACTGTAATATTCAGTCATGGGAAACTACCTGCAGAAGCAGTTATTAATGGGAGCAAAGATCTCTGGTCATTGACTTTGTCTGACATTGCATTATTAATACTCAAAATGCAAATTTTCTGAGGTGAATTTACAACAAAGAACAAAAAAGAAAATAGAGACAGCAGGATATCTGATTCATCCCAGCCGCCACATGAAAAGGGACGCATTCTGCATGCAGCTCTATTGTGTCTGTGGAAATTGTCCCTAGATCGTCACTGAAAACATCATCATCTTTTTGTTCAGCTTTCTATTTATTTACTAAACCTCGAATTAAGGTCTATAATTCACAGCCTTTTATTAAATTATCTAA
This sequence comes from Upupa epops, assembly GCA_013397515.1. Taxonomy (NCBI): domain Eukaryota; kingdom Metazoa; phylum Chordata; class Aves; order Bucerotiformes; family Upupidae; genus Upupa; species Upupa epops. The sequence goes on from VZRI01009640.1 coordinate 58,337, forward strand.
AAACACCACGCTGTGAATTTCTCAGACAATTAGTTTCCTATTAAAGTGCAAAAAGGCAGCGCTATGGTAAGAAAGCGGAAGACTGATAGATGCCCACAAAGTTAGGCAGCTCTGGACACGGGAGCTGACTTTTGTGGATATTTCTTCTGTTATCCCTAAAGATCTCTCTCCCTATCTTTCAGAAACATTACTCAGTGCTCCTTCCTGACAGGCGAGGAGGCTCTGAGCAGAATCCAGCTAGAATACAAGGTCTGAATCAGCGGACCTCAGACTTCCTCCTGTCAGGCAGTCATAGGTTTCCTGCATCAGCCTTTTTCTCTTTTAGCTCTTTATTGCTTCCACCTCGTGCTGCTTCAGACAGTGCTTTGACAAGCAAAACAAGTCCACTGCTGTAATATTTATTTATTTATATTGTATATTATAGATATTAATATATAAAAATATATAAAAATACATATCTTAATATATATATTAAATATAGATAGATAGATTTTTCTAATGCCTATCCTCAGCTGCTTTTAAAGACCTCTGTTACTGGTAAAAGATCACACCGTTGGTGACTTGCTGTGCAGAGACAGCTTTAACATGTTTATAGCAAATGAAGCCTTCTCCCTCTGAGCTGAAGCTTTGCCTCCCCCCCAGTTCAGAAGCAGCTGGTTTTTATTTGAGTGACTTAAGATAGGAGATTTAAGATAGGTCGCTAAAGGTGTAGGATTCCCAGGTTGCCTTTTCCAGCTCTGCGTCACCTCACTGGGTTCCTGGGTGTCCTTGAAGCTGTGCCAAGAGCTTGGCTGATCCCCTGCTGCTCTGCTGATCCTTTGGGACAACAAAGCCCTCATTCTCTCTAGGCTGGGGGAGGTTCCAGGTCACAAATTAACACCGTCAACTCAGGTGGCCAAATTCAGAGGTGTGGGACTAAGCGCAGAGAAGGTGGCTGCAGGCAGCAGCTGCTTGCACTGCTGGGGATGTGCAGAGCAGCAGAAGCCACAGGGAGGAGGAAGGAAAAAGCCACAGCCACCCTCCTCTTCACCACACTCCTCCCAGATCCACATGAGGAACACCTTGGTGCGTAAGAGCAATAGGGTGCTCTGATTCACTTCCCCTGCTCTAGGTAGACACAGCAGCCTTAGTGTAAAGGGTTAGAGCAGCTGCTGAGCCCCAGATGAGAAACAGGAACAAATGTGCCTCTGTGCAGAGTTCAGGTGCTGTGTTTCTGTGACCAGGAGAGGAGAGAAAGTCTAGGCGACAGCAAGGGGCTGCCACAAGCCCCTGGCATTCAGATCTCTGCTCTAGGCTAAGGAGGACTGGCACAATCCCTTTCCTGGGCTCCTTCGAATGGAAATCCCAAACCTGACTTGGTTTTCACATTCAGAGTAAATTAAGAACAATTCAGTGATGTGGACGTATCTTTGGACAGAGTCATTTTTAATCGCTTCCTCCTTTGCTTGACACAAATACAGTGTCTTTGCAGAGCCCTGCCTTTCCGTGAACACGAGCTAGCGGTAGTAAAACCAAGCAGCCATCTCTCGCTTCCTCCAGCTGTAGACAGGAGCTGTTTGCACCAAGTGTGTGCTGTGGGGAACAGAGTCACTTCCTTACCATGTTTGGCCAGAGCAAGAGATTGCACTAACCCCGGAAGCGCTCACCATTGTGGAGTTGGAGAAAATATTTTAAACATCTTTTCTGTCTTCCTGCTATTTTTCTTTTGGGTTTTGGGTTGGTTTTTTTCCTCTTTGGTAAGGGAAGATGCATCTCCTTCCACGTTGTATTGAATAACAACAAAAGGCTGAGCCTTCTCACACTTGCTGTAGTAGTTTTATTCGATGAAGTAGGATGCTGCGGTTGAGCTGAAACAGGCTAAAATGAAGTGAGAGCTCCAGCCGAGGCTCTCAGGGAATTTACTGAGCAAAGTGATGCAAGAAACAAAGAACCTCAGGCATCCCTGCCTTCAGGGAGGTTATACTAGAGTCTTTCAAAAATCAACTAGGCTATGAAAGAAATTAAGCAGTAAGTACCGAGTGAAGGGCAGCTTAAAAAAAACCCTGTGGTTTTAGCACCTTTCACATGAAAATGAAATGAGAGTGCAGTTATTTCCCGTGTTGCAGTGTAGCTCTGCTGGGATGTGTAATGTTTAGCTGGACAGAAGCTTTAAGTGCTAAGCAAAGCTGTTACATATGGGGGTCGTTCTTGGGTCTCATTAAAGGTCAGTGTCTCAAGGAATTCAAATGAATCTCACTCCTTGTGAGCAGAGAGCCTGTTAGCGTCTTTCTTGGTGTAAGCAGTGCCCATGGATGTGTTCAAACATGCTGGAGCCTGAGTACTTTTGCTTGTTGTCGGGGGCTTGTGTTGCATGGGAAGCTGAAGTGAGCCACTCCATCATGTCTCTCTTTGGGCTTCCTGCTGAGAAAGGGCTGCACGATGACTGGGTGAGTGTGATCAGGCTTAAACCCCACTGGCATTACAAAAGCTGGAGTAAGCCAGAGCAGGTATCAAGCTAAAGTGTAGAGATCTAAGCAAGGCCAAAGGGTGCCAAAAGGAGCTGCTAGGACATGTCCCACAGGCTGCTGGGGAGGGGACGTCCCCCTTGTCCCAGCTGAGTGGGACAAGTACCTCCTGTCCCCCCACACATGTCTTCTGCCCCAGTGCTTCCAGCAAAGCCCAATACCAGCTCAACAGCATTTGCAGGAAATCAGTGGGTTTGCTCTCAACACACCTTCTCCTAGCAGAAAAACAAATGACCCTACAGCGATGTGCAGATAGGGGTGTCCAGCTTGAGACACACTGGGCTGTTCAGTGCCTCCCTTTGTACAAACCTCCAACTGCAGCAGGAAATCTGCAGCAAGAGGAAGTCCATCCCATTCCCAAGGACAGCCCCACATATGTTGGGGTACTTTGGTTTTTCCTCCCACAGGATTGAGGCTTGGGAATGTTTGCTGGCTGCATTACTCATTTCAGAATGCTGGACTAAATAAATCCTCATCTATAGGACTGGTTGCACTCTCATCCTCCGCTCCCTCCCACGCGCTGGAGCAGTGTTAGTGACAGCAGCCCCAGGGAGCGGGAGGCCTGGAGAGCCCTTACTCCCCAGCTCACGGTGGGGACTCCATGCAAGCCTGTCCCCTGCCACCACCACAGCGCAGGGGGTCAGAAACAAATCCCCTCTCTGGGAAAGCAGTCGATCCGACTTCTACCAGAGAAACATTTCAAAGGCAATTATCAGGAAGAAAGAGCGATGCTTTATTAAAAGTAATAACAGTGACGGCAACAGCAGGAGCAACAAGGGACTGCATTCATTGTTCCCTGCACTGAAAAGCTTTTAGCAGTGTCTGCCTTCCCTTTTGCTTGAATGGCTTCTTGGAAATGAGTTTCACCCCATTCCCTGGGATTCAACTCTGTATGGTTTAGGGGGATTGTCACTCCATGACTGCAGCCGATTCATGGGGCAATGCTGGCAGTTCCCCACCTCTGCAGACACTCCTAGCCCTACTCGGAGGCCGTGTGTAGATGGGCAGAACCCCAGAGTCCTGCCCAAGCTGTAGCTAGAGAGCAAACTTGTCCGGGAAGAAGGTGTGAGTGTAGGGATTGTGTAAGTCCCTACAGGGAGATGAGAAGAAGCAAGCTCTTTATCTGACTACTGCTGATCCTATGGAAGGGCAGCTGTAACCTGAGAAAACTTGGAATTCTCCAAATGTCTTTTCCAAGCACCAGTCTTCAGAAAAGGGTTATTCCTTACCCAAGCTAAGAGCTTCCAGTCACTTTGGAGCTGGATCTTTCCTCTACCTTCCAGCTGGCTGCTATCCTGCTCGAAACCACAAATGTCTTCACTGGATGAAAACAAAGATTTGCTGTCCCATCTCTCTGCCAACCTCTGTGGCAGCCTTGCGTCAGGGAGAAATGTACTGCTGATGCAAGGGACGGGACAAACTGACTGCTGCCTGTACTTACACTCTGCATCTCATCTGAGATCACATGCCACCTCACCTCTTTCACCCTGAGCCTCAGTCTAGTCCTCAGCCTTGTCCAGTGCAGTCCCTGCTTCTTAAATTCGAGCCTGGTTTCCTGGTTTTCTCTTCCTGTTTTCGCACACATTTTCTTCTCACTTCCCGTCACACTTTGGGACTCCCTGTGCTTGAGAGCAAAACCCTTGATACATGCCACTGGCTGCTACTACCGTGAGCACAAGACAGATGAGGTTAACCACCAACCTTTGTTTGAGTGCCTCAAGCACCTAAAAGATGAGCAGCAACATTTTCAAGGATGAGAGGTTAAAAACGAAGACTTTACCCAGTCCCACCATCACCTAAGGGATGGCTGAAAGCCTAGTCCTGACCACTGCACCTGTGGAGGTTTTCTATAGCAGATTTAAAGTGTAAGGAGACCCAGGAGTACGAGGTACAGCTATGTGCTGTTTGTGTTGGCTTTAGGCTTCGGTTTATCACATCAAATATTAGTTTATTGCCTGGTGGATTGATGGTAGCTCTGCGTGGCAGAGCTTGGTGGCAGCGCCCTGCCTGGGCACAGCGCTGCTGCAGCTTCCCCACCTCCAAAGCCTGAGCCTATGCACACAGGCTCAGAGACTAAAATGATATGAGGGAACTCTTTGAGAGAACATGCTGTCAGGTGGAAGCTGTGACAGGCACTGCACACCTACCCCATGGCCTCCGAGTCATCCTGAAAGTGGTGCTGGTGGACCCTGCAATGCTTGCACAGCTGTTCGTCCGCCCAGACATCACCACCCTTAAGGTGTGGTCATGGGCCAAAGCCACCTGCCTACCCTCTTGTAATAATGTGAAAGAGAAATGCTTCTAGACAAGCCCAGCTTGACTCACGTCAATAAATACAGCCAATGGGGCAGGTTTCTTCCTTATTTGCTTGACTCCTGTCTAGCAGAAGAGCTCTTGTACCAGTTGGCAAGAAGTGGTGACTGGCTTTAAGGTGTTGCTCACTGAGATGCCTGACAGAGCTGGCAGAAACCACCACAGAGTCCCTTAAATTACCCATGACTCACCCTTCTGTGAACTCATGACCCCCCTGTATTTATCTTTTTTATCATTTTTTGTACTGTCTGCTACTGTTATTGGTGATTGTGTTTTATTAGGCCCCCACGTCAAGGGTTTTGGAACTGTTTAACACTGTCTCCATATGCAATAAAATTACATACGCCAGCTTGGCAGCACAACATTTTGGTTTTAGTATTCACTTCATGATAGGGAACCTTAAGATGAAATCCTAACTGACTCTACAAGCTCACAACATATAGGGTCAAGAATATCTCTGGAAGGAGTACAGGTCAATGACTTTAGCTGATATAGAATCATAGACTCAGTAGGGATTGGAAGGGACCTCAAAAGATCATCCAGTCCAATCCCCCTGCCACAGCAGGATCACCTAGACCAAGTCACACAGCAACACAGCCAGGTGGGTCTTGAATGTCTCCAGAGAAGGAGACTCCACAACCCCCCTGGGCAGCCTGTTCCAGTGCTCTGGTACCCTCACTGGGAAGAAGTTCCTGCTGATATTGATATGGAACCTCCTCTGTTCCATCTTGCACTCATTGCCCCTTGTCCTGTCACCAGATGACCTTGAGAAGAGCCTGGCTCCATCCTCCATGGGTACAGGCTCAGGTTAGCAGCCTCAGGCAAGCGGGAGTGCCATTTGCTCCTCTAGTATTTGAGGACTTTGGTGGATCTCTGTTTCAAACATCAGAGTCAGAAGGATGTCCCTGCCACTGGCAGTGAATCAGTGCTGATCATAGGACTGTGCAGGTGAAAAATGATACTGCTGCATCGGTTGAGAATGTTGAAATGCAGGTAACACATTTGTTCACTTTAATACTTTCACAGGCCTTTAAATACTTCAAGAACTGCCCAGATCTCTTTGAGACTGGTGTACCCGTAGTCACTGCAGAAGGGTACAGTGACACTAACAACATATGAACACAACCGACTGTAGCTGGGTATCGCCTTCCTGTGTAAACAACGCTAGAGGAGTCACCACACTGTCAATATTCAACTCACTCCTTGAAGTAAAGGAATGACTGTAAGCCACAGCCGAAGAGCGCATTACGAGAAGCCCTGCCAAGCTGATCTGGAATGATAGCTCTACTCTAGTAAAACACCTGGTGAACGAGCAAGGAAATAGTTCACACTGTGATGATCATATGATGTAAATCGTATATGGCTTCTGCTGCCCAGTTCTCATGCTATGTCCTATCATGCAGCTGCTAGATTTGTGCCTTCATGCCGTGAGCTAAATTATGATGGAATCACAGAATAATTTAGTTTGCAAAAGAGCTCTGCAGGTCGTATGCTCCAATAGCCCACTCAAAAATAGGACAAATCTTGCAGCTGGATCAGGATGCTCAGGGCCTGGGAGCTTTGAAAATCTCTAGGAATGAAGGTTCCCCACCCTCTGTTTCTAGTGTTTGACTGGCTTGATTGACACAATATCTAACCAGTTGTAATTTATAGGTGGAAAGAGTGGCTCCATCTTCTCCCTTGTATCCCATTAAGGATGGGCTTGTTCCAGGCTGAGCAAACCCAGCTGCTCTCTCAGCCCTTCCTCTTACATCATATACTGCCATCCCTAGATGTTATCCGCTGGACTTGCTCCAGGATGCCAGTGACCTTATTGTACTTCAGAGCCCCCCAAAACACTTCCCCAGCTGCAGTTTCAAACCCTCCATTGTTTCCAAATTTGCAAGAAGATCAAGAATGGTCAATATATTTATTTGAAGGAAATAAAAATCATATAAAGGCACAATCCCTGGGCTGTCTCTGCATTAGACAGATGGCTCAGACTCCACCTGTGTCTCTGGAGGCAAATGCAGCCCAGTTTGTAATGCAGAGCCGCTCAGCTGCGGCCACGTCAAATGCTGAGCATATGTCATGACTGCTGGTGTCAAGGGGTAGAGGGGAAAACAGAGCTCTATAATCCCACCCGAATGTCCTGGAAATCAGCATCAGAGCCTATTGTAGTGTTTGGTATTTGCTGCAGTTATTAAAAGAGAAATTTTCCATGGTCCTCTGACAGATAAGTAAGTTCCACAAAGAATAGAAATCACTGCAATATGTGGCAGCTCCTAACAGCTTGTTCTGCAGTAAAATCACCTTCAAAAGGGACCACAGAAAAGGACAGTAACACTGGCCACTTGCATGACAGCAAAGTTCACTGGGATGTAAACAGTAGCCCACGTGAGCAGGAGGATGGGGGGGATGGCAGTGGTTCTATGCTTTCCTAAAATAAGGGGAAAACTTAGATTAGTCCTTGCTTTCAGAAGGAAATTCTTCTCCCTTATGGCTGTATAGAGAGCTAAGCATTGCTCTCATGCACTGCTCTACCTAAGAATTAGACCCGTGACTTCAAGTAAATTAGGTCCTGGGATCTTTCTCCCAACACAGGAAGGAGATTGAACTGTTGGAACATGTCCAGAGGAAGGCCATGAGGATGACTGGAGGGCTGGAGCACCTCTCTCTCCTACAGGGACAGGCTGAGAGAGTTGGGGCTGTTCAGTCTGGAGAAGAGGAGACTCCAGGGAGATCTTAGAGCAGCCTTCCAGTACCTGAAGGGGGCTCCAGGAAAGCTGGGGAGGGGCTGTTTCCAAGAGCTTGGAGTGGTAGAACTAGGGGGAATGGTTTCAAGCTGGAAAAGGGGAGGTTTATGCTGGAGGTCAGGAGGAAATTCTTCACAGTGAGGGTGGTAAGACACAGGAACAGATTGTCCAGAGAGGTTGTGGCTGCTCCCTCCCTGGAAGTGTTCAAGGCCAGATTGGCTGGGGCCTTGAGCACCCCAGTCTAGTGGGGGGTAGTGCTAATGGCAGAGGGGTTGGAATTGGATGATATTTGAGGTCCCTTGCAACCTGAACCATTCTATGAAGCTATGAATCTTACCTTTAGCCTTTCCTATAGTGCTTCTCAAGATGAATCCCAGGGTCCTAGTTCTAACAAGGCTGTTCAGCCAGCACATATTAATACAGAGCAATAATGCACAATCAGCATCATATCAATATTGATAAGCTTCACACCAGCCTACTCCTTGAATAACAAGGAATATTAGTAATACCTAGAAGAATAATATACCCAGGTGTCTGGACCAAAGTACTAAAGAAATAGTGTGTTTGGAGAGTCCTGTTGACATCTTGTGTGGTTATCTTTGACGAAGAAGCTTTTTGGTGCTTGTTGAAATTCAGGGTACCTCAGGTTGGGCACTCAAACACAATCAACTTTTCTGGCAACCATAAAAGTTCAAATTGACTGGCAAAAGCATCTAAAAATAAAAAGTAATAGGTCTAAACACACTGCTGCATAGTGCTGCCACAAGTAATGGCCAGCGATTGCACCACCGACACAACCCCTCTCTCAGTGGTGGTGGACCAAAAATAATGGTGCCATTGCTAGGCATGAGTCAAGCAAAAAGAATTACTTTTGTAGCTGGAGAGAAGCAAAGGGCATCACATCCATCTGCTTGCCTTATGGCAGACTCAGCTTGCTTGGTGTAGTTTTGAATTCTACCTTCTGTAACTCACACCTCTCGTTTTGCCCCTTGTCAGGAAGCCAGAAGCTCCTAGTCAGCTGAGTCCAGTGCTCCTCACTCAAGCAGCCACACATTTCACGTCAGCATGTCTTGCTGAGTACACAGGAGTAGGAGTTGTGGAGAATCCGCTTCTCAGAGGGTGCAAATTACAAGCTTAGCAGGCCAGAGAAGGTGCAAAGAACACCCAACTGTGCTACACACTTTCCTGAAGGCTGCTGCCATCTCCTTCCCTGCAGTGCAGAGCCCCGCTTTAGGGGAAGCATGGAGAATGGCAAATCCAGGAAGGAACAGGCTAAAGGTGAGGGTACAAATAGCTGTTGAAACTGGAATTAGCGTCTTGGTGGGAGGTTCAGAATAAATCTCATGCTTAACCTCTCTTTCAGCTATTTCCAAGAAGTGTGTTAGATCTAATGATGAACCCAGCAGGCAGCACACAGGAACGATATGGGCAAAAGGAGTAGCAACTGCCTGTTCTCTATCACTTATTATAAGTATACTTATGTAAGTGTACTCATTATTTATCAAAGACTAGAGTCCCCAGATTCTTTAGCATTACAATAGCCAAAATGACAGAGCATTTGCTGACTGTTTAGCACCTTCAGAGAACAAAGTAAAGAGGGAAGTGGAAACTCATTCAGCCAGCGTGGAGAGCTGCAGTAGCGCTGTAGGCACACAGGCTTCACCGGGTTTCCAGCCTTGGTTATTGTTAGGAGTCCCCAGTACTTCTTCCTCCACTTCTCTCCTGCATCTTTTCTATTCAGCTGGCAGAAGTCTTCATGCAGCTGCGTGGAGAAATGGAGCAGGGAAATGGTCTTACCAGTAAAGAAAATAGTTCTGAGTGGCAATTTCTCATCTCAGTTGGAGACACTATGTGGCTATGTATGTCAGTGTGACCTTTAACAACAGCTCTGCCAGCTCAGTGAAGAAAAGGGCACTGGTGTGGACCTAATTCAGCACGGTTTGTGAGGGAGAGATAGGAGAAGGAAGAATTACTTGAACTCAGCTTGTTGCTAAATGTCTAAGTGTGGCATAAAGCCTGTTTGCCAGGCTGCTCCCAGAGACCAGAGCTGCAGGTGGTCTTCCTCCTGTACGCCCTGGTCTCAGCATCAGCATGCTGCTACTCTGCTGAGGCCACCTGACACTGGGGAGACCTTTGAAAGAGGCAGGTACTTTTGAATCCTTTGCACACCTCTAAACCTTTCTTAGCAGAGCCACAGGACCCCATGCAGCATGTTTCAATGCTTGATTCTCAGAAGCACCTTTTTAGCCAGGATTCCTGGTGGAAAATTGTGGGTCCAACATGCCAAATGCAAAAATAAGTTCTTGTTCTGTCAACCTGAAGATGTTGGGCTGCGTTTCCTCTTCTGCTTCATTAAATTTGTGCAAAGACAAACAGTTCCCAGTATGCTAACTTCAAGTGTTATGGAAGGCTAATGGCTAATGATTCATAAAAATGTGAGATAAGACTGCCTGTGCCTTATCAAACAAAGGGCAAAACATCCAACATAACTACCTGATCAAATAGAATGAATTTCTAACTGCTTTGGAGACACATATCCATGGATTCAGCTCATGAGAGCAACACTGATAGGGAAGATGTCTATAAATATGTGAGGGGTGGGTGTCAGGAGGATGGAGCCAGGCTCTTCTCAAGGTCATCTGGTG